>JAQPZY010001685.1:225000-825000 GCA_029931535.1 Margaritifera margaritifera
CCAATTATTCATAATATTGCGTGCGAACAGTCATAAAAGAGAATAGAATTGATTATTAAAATTATGCATACCGCCTTAGGTATATCTGTATTACTTATTAATGGAGATGTAGGTATTGTGTGGCATTATTTTTCATTAGTAGGAGATGGTACATATCACAATTGAGTAATTCAATGCTTTCATGTCCATAACACTCTTTATTCTACAAACTGTAACAAAAGAAGCAAAAGAATATAAAGCAATTTGTCATCTCTTTCACACTACAACGTTTCACGTCTAAGACAGATAGGTAAAAACGACTGATTCCATCGATCTGAAATGTTTGCAAGCCCTTGAATAAAATTATGGTATTTCAAACACTTCAGCTGCTTTTTCGTATCAATGGCGTTCCTAGCATATATTAGCAAGGCAATATACACGCCCATTCAACTTGCTGATGGTGCTTCTTCCAAACTAATAGTAACTAAATTATCAAGAATTGCTTTCAGTACAAAAGCATAAATTGACTGGCTTTAAAGCCGGCTGTGTTATTTTGGAAAGTTTAATAGAGCATTTTGGAGGCAACATGAAATATTGTCAAAAGTTGTGCTTTCATTTATCAAGACCCATACTAAAAGTTATAGAACAAATGGCCTACAAACTTTTTTGTGTCTTTTTGCATATGTTATTGTATTTATTGTATACAGTTTTTGTGTATTAAACTTTGCTTACCTTCTTCATTGAATAAAGCAATACACTGGGATACAAAGACCTGATACATCATTTTTCTGAAACATTTAAAAATACATAATTTTTCTTAAACATTTTAAAAATGTACGGATTGAGTCCTTAAGGCAAACCTTTGGTTCTTAAAATAGCTTTCTTCTGTCTAACTCATAATTTTGTATAATTATCTTTTCGTGTTTCCTAACTTAAGTAATTGAAAATGTTGTGGCTTATATTTAGAGCAGCTTATTTAAAAACATTTCTTGGAATACAAATCACTTCAATGATTGAGGTCTTCTGCGTCTAATACGATTTTTATGTTGTGATTAAGTCTGCTATTTCGTACGGAGGCAAATATATATTTGATTTTACTTGCCACGAGTCTGTCTACAAATGGAAGTGGTTATAAAACTGCACCTTCTTGACTATTTATTATGACAAGAATTGTTTGCCAAACACAGTTTATCACAAAAGATTTCGCGTCTCAGAACTTCATCACACTGATAACACATGATGTACTTGGCGGTTTTGCTGGGTTTTACCAAACTGTGTGTGACTATAGCAGGGGTGTCAAACATACGGCCCGCCAGACTCATTATTTATTATTTATTATTATTATTATTATTATTATTATTTATTATTATTATTTATTATTTATATCAAATATGGCCCGCCATAGCAAATCAGTTTGACACCCCTGGACTATAGGATCCGTCAGCACAATCCTGACTCTATAGTGCCGATTGAAATTTTAATTCTAAAATTATGAAAGGAAATCTTGCAAAAAATATTATGAAGATAAAACCTTTCAAATAAAGGTAAATATGCAGTCCTTCAAGATAAAAGGCAAAGACCTTGCAAAGGTTTTAAAAATATAATGGAATTGTTGAACACTTCAAAAAGATAAACCCTTCCAAATAAAAGTAAATATTTTCTCTTTCAATATAAAAGATGATAGGTAAAATATATCAAAGGGTTTTAAAAAGTATATCGATATAAATAAAAAATTTACAAAATGGTAAAGTTCTTAAACTATAGCGTCAGTAAAACTATATATGACTATCAGCTCTGACGTGAAAATGGTGATATTCAAGACTTGTCATTTTAAGGAGTGTTGAACTAGTTTAAGATACTTCAAACACTACCGCTATATCTTGAATGCAACTTTGAAGTAGTCTTGTAATTATTTATGATAACTAGCATATATCAAAACTGAGTAAATGCATGAAAAAGCATGGCTGCCACGTTTCTTACAAATTGTTGTCACTTCTTGTATGATATTTCTCATGTTAACAATTCAAACGTTTAAATACTTCTCTGTGCAATAAAAACAAATGGTAAAATTCTCCTCAGGAGTTCAATAGTTTTACCCCATTTGCACGAATATATATTTTTGTCAGAAATGTCCATGAATGGATCATTTCTATAGAGATTAAAAAGAATTTGCTCAGGAAACTCGATATTTCTGTAAAGGACAAAAAGAGAATGCGTAAATAAATACGTATTCCACCTGACAATTTTTTTTATCCAATAAGCCTTTCCGAAAACGAAACTGTCTCCCTGTACAACATTTGAAAGGCATTCACTTCCGTGCAATTATTCTCAGAGCTTAAAGAGAGCTCTTTACAGGCGTGGATCCCATGGATAATGAATGTTTGAAATGTTTCAAAAATCATTAGCGAAATCCATTATTGAAAAAAGACAACACAAATTTGTCTTGAACAGTTTTATTTTACAAAAGTGAACAAGTACATATATTGAATAACGTTTGGGACCTACTTTTTATACACCTTGAAATTCGCTACATTAACGTTCTTTATAAAACAAAGCTCCTTTGTAATTCTCTGAATTTAAAAAGATCATCTTAATAGGTTTCACTTACAGTTATTAATTACTTCTGAAAGCGGGATATACATGAGATGAAGTTGTTTGCATTTGTAACAAGCACAATGGAGAGAATGTTGGCGTGCCTCTATGCTACTTTCATGTACTGTGACTGAAATTTCTTTATAAGTGGTATTCGTGAAACGACATACTGTCTAAAGCAGACAGCTGATCGAAACGGCTGCTCCCATGGGCTCCATAAATGAACTTGAACTTGTCCAAAGTACACTAACTTTAGCAGTTTACGATAGAGAAAATGAATATTGCCGGAGCAGACAATACTAACTTCACAAAAGTGCACACACACACAAACACACACACACACACACACACACACACACACACACACACACACATATATATATATATATATATATGTATATATATATATATATATATATATATATATATATATAATACCGGGATATAATTTCCTTTCCACATTTTGATGATGGCATTGATTTATCGTTGCGCAAGGTGTCAGTCCTTTGTTCAAAGCCTGGAATTAGGTCAAAACACTTTGGCCCTCTGCGTGATACGCACAACAAACCCTTTGAAATATTTGTACAAAACTTTGTTGGGCTGATGGCAGCATGATATAGATATGTAGTTTACCCGTGTTAGTTTTTAATTTTGTCTTCTTTCTTTCTTCTATTCTTTATCCTTTGTTTGTTTATTTTCCCGTCATTTAAACATGTAGGAGACAAGAATTTGTTTGGTTTTGTGTTTGGTGTTTGTTTTGTGGATGTAAGTTGTTTCTTCCCCTGACGAAGAGCTTGTTTAACTCGAAACGTTGGGAAACTGTTTTGTATTTGCGCCGTTATCAATTTGTATGTCATTATATATATATATATATATATATATATATATATATATATATATATATATATATATATATATATATATACTACAAAAAATTATCGGCTAGTTTTATTTCTTCCAATTTACCTCTGAAGTAAACGGAGCTAGCTGCCTTTTGAGAGATGCACATCTGAAGTAAGTCCAAGCTGTATACTCTAGAACCCAAATTACACCCATCAATCATACACCAAACAAAAAGTGAATTAAAGGTTATTTTAACAATGCCTAAGATTTACAAGGTCTTTTTAAAATAGTCTTGATACCCAGTGAGAACAACCTGAGAAATTCTTTCTCTTTAAAAATCAAACCCTGTGCAAAGTACGAAATTGTAGAGCGGAACCATACAAGAAAGAAATGAATTTATGCTATAAGCTTATATTATTTTGTATTATCCCGAGAAAAATATGGCTGCTTTATACTCTTCAAGTTGGATATTAGAATAGATTTGTGTGTTATTGCTAACATATACTTGGTCTTCAGTACGAGACGTTTATATATAGTTACTTATTTAATCCATTTGTTGTACGTTAGAGGACTGAGGTGATTTGTTTGCTCAGTGGTTAGCGTTCCGGACTAGTGACCAGAAGGGTGTGGTATCAAATCCTGTCCAGACCCGGAGGGTAGGCAGCCGTTGTGTCTTTAGACGAGGCACTGTACTCCAATTTTCTCGGCACGATATAAACTTAATGTATTGATGTTAAACGACCAAAACATCAAACTAACCAACCAGCCTCAAGAGATTAATCTGTGTCTGGCTCGTTGCTTTGAGCTGGGTCAAAATTATAGGCACGGAAACATCGCTGCAAGTTTGACTTTGTAAGTTGTTTTCATAATGATCTTCTGCCGACAATACGCGTTCGACTATGGTATATTTAATAATGTCTAGGCTACTTAGACTTCTCTGTATTTAATCATCAATTCCCATTTCCCGCTTTTTAAGAAAAGATAACGTTTTCGTCTATTTTATGCCGCAATTATTCTTGTCCGCTCATTGATGTTATATAAAATTTTATGATTGCTCTGAATATCTTTCCCTTTCTTCAAATTGATTTCAGAGCAATGTCTCATTAATCTGGGAAATAATCTTTTTTGCAAAAGAGAAATATTAGATTGGATTATATTTCTCATTTATATGTGGCTGCTACTTCAGTCAGCATCAATCTTAACAATGATCCGACCACATATGCCCTCTAAGTCCCTTTCACTAACGCGACGTTGTGCAAAGTATCATATGCTTATATGTGCAATATAAAGATGATAATCAACTACAAAAGCATGTTTAAACTTATTCAACGATTTAATTTTGGAGAATGTCCTCACGTCTTGGAGACTCAAAAGGGTTTTGGTTAACCTTTTGGGTTCTCTTGTTAATTTTCTGTTTTATTTATGAATAATAGTTCGAACGTCTTGTAACAGTGCTTAAAGCATTTATTGCGTTAATTGTATCGCCAAACAGATCAGTCATTCCGAAAAGCTGGCTTCCATAATGAATGATAGAAATGAATTATACTAAGAAGGGTAAATTGAAAAATGAACATTAAAATCAAGTAATAAAATGTTTGAAATACGAAAGTCCTGAATTAGAACTTAAATTTTGTTCCAATGTGGCACTATTGATTCACTTTCATGGAAAAAAAGGGAAAGTTAGCAGGAACATTGCATTACCTGCAGAGAGGCTTATGAACTGGTTTTTGCATCTTGAGTGTATTCGTAGGGTACTTATTTTTTGACACGTCTCTTTCGAAAAGTAATAATTCAAATAAATGAAGGAGAAAAGGCGTCAGAATCTCGCCTTTCTTAACAGGAATAGGTTTGAAAAATAAAATTAAGTATAATTATTGGGGGTTTTTTAACTGAAGAAATGTGTTTACTTTGAGAAATTTATCACTAAAATGAGCCTACCCTCAGACGTATTATAATTTTTTTATATTATGTAAAATATTATTTAAAATGACCGAATACTTCTCTATAATCGAACAACATTGCTTTCCAGCCCGTTCATCCTCTATCATACATGTGGATTTTTGTTTGGTGTTTATTGTAGTTTCCTGTATATGTTGTGACATTCGTATTTGTGAAGTAATTGTTTTTGTTTTACATCAGAACATCGCGAAGTGTTTTCTTTCTTAATAAATTAACATTTTGGAAATAGATAAAGCAAGTTTTTGTTTCAAATTTAAAGTTTCCGACTTGTTGTTAATAGATTTATGTTAAGGCAAATTTTTTACATATCAACCATGAGTCTTTCAAAAGTTGATTCGAAAAGCATGACCAATTGGTTTTGCAAATTGAATATACCAATTAGAATTTTGGAGCAAATGTTTTGGAGATTTGACTTTGTTATGGACAGATTAAAAGTGTTTTATTTTTTATTTTTTATCAGTAAACATTAGACTGATACATAAACCAGATCACATCGATGAACTTAATCATACCACTGTTTGTTTCAGACAATTTAATATACTTATCATTCCTAGAGTAAAAAAGGTGATGTGTGACAATCATCAACTATTGAAATATAGAAAAGTAATATTTTAACCTCTTATACTGCACGTAAATTAGGAAAGGTTTTTATGTTTCACTTATAAAATAATTGTATGTATTGTTTGAAGAATTGATTGAACAACTTCTGCTAAGTTGGAAATGTATACCCTTTAAATAATATATACATTAAAATATGTTATACTTGCCACAACTCAACAACATTGCGTTGTTCCATCTATCGGCTTTTTCCCCTTTTGTCTAAATTAAAAGTTGCTGATATGATAAAACCCTGTATGCTTACTTTGACCATCACGGGAACAATTAGTACATGTATGTCTTAAATGTAAAATTTAAAATGGCGAAACGCAGAAAACGCTCTTATTCAAAAAGAAGAACCCACATCTTCAAATGTTACCACGCCAATACCGTATATATTCGCGAATAATTCTGGTCCAAATGTAAACAACATTGACTCTGATCTACCGTCGCATTATGCGACGGCAGACCTGGGTCTATGCAGTTTGCAGTTGGTATTGAATTATACGCTAGTATATACGGTAAATGCATGAAAATATGGATAAAGGTCAAAAGAAGAGGTACAAAGAAGTCTTTAAATAGAAATAATATTACTACTGAGTAAAGAAGAGGGAATGTGCATTGAATATGCTAACACAATAGAGAAACACACATAGTACTGGGAGTAGATTGATTACATAGCCAATGGTGACAAATCAGCTGATACAAGAACATATAAGCAATAAATTGCCATCTGTAAATACTCGACTGGAAATTCGTGGATATTGATGGATATTTCTACTTCAAAAATCAGATGTATCACTTTGCTATAAATACATAATGAATATAAACCGAAGTACATATATCATGATTCGGAGCTCATTTATCCCTTAATTTTGAGGAGATTTCCACAAGAGGGATACAACTTTCCAACATATATAAAAGTATTAGACAGATATAATTTAAAACACCATTCAAAAAAGAAATAACAAGTTTGAGACGAGCTCCGAACTCGCACCCTCTGGCCTTACTTGCAGACGTGTTACCAAATGCACTCTGAACACCGGCGATTAGGATGTTACTACCAAAAGTCTGCATGACCTTTACTGGGTAAACTGATGTTTCGCTTAGGACGGAACAAAGGTTTTATTACTGGATTTGGTTAGACACACATATTAAAGTTATGACATGTCATTTGCTTGGTTGTTAGCACATTGATTGACCAATAAAGCGCCAATAGCAGCTCTGACTTTCTGCTGTAATGTGCGAATCGACAGCTACAGAGCAATGGCGACCATAATTATCACTCCGTTCGTCCGTTACCGATTTATGAGGAAACAAACCTGACAAAATCTCCCCATTATTATACCCTCACTCTGAAATTCGCCATCAATTCAACCAACAAACGTTCACGGCAACACTTTTTTTCCACGTATTGACACCATTTACTGTTTTGGTTTTCGAAAATAAAAGCATATTCGATTCCCCATTGAGATTAAAAAAATGAGAAGCGCACGCTCCCCCCCCCCCCGCGCCCCCATTCCCTCGCCTGAGCCCTGAGAACTCCCCTTCGTCTCTCACCAAATCACTTAATCATCTTCTTAATGCTTACTCTATATTTATTCCACTTTATTTTCTGTTTATTTACTGTAGGATAAACACATACATGTGCTGTTGTCCGTTTCTAATTCGAAAAAGATGAAATTCTACATTTAATCACCAGCATCAAGTCCTTTTATCCCGCAGAATAGCCCAATTGTTCCACAAAAAATCCCCCTCCTTCAACAAAAGTGCCCCTTTTGTCAAAAGTGTTTCTCTTCTCCTCTCCGGAAGAAATTCTTAGCTGAAACTCCGCACTAAATGCACAGATCGAGCATACTAACAAGCATAAGACGACGACATAAAACGAATGGGCTGTTTGAGTATTGGGTCTATTAGTAGAAAAGAAATGTCGGCGCAAAAGAGACTATCTAACCCACAAATGTCTACATATGTCGCCCATGAGTTGCTAATAAGACATGTATAGTCTTGGGCAACCAGTGATAACAGTTGATTACATGATTTATTGTTTTAGTACATACTCATTTAATCTTACATCCTTGATCGGGGTTTGATACAACTGTTCAATCTGTATTTCCGTAGCACACACCCTGATTGGAACAACTTACGTGTCTCTTTTGGCGTCCGCGCGTAGATTTTTATCATCAATCGCAAATCGTTTTGAATTTCATTCCTACTGTAAAGCTGCACATATTTTGAAAGGGTGAAAGAGGGGGTATGTAATAAATACAAAACAGCGTTCGCGGGGAAAGAACTCTTTTGATATGGCTTGTGAATATGTCACGGCCTGACGTCTTCGATGTATCTCTACGCCATATCAAACTCATTCCATCCGCCGACTCAGAACAAAACACGTATGTAGTTTTCTGTATTTATGTCAGACAGCAGGCGCATAACTTATTTATGATGATTATGTAATCTTTGATACCATCTATGATCCATCTGGATGCATGATAATGAACTATTTAGGATAACGTAGTGCAAATAAGTTGATTGGATAGGTTATATGTATTTTTTAACGCTAGGTCCTTTGATTCACCGACGGACTGATGAACTCATATTTGCGCAGAAAAAGAGAAATTTAAAATTCAGCTAAATGTTTTTTGTAATATGTTAGTGTGATTCCTTCTTAAAAAGAAGACTGTTCTAAGTGGACCAGCTGCATGGTTTCTTTATAACTCGATCAATTGCTCAACAATAATCTATAAAAGAATTTGATTGTGATGCAAATCGAAGGGATATTAATCTCAGTATAACATGGAGTCATTCGATATTCAAGAATATTATTTCAAATGTCAGCTAGAAGATGTATGATTGAAGGCCATAGCCAGTGAACTTTGTGCATTTTGAGGCAGATGGAATTTGTCATTGGGATTCAATTCCTGATGTTAATATGCCTATTGCTAGTATCGCAATTTCTGATGGACTGCCATGAAAATTGGTAAATATTATGGTCATCACCTGAAGATGCACATACCGACAAAACACACACTTTGCTCCCCTAATTTACACGAGAAATTGCCCTTTTTGACTTGAAGCTAAATGCAGTGTATGATAGAATATAGTAAACGCAACTAGTCTTAGATATTGCGATCCGCCAAGAAATTTGGGAAATGTTATGATTAACCTCTAAAGATGCGCATATGGACAAAATCACAGTGTTCCTAACATTTTTGTTAGAACTATTGCCCTTTTTACTTGGAGTCAGATGTATTGTATGACTGAATCTTGTGAACACATCTAGTCTCACAGTTTACAATGCATCGCCATTTAACTTTTTACATGTTATCGTCATCATATGAAGATGACCGTATCGACAAATGACTATCCTACCACAGATTGTTTTTAGAGTTATTGCCCTTTTTATTGCAGCTGACGGTGTGTGACAGAATATTGTTCCGCAGTTTTTCATGGATGACTTGAGACTTGGTACATAATATGGTCAACATCTGAAGATGCGACAAATCACAGTGCTCTTGCGATTTTTGTTAGGATTATTTCTCATTTGACTTTGAGCTTGATGTAGTGTATGAACACAACTAGTCAACAGTTTTCAATGGATTGAAATAAAACTTTGTACATGTTATGGCCATAATCTGAAGATGCACATATTGACACATCATTTTTGAGTTAGAGTTATTGCCATTTTTGTCCTGCAGCTGTATGCAGTGTGAGACAGAATATTATGAACACAACTTGTCTTGCAGTTTGTATGGATCGCTGTAAAACTTGGTAAGTATTATGACTATCATATAAAGATACACATATTGACAAATCTTTGTGCTCCCATGATATGTTTAGGAGTTATTGCCCCTTTCTTTTTACTTACAACTGGATTTAATATATGACATCACTCTCCTAATATATACAAACTTAAATTCGGATAATAAGGACACCTCTTCGATTCATACAAAAGGCACTTTTTCAAAAGAGTATCTAATAGCTGTTTCCCGTTGATGAATGAAAGAAAAGTCTTTAAAAACATTTCACTTCATTTGCTTTCTATTATATCACATTTGTCGTTTCTATTCGTGGTGCACACATGGCCAATGCACTTTTCTCTAATTGCCTCTACAGTAACTAACCTAATTGTGTTGCTGTGCCATAAAACTTCAAATCAAACCAACCAAATCTGTGTTGTTTCTGTATTTGCAAAATGATGAAGGGTTGAATGATTCTTCACTGGATTCCTCTCTTGGTAGCCTTTTCACATACAATATATGTCACCTATCCTGCTGAGCAATTTGTTCAAGAATCTAGATCTAGAACCTACGGCTTGAAAGAAATATGGAAAGAAAGAAAGAAAAGAAGAAACGCTAACATAATTGAAAACAAGAAGCCAATCCTCGTTTACAAATCCAAAAGCACACAACAATCACCGAAATGTAATGGCACCATCCATAAGCCAGCATAAACCGACTACGAATTGATACTGTTTTCTTCTATGAATCCTTAACTTGGTTCACTACTTTTCTTATTGAAACCTACAGCGAGTATGGTAATAATGCAAGCAGTCAAAACAATAAATGAGAACAATTTATAAACTGGTTTGGTAATGCGCAGAAAAGACCGTCGAAGTGAGTTTATTCTTACATCCCCTCCTCCCAATCCAAGATACGTACAGCTATATCAGACAACAGCGTAGAACAAAAACCGCGATATAACTTCGGTTCTCTATTGAAAATATTTTAAGGATATATAGGTAAATTAAGCATGTGTAATCTCTCGATGTCTATTCGATGCCCATTAGACAATTGGCAGGTCTGAAAAATCAATAAGTTCATGTCATACATAAAAAAAGAAGTGAATTCCTCTGATTGCGTAAATGGTATATATGTATGTATTGACTCTAAAAGGCACATCAACACAGTAAGGGCTACATGGTGCCAATTAAAAGTAATGCTATAAAAGAGGAAAAATGAAGAAAACTTTAGAAAGGTAAACTTTCCAAATAAATGTATACACGAAGGACTACAAGACGAAATATAAAAGATTTAGATGTCAAAATTCTGTCAAATGTATATGAAATAAAATATAAAAAAGACAAATATAAAAGACCCTTAAAAATATGGTCAAAATGTGTTATATCAGCCTCATTCCATAAAGAAAATCCAAGATTTTTTATCGGGTGGTACTTTCTCATCAAGTTCCTTAATTGAATTCACATACAATAATTATAATTAATTTGTAACTTTTCTGATCATGTTACCTAAGCTACATCTGATTTAATACATAATGTTATGTATTTACTATCTATAGAGTATATGCAACCTACTTTGAATTTACTTATCTTTGTTAGGTGTAGTTTCATAGTGACTTGAATTATATTAACATATTAGTTACTTAATTTCATGATCTATTAGCGATGATATTCATGCAAATATGTGCTGAGACTTATATGTACAGATGCACATGATATTTGTACATATGTCAGTTATGAGAATTCGTGCATGTTATTTCAACTATATTAAGCATTGTAAAGGGCCTCGTGGAAGATTAGTTACTAATTTAATTACCTTTTTAAATAAAGAATTATTATTAGTATTGCTTTTTTAGAGTGCCATACTTATTGCCCGCTGTCTCAAGCATTTAGTGAAGTCCACATTAATGGATTGCCGTATGCCCAGAACACTAGTATTAAGTTCATCGAAAGTAAATTAAAGATACACTGAGCTTTTAAAAAAAGTCATTACAAAACAGCATATTCGGATTGTTAAATGATACATAACAAAAATGAAAGGGAAATCGCAAAAAAGATTTGAAACGTGGCATGTTTTTTTTTGACGACCACTAGTATTCAAATTATAGCTTTGAATCTGTTTCAAACAATAAACACAACTAAGGTGACCTGACCGTTCTATGTTATTTTTTAATCAAGAAAAATGTCTTGTTTTATCTTCAATCTATGCATGATTAAATTAGAACTTCATTTACTTGGCATTTCATAAATGTAAATAATTTATCTAGCCTATATCGACAACGGAAAATAATCAAAATCTGTACATGTGTATTTAATGTAGCTATTACATCTCTTGAAATCCATCAACAATAAAATAATCAGTTTACCTATGCAAAATGATAATACAATTTTAGGCTGTAGCCGGATTAGACATTCATGAAATGAATATGTACCGTCAGGTATTTTCTTTTTCTTTCTGTGAATGATTAATTATGAAATTCATTTTGACAAACGAGTACATCTAAGGTTTAAGAAGTGAATAATTATTCTGCAATGATAAGGTCATTCGTTTTATAGAAACAATAAATGTAGGTTTGACCAAATGTATCCATATCAGAACTAAACAATGTGGCTTTAGATTTTCTGTCACTAAATCCTTATTTTGTATTTTTTCATTTTGGTCAGTTACTTTCTTTCTGTAATGACTTCATTGTTTCGTGTTCCAAAGGCCTATAAATCTTACTCTCGATATAATTGAATGTTTATACATTAAAATAATAATAATCCAAGATGCAAAACGAACACTTGAAATTGTAACTATGTTCGAATTATCTGATTTCGCTATCAAGAAACACAAAGATTCAAATCCGACCAGCTTAGTAATTGATTCCCAAGGCGATTGGACCAACAAAACTGAATTACGTATCCTCTTTCAAACTTCCCATCTTATTATAGCTAACAAGAATCAGGATTTATACTTTACTGGAGGGGAATGATATATGAATGAATTAATCATGCCAACTCTGAGTCAGTATATTCTCGTGACCGAGTCATTTCGAGTAAAAATCAGTAACATTGTTTAACTTTGCCAATTATATCGGTCGTCCGCCCTTACAAGCTGTATCTGAGCCAAATTGTCTGATAAAACAAGAACCTTCCGTTTTATTTGTTTACCGTGGTGACTTGTTATAAAATATCAATACTATAAGTCTAAGTCCTCTATCATTTGCATCACACGTATAATGAATTTATATAGTTTTATCTTGTCAATGCAAGGATAGATTCTAAAATGGAGGGGCCCCAGGTGGCCGAGTGGTCTAAGGCGCTCGCGTTCACTGATATCTCACCTCTCGGCTCGGACAACGTGGGTATGTGAGAAAGATTGCCAGTAGCATCCCGTGGGTCGTTGGTTCTTCGCGGGTTCTTCCTCAAGCCAAAAATCTGGCCACCGTGTATAGCTTATCTTGTGCTGAAAAATTGCGTTAACCCCCCCCCCTCCGTCTAAAATAGAAAATATAGTTGCCTTGAGATCCTCACAAATTGATTACATATTTAAATGTTTTTCAAAAGAATTACTGCCTTTTCATTTAATTAAACTATTTATGTGCAAATTTCGAATCATGTGCTGAAGGTCAGAAGTATTTTGCAGAAGTAAAATAATTACTCCCTAAATACATGTCCCGTGCATACGAAATAAGAGTGGAAATTAATCGCACACACACACACACACACACACACACACACACATATATATATATATATATATATAAATATATATATATATATATATATATATATATATATATATATATATACATATATATATATATATATATATGAAGTGTGACAGGGCAACATTGGCAGGCCCTATATAACATATCCAAGCTTTGTGCTTTGTGTCTAGAGATTAAAACGTTTAATATTTTCCACAACAGATATACAGATATGATATATAGAATTCCAAAAATAATGGATATGACAAATCTGAGGCCAAACGTTTAAAATGAATCCAAATATAAGCTGAATATATCTTTCATATTCTCACTTTTGATAAGGCGACAAAGTCAAGACAAAGGATTAATAACAGTTTTAACACTTCACGAGTAACCGTTGTGAAAGATAGTACTAAATAAACTCACTTTATTATAAGCAGTTAAGATGCATTTTAGAGTTTACATTTGAATTAACAACTTCTTTCCCACCTGAAATTTGTCATTTGGGACAAAGGTAGACACTTTCCTTTAAAGTATTCTGGTACAAGTAAATATGGTGTCATTGAATGTCTGCAAATGCAAACCATGCTTAGACAAGTTAAACACAAAGGAAATTAGTCGATATCCTGCCAGCACAGATTACAATTCACTTCAAGTTAATTTTGTCTTTCTTTCATATAATCGTGTATCCGAACATATAATGTGGGAGCCAGGGATAGACGTTTTCCTCTGTTTTGTATATCAGTATAATTTATAATTATAATTTCATGTGTGTATACCTTGCACTTCCAAAGAGAAATTCAGGCGGTTTGCACATACAGATGAGTATCAAATTCCAAGTATTTAATTCCACTGCATAGCGAGTGAGTTATCGTGCACCTCGAGTCCTTACTTTCGACCTTGTTCCATCCTTGGGGGGGGGGGGGGGGTAATTTGTCCATATTTCTTGCATCTTTTATATGTTATCTTGTGAGAAACAATATTAACTTTTGTGCGGAAGGCTTTGTCTTCCTGAAGAATTTAGAAATTTTTAACCTTTTATGCATACATTAGTATTATTGCACATAAATATTTAGGCCCCTTTCTTTCACTTATTCTTTTGAAAGAAACCAATTTGTTGCAACATTAAAGAAGGTCCCCAAATATGTGTGTTATTTAGCTGCCTGACAACTCTCATTTCCTAGTCCCGCCCTTCACGGGTTGTACGCAACTCTAAGTCACTGTGCCATTCTACAAAATCCGCATATTTTAAACCCAAGGTTTGAAGTGTTCATCATAGATCTCTTAATAGAAGTTTCTTTAAATATGAAACATCTCAAGGAAAGGGTGAAAAGTCCCTTCTGACGAGGTATGCGATAATTACGTGGAAACGTGGCAATACTACACTGGGTGGCTATATTGTGTGTTAATATACATTAGAGTTGCAAACAGTGGTATAGTGGTGGAGAAACTTACATACTGCTTTAGCAATCAAAACATTGCATTTCCATCATAACCATAGATTTGTATTGTGTTCGGACAATAAATGGTAACAAGGGCCTGAAACTTGCAGAGATGAAAATGAAAGATAACCTACCTTGGGTAGAAAGTAAACAAATCACTATGTAGATGACCACGATCAACACGTAATCCAAAATTAATCTGCTCATTTACCATTGTGTGGGGGCAAACAGTCTCATTCAGTACCGAGTTATACATACATTCTTATAGATTCCTAAAAGACTGTAGCTGGAATCGTGAAAGCATTGATTAAAACCTTGTTCAATTTATCCATTAGCTGAAACGTTTGCTCCTTTAAGCTATCATACCAGTAATATCCTTTAGGTTGTCAGAGTTATAATAACAGTTTCATTTCCCCTTTTATTTTGTATGCGAACTCAATTAAGGAATTTTATGATGATGTACCACCACTCTTGGATATTTTGACGGGATGCGGTTTATATAACATATTTTGACCATTAATTTATGTAATTTATATTTTTTACCTTTATATATTATTTTATATACATTTTGCAGAAATATTTTTACCTTTTAGTGTTTATCCTGTAGTGCGACATGTTCACATTTTAGAACTTTTAAAACTGTGATTGATGTGCCATTAAACGCTATTACATACATGTACTCTTTAATTGCATCGTACATACACGACTCGACCAGCATAATATCCTGGTATATCCGGAAACTAAGACTAATAGGTTCACAGAGCAAAACTGTCTGCATATCAAGTTGCAGACATGGAAAATTCACAACCGTAGCATGCATAATGAATTTTGTTTGCGTTTTTGATCATCATTCCACTTTAGTTATTTAGATGTAAGTACTGTTTTCGGTACAATACAAATTATATTTACTTTTAACAGTGAAAATATTTCACATGTGATAGCAAATTAGAGAACCAATGATACAACACAGAAATTGCCATATAGTCATTACAATAATGTACCACTGTTCACTATATCTCAATGAAATCACATTGTTACTATCAACTGCGAATGGAAACACTGTATACAGATATTCAACGTTTTGAAAGATAACTACATTTAGGTCAAGTTTTGTTCCAGTATTTCATATTATCGATTAAGACATATCCATTGAATCGGGAGACGCCTTGTCTTCGAAGATCTTCTACAATTAAAGAAGCATAATGTTTTAGAACCATTTTAGTATATCATATTTCTTAAAACTATCGTATTTTATAAGCCTCCCATTGCAATTATTTACTTATCCTTTGCATGCGATCATTTGGAATTATATAACTACACCTAATTAAATGGCATGTATGTAATCTTACCAAGCCTTTGAAACGACTTTATATCTGATGGATAATAAACATATATTCGCATTAAAATTAGAATAATCCTAATTCGGAATTAGGTTGGTTAAAAGCAGTTGGAATAAAGCCACATAAATTGTCTCCTCCTATTTTATACACGATAGGCATATCTTCCAATCAATGCAAAATTCTTCAAAAGCAATGAATCTCCAAGACTTAAAGTATGCAATAATGTTTAACTAAAATGTGGACTCAATTACGTTTCTGACGCGAATCATTTGTAAATTTAAATAGTTTCCAATTCTGATATCTCTATTTTCTCTAGAAGTCTTTGGTGCAAATTTCAGTTTAACCTCTGATGCCTTAAAATAACTTCCATGTGAAATTACATTTGGGATCAAAAAGAAGACGAAAGTTTTCACCCATTAAAGGAAACAATAATCCAATTATGCAGGCTTCATCGGATTTATCCCGTAAATTATTCCTTCCTTCCTTCGTTTTAAACATGGTCGCTAATTTAGGGGGAAAAAACAATATGGGGAGTACTGCTTGCCACGCTAGAAGAATATTGCTCATGCCTCACTAAAGAGTCCTTCACTTTAAGCCAATTTGTGAGATTTGTATGCTTTAAGTCAATATCACTTAGAAGCACGGCTGCTACATTCACTGTGGCAAGAAATCGACCTAAGAAAAGAAGGCAGTTTAATATGAGCTCTGTTTACGGCTACTTACTAACTCAGAGAGTAGGCAAGGTATCTGCAATATCAAAGAGATGCTAAGGCTGCTCAATGTGTCCATCTCGCTATCTTTCTGGCACTGTTGTCCATATATATATATATATATATATATATATATATATATATATATATATGAGGTCTTACTAACTGATTGAAACGCTCTTTACAAATTTACCATGAAAGTCGGTGAATTCGCATTCGTTTAACAGAAATTGCAGATATATTGTGATCTTATATAGATGGATTCTTTAAAGCTACAATAGCGACAGCGACACAAATACGACAACAACGGCAGGAAATACAGCAATAAATCAACAAGGATACTACTACTACTACTACTACTCATAATAATAATAAACAGAGGTATGTTCTTTTGTTGTATTCGACACGAAATATTGCAAGCATAAATTCCACGAAATATTGATATTTATGCTGTAATATATTATAGATGATCTGCTGAGAGCCTAAGATAGTACATTAAATGGATATAGGATCGGGTCAAGTTTAAATCAACAACAGTCCGCCCCGAATGAGTGATGAGTCTAACTCCATGCTGTGCCATCGTGTTATACGCGTACTGCTCTACTGCAATATTTATACTAATGCTACTACGACTTCTACTACTACTAATAATAATAGTGGTATGAGTGTTAGAGAGAGAGAGAGAGAGAGAGAGAGAGAGAGAGAGAGAGAGAGAGAGAGAGAGAGAGAGAGAGAGAGAAAGAGAGAGAGAGCTAAAGATATAAAACTATGCATATATACAGATAGATGGTTGAACAAAGAATTATATAGCAAGAGGCTACATTGGTACATTTGAAAAATGATGGGTTCTTACGATCAAAGCATCGTAGTTATATTTATTTTGTATTGAAATAATTTTTAATTTTGTAAAATTTTAATTTTTTTTCTATTTTTCGGGGGGGGGGGAAGTAGTGAGGAGGGTGGTGGGAAAAGGATGATGATGAAATCAGACCAATACCTTACACATGGGTCTTCAGTGAGAAATTCATTCAACACAATATGGCCTGATTATCAAACGTTCATTTAATATTTTCAGCAAAACGTAATCGGTATCAGTTTGGTATACTTCGTAATCTGCTCTATCGATATGTTTCTACTTCCGGAACAGTCATCCATCCATCTGTTCTTATGTCAAGTACATCAAGATGAAAACAAAAATTGCAACTCTAGACTGCGTGTAATGGCGACGCTGTTCTTGTCTTAAATATATTGATTATTTTGTTTCTTCGATATTCCCTTTATCTGGTCCATAGTGTCGATGAGGCAGCTAGCAATTCATCGATACAAATGGTTCTGTAGCTTTAAGGCCAGATTTCGGAAATAAGAAAATTTAATTGAACACCATTTCTTCTAACCACATGCCATGGGAAGTTCTGCATTTGGTTACTTTGGAGTAATGGAATAAAAACCGAAGATGATGTGCAACGTATACAGCAAATATAAGAATGCTCGGAATTAATATAACCTAACGATGTCTTTGCATTCTTTGGCAAGCATCTGTTTTGAAACGAGGAGGTGGGTAATCTCAAAATTTGGATGCGTTACAAACACAAACCCCAAGAACTATATACAAGGGGCCACACCGGTATATCATGGGATGAAAAGAAATCTTTATTATACTTAGGTATCTAATTAGGAAATGGTTATTATAAAATGTTCTCTCAACATATATCCATTCTTGCTAACATTTAGCCGGACAGACACAAAATACTATGTGGAGCAAACAATGTAAGTATGTATTAGCGTTTAGCTGCACGTCAGCATAATAATCGCTAAATGGTGCCAATTAAAAATATGTATATATGTATGTACGTATGTATGTAGCAGGGTTTAACAGGAGGTCAGCATAACAATGGCTATATGGTGTCAATTAAAAGTGAAGTTGTAAAAATGAAGAATTACCCCCCCCCCCAAAAAAAAAAAAAAAAAAAAACCACTTTAGTAAGATAACCCTACCAAATAAATGTACACTTGGAGGACCCAGTGACAAAAAAAAATAGTTAATGTTAAAATACTGCAAAATGCGTATAAAATAAAGTATAAAGGTAACAAATATAAAATTCTTAAAATATATGGTCAAACTTTATTATGTAATCTGCATACCTTCAAATTTAAAGATTTTTCTCGATGGTACATCATCATAAAAATAATTAACTGAGTTCACTCTCACACACACACACACACACACACCTCTTCTGTCCCACATGGTGGAGGTCAATATACTCGACAAGAATGTGTTCAACTGTCAATGGAGTCTGGCAGGGTGTGCATCCTGGTCAAGCTCACCCTTCAGGAGGTATGCATGAGTCAGGAATATGTGTCCTATACGCGAACGGCACAATACCAACTCTTCTCTGCGTTTGTTGTATATGAGGGATGCCACTATCCAATGAGGGGCTTGATGTTTCGAAGATTGTTTGTCGAGTTTTCATTCCACATATTTTGTCAAGTATATAGAACTTGCCGATTTATATAAGATTTGAAGTCAGTATACGGATCTTGCTTTCGAAAACGGCTGACAGCAGGGCAACATTGGCTACTTTATCTGCTCTTTCATTAGCCTTAATACCAAAATGAATGGTCAGCCAATGTGACATAATAGTTTTTTTCCAGATTGTATTATAAAATTATGTTTTTGCAAGATCTGGGTTATTAACGGATCGTCAAATTTGAGATTTTGCAATGCTTTCAGTGTGGAAATGGAATCCCAAAGATTATGAAATTCCTTTTTAGAGCGGTTTCAATGTAGTTAACAGATTTTACTATATGTATAATGTCTGCTTTGTAAAGGGTTATACTACCCGGTAACCGGCTCGAGATGGTGTTATGGGGTGTTGCAACGGCAGCTCCAACCTTGTCTCCATCTTTCAAGCAATCTTATTACAGGAAGATATGGTTATGACAGGAGACTCAGATTGCATTTACTGACTTCTTGAGGACTTTTTAATTTGCAAAGCTCAAATATTACTGAAGACCCAGTTTCGTTCGTCGGAGAAAACGTTATGGCTCATTTGACTCAACATAGAGGCTTTCTGAAGGGAAAGTTCTAAATTCTCCCAGAAGATGCCTAAGTTCCTGGTTGTGTATCTGATCAAGCGTCTGCGGGGAAGATTTACAAGCTGATTCGTACACAATCGAGCCATAGTCAAGTTTCGATCTTAAAAAAGACTTGTATAACCTGAGCATGACCTTCCGATCTCCTCCACAAACTGTATTTGACTCAACCCGTATTAAATTTAGGGCATTTTTTACATTTGTCGCTGAAGTATCTAATATGTGGAAAGAAAGTTATTTTACGATAGAACAATAAGCCATAAAAGTGAGGTCTCCTCCACAAAAGGCATAACAGAACTATCAATATAGAGTTTGGGGTCATCATGAATTCGATATAATCGGGAGAGGTGCATGCAAACAGTTTTAGATTTTTAAAAGTTTAACCCTTTATCTTATGCCCATTTCTCAACAACTCTGTTAAGGCATATCTCTGTAATTGACGTTCAATCGTATGCATACTCTTTGATCTATATCAGATCAATAATTTGTTGACATATAATGAGCATTCATTTCCCAGATTAAGATATTTCACTATGCTGCTAATTATGATGTTGAATGGAGCTACTGAAAATCTGCTGCTCTGAGGCTCATTCATATCCTGCAAATAGATCACAGAAAAGATGGTATCTACTTTAACTCTAAAATTTATATCTTTCAAAATTATTTATATAAAGCTAGGTAGGCGGTCCCTTAGACCCTGTAGCGTACTAACGGGGAGGGGGTGGGGCAGACGGGGCAGTTGCCCCGGGCGCCAGAGGTCTTGGGGCGCCAAAACAGCAAATAAAAATTCGGGCCTCGTATTCTGGCCCTTTGGGCAGTCATCGTCGGCCCGGGCGCACTTTACCCTTAGTACGCCACTGCTTAGGAAGAGGTTGAATAGGATATTGATATACCATACCTCCACATGGTATCATAAGCGTTCTCAAATTCACAAAATATGGCAACTATATGTTCTCTCCTCCTGAAATCGTCTCTAATAAATGCCTCAATTCTTACTAGATGCTCTATTGTGCTTCCCTGTTGGTCCGATAGTAGCTGGTTGGATTTAAGATGTCCGAGGAGTCGGTCATTTATCATTCGTTTCATGGTTTTGCAAATTCGGCGTGTTAGTGATATCTGTTGATAGTTGGAATGGTGAGTATAGTACTTTTTATGTTAAGGTACTGGTATCACTGTTGCTTACTGCCAAGACGACGGGAAGTCGCCAGTTTCCCAAGTTTGATTGAAGTTATTTAGCAGTGTATTGATAGTTGTATCATATAAGTGTTTCAGAAGTGAACTGTTTGTTTTGTTCGTTTTAACGGCACTTTTAGCACATTAGTGGTTATCATATGTAGAAGAAATGGGAGCTAAGTGCCTTTCCCCAAGAACACTAAGAGGCGGCCGACCCAGGTGAGCGGGTATCAAACCCGCGGCCCTTGGATTACGAGTCCGATACTATACCAACCGAGGTTCCGCTTCTCCCTTAGGAAGTTGATAATGGATATCATCTGGTCTTGATGAAGTGTCATGGGCTCGATCAAGAGAGTCCTGTAGCTATATGAGAATAAAAGGTTTATTGTAACCTTCAGCGTTAGCAGATTTGAAATGTAAAGGAACCTTTTCTTTCAAGTTTTTGACGCAGGTGAAGATTTCAAAATAATTATCTTGTGATGAGTTTTTCGAGATAATTTCGGCCAATGTATTTCATGTTTTGGTAAGATCGTGGCCATTTTATCAGATTTCTGTAAGCGTTTGATACAGGTACATTTATTTTGCAAATGAGTTTTGTACCATATTCCATACTGTTTTAATAGAGGAGCAAGAGTTCAACCTATAGAAATAGGATTTATATGTTTTTTCTCGTGCTCTCTCTAAAGGTACGACACGATCTAGCTAGGTAGACACGGTGTTTATTCAGATTGTCAGTTGTAGTATTAATATTTAAACCTTTAAAGTACCTTTTTCAGTTCCCTGATTGTGTCTTTGCATGCATCATGAAACCATGGTTTGTTGTCACGTTTATGAATCGTGGAGATTTTAGCTATTGTATCGCAATAACATCCTGGAGTATATTTGCAAATAGGGGTATTGGATCCATTGTGTTTCAAACGATCAACTGTCAAATTTGATTCTCAGAGGGACTGAAACGTTTACCAATCTGCCTTGCTGAATTTCCGTCTCTTCCCTAGCTCTTGGGTTTAGGATTATTATTCCTTGCGTATATTGGAAAGTGGTCACTACCACGGAGGTAGTCACGAACTTCCTGAGAGAAATCAAGTAAAAAGTGAGATGGACAGCAGATGGTCGGATCTAAGGACATGTAGGATACTGTAGCAGGATGTAGGTAGGTATACGACTTATCAGTAAAAAAGCAAATATTATGGTTTGAAACAAAGTCCTCTATAGTCGTCAAGTAGAACTCAGGGCACTGGTAACTGTTCAATAAGATGGTCAAGATCAGATTGATTGATTGGAGTGCGTGGAAGGAGATATACTGAGCAAGTTTAATAGTTTTGTTTATTCGCACAAGATATTTTATCAGTGCAGAACGATCCATCGTGACCCTCCTGCCCACATATAGGGCATACTTGTTTCCTGTTGCAGCCATTTTTGTGTTGGCCATTTCTGGCAGTTAAGCACCGCAAAGAATTATTTTTAAAAGATTGACTGGGATATTCAAAATCCACATTGATCGATGTGGGAAAAATGACACAATCAAACTTCAGAATGTAAGTGTTTGCAGAAATTAATTTGCCATTACGGCGAATATTGATTCATTTCACTTTGTAGACGTTTTGAGTGAGATCTGAGATTTTCAAGTGTCTTGGTTTCACTGTAGCCATCCAAGTCGTTAGATCGTACAACACCTCTAGATAATTTGAGAGACTTGTGTGGAAATATCTTAAAGGGTATCTCCACAAATCGCTTTGAGCGCAGCAGATTATCAGAGTGAGCTTTGCAGTTGCACTATACAAGCAATTAGTTCAAATTACCAAATCAATTTTTTACACTCTTTGACTCTCCATCCAGGTCCGGAAGTGCGTTTTCTATCACAAAAAGTGATAGCTTTGTTAGCTTTTGAGTTTCATCACTTAATTAAAAAATGAGAAGTCGTGGCCAATTTCGCTGTCTCAGAAGAGTCAATTGAATTAGACTTGGTCCTTTTAAGACCAGGTGTCATACTACTCATATTTGCTTTTCTTGGCTTTCCCATAACGGAAGACTATTAATTCTTCACCCGTGATCCCCATCCGCCTCGGAGCAGAACAAGGGGACATAAATTTGCGCTGAATTGTCGCATTTTTCAAAGCTACACAGGTGATATACTCGAGCAAAGATGTAAACTTAATCGATTAACCCTAAACACCGCCCTCAGAGGCCATGTACTTTATAAAGTTCCAAGCACATCACTGTATTTTTTTAATTACAATGGTGACCTTTCAAAATATGGAGACCTCAGAAATTGTAGCTGTCTTTAAAATAGTCCCAAAATCTTGGCGTGACTAGCCCATTTAGTAAAACTGGGCCCTTCTGACCATTTACTGAGTAGGATGTTGCAAAGGAGTGTCAAACGAGTGTCAACAACCGGCCGCTCCTCTACAGAACTACCAGGATCATCTCCACCACCGACACTGGACGCAAGCTATGGCAACAGGTTGCCTCCACTCAGTAGCCTTTTGTGACATGCAGTAAGGTCCCCCGAGCACGCAGGGCGGAGCAAACAAACGATTTTGTTTTAATTTTACTTTTTTTGGGCCATAACGGCACAGCTTAAAAACCTCTATCCTTATTCTTGTAATGCTCGCCTATTGTTGTCCTCTCTCACCAGTTTCAACAATTCTCTTAAGAGATTCTATTTTGTTTCTTCTGGCGTGTCTGTACAGGCACATCCATTACTTTTAAACAGATAGCCCTTTTTGGGATGACACGAGTCGTCTGCTTTCCTTTCTTAATGGTAAACATACAAAATTAGAATCGATACCCTACGACTGTATCTACTAGAGTCAAAACTCTTTGTCGCTGCAAATGAAACGTGGCCAGGATAGATATGTTCATATTTGAGAAATAATTCCTAAATTCAGGATGGTATGTCTTTACGTGGAAAAAAAGCCTTAAATGTTGTTCCCTAATATGCAAATAATATCCGTCCGATACTGGCTCCTTATTGTGCAATTGTTTCATTCCTTTCATTCTGAATATAATGTTTTAGATGCATCCTATCTGGCTTGGCCAGCTTTAGCATTTATTATCAATCTGTTTACTTATTCTCGATGAATTCCGTAATTTCTTTTTTTCCATCATTACACAGAGATATCAAATGGAACAAAAAGAGCTAAAATAATGTTATTAGGACCCAGCTCTGCTTGAAAAGTTCATTTAAGAATTGAACTTAATATTTAACAGGATCCCTGAAGTCGTGAAGCTTGAAACTCGATTAAACACGTCATAAGCGGCCGTTGTTTCACTACAGGTTTTACTTTCTCAATCATACAAATGGGAAGAAAATGACCTGTTATGTTGCAAATAAGGCCATTGCTCAGAAAGATAGCTTGTTGAACAAATGCACGCTGTTTTTGAAATGCATTGACAGCAGCGCTAAAACACCCAAATATCACGCCAAATTTTCGTTATAAAGAAGCTCCAAATAGCAGCAAAAAAAATGCCTGTTTAGCATTAACTATCTTACTACTTCCCTAGCAACATGGAAACCCCATGTTTTAGATTCGTAATCTCAAGCACATGCAACATATGTTTGAAATAACTTTACTTTTGTCACCACATTAAGAGGGCAACTCATCATGGTACTTAAGACGTACAACAAAACCTTCCGTCCTTGATGAGCTAGTAAATTTGGGGATTCATTAAACTTGCCATTAAAATGGAAATAAACTCCTGAGTATGTTAAAACATTTACTACTTCAAGCTCATTACCCATATAGTCATGTCCACTTATCTTAATCTTTTAAACTATTCCCATTTCAAAATGCAACTGTCTTTGACTTGCTAACATTTAAAAAGGTCCGTGATGTAGCCGAAAACTTTTCTTTTATAGCTTGCCGACAATTGGTGCAGAATGTGCATAGTTGAACTGTTTTCTTTCCTTCCATCATTCCTGTCACGCACACAGCAATTTTCTCCATAAGAATGTTTTCCTCTCAGAGAAATTTAATAACCATGCTGTAAAGCAAGAATTATAATTCTTACCGATGTATTGTTGTGTAACAGTCTTGACTTCAGCTGAAATGTTGTATTTACTTCGGAAAAATAATATTAAAAACAGACAGTGGAAGAGGAAATGGATAATATAAAGCTAAGATCGCAGTCAAAGAGAGCGCCAACAGATCTCTAAGTCAAGAGAGGATACAATTATTTTTAAGATGACATGGTTAACATTGAAACATCTGAAAATCTACTGGCGTCTTTACTAGGTTGCCACGACACAAAAACAGTTCTTCCAACTTTATCTTCTTTTCTGACACATCGGTCGCAAACAAGCAAAAATGGTTACTATTATAGTGTATTTTTCATTATTAAGATAGGAAATGAAACTATTTTATTTGTTCATAAATTCGTATGGACGCATGTCCAAATTTGTTTTCATTGCTAGTCTGATACCTCGTTCGAAGTAAGGGAATATTTTTAGGCTTGATATCTGTGGGTCAGTTACTACCTTATGCCAGTTAGAGCTGTGAGCTAATAAAAGTGCCTTTAACTTCTTACTCACTATGTGTCAAAATGTGTGGAATAATGCGTGTTTGCCACACCAACCTACATGAAATTAATAATCTTTGCAACTTCAATGACAAAAACTCAATTTATTTTTTCCGAACAAATGTTTGGCAATATTTTAATGTCATTTATACCTATTTTGCAACATTGGGTGTGGAAACACGAAGTATGAGCTTGAAATACATCTTTAATATTAAAAATAAAAATTGCCTGTTCTGAAGTATTGAGTTCCCTGTGACATAAAGTTAAGAAATAATTTCAGTAGCAAATCAAGAATATATAAAAAATGGAATTGCTCATATTTGAAGCTCACCAAACTTTTGCAATTTGGAAATAGTACGCAATAGAAATAATGTAAATTTGTTTTTACAAAATAACAAAAGTGTTTTAAAAGGCACACATTAGATATTAAAACAAATTCGTATTAGTACCATTAATTTTCTATAATTGAATCTATTATGTTACACTGACACAGCGAAAACGATAACTATATGTGAAGTCCCTCCTATGTAACGACCTGTAGAAACCATATAAATTCATTTAAACAATCACTGGTATAGGTCATATTTCTCAACGTCTTCGTTCTCGCGGTATTACGTTTTATCTCGTCATTTATCCGATGCCTTAGTTGAAGAGTCAATAGGATTATGAATATTTATCGTACATAGTTTGCATTAATTAATGAGTTGCATAGTTCAGGTAACTGAAGTATCCATATGAAATAGCTTGTTATTAACAACAGTTATCGTATCCTAATATATATATATATATATATATATATATATATATATATATATATATATATATATTATCTTAGTACAAATTTACAAAGGAATGTTAAATGTAACATAATAATCTCTACAAAACAATCCCTAATATTTTCATGGGGAAGATACCTAGACTTCAGACGTTGGCTCGGAACCTTAACTTTAGTTGCACAAAGAAAATGCAGATTTGAGTACCAAACAGGTCCAAAAGTTATTAATAAGCCGTCAGTTGGTCGCTGATGTTTTGTGGCATCTCTGCACCTGCTCAAGACTTATAACAGAATTCTGAGAAATGGGATATGAAAATTGGTTTTCTGTCAGCGCAGAAGTACTTAATTGGTTTGCTCTCTTTATTAAATTTAAACTGTCATTTAACTCTGTTTCAAAGCTTTATTCAGATGATGAGTGGAGACAACCATATGATGCATAATAAATTCCTATCTTAGCATTAAAAATGAATTTTCTTAGTTACTTCTATTACATTGTAAATCGTATTATATGCCGACACAAGTTCGAACGGCGTATGCTGGTGAAGTCATGCATCTTTGATGTTCTCCATTCAGTGCACAAATACTTACTTTTTAAAGCTCTCCTCGGATGATGAGTAAAGACAACCATATGAAGCATAATGAACTCCTCCATTAGCATTAAAACGAACTTTCTTAGATACTTCCATTATGTTGCAAATCTTTTTAAGTTCCAACAAAATGCGGATGCTGGTAAAGTCATGCATTTTTTATGTTTTCCATTTAGCGCACTGGTACACATTTTTTTTGCTCCATTCATTGAATTTTAAAATGTTAATTTACTCTGTTTCAAGGATTTAACTAGATGATTAGTAGAGAAAACCATGTGAAGCATACTGAATTCCTTTCTTAGTATAAAAATGAGCACTTTTAGTTACTTCCATGACAGTTCAAATTATACACGCCGACAAAAATTGTGAAGTCATGCCTCTTTGATATTATCGATTCACTGAGACATCCAAAATATCCGAATGACTGAATGAGTGTCAATTTTAAATTTGAGGTGGCGAATGACAAGAATAATTTAGATTTGACAAAGAGTTGAAAACTATTTTATTATTTTCTTGGTCATTCATAACTATCATGTGTGTGTATATATATATATATATATATATATATATATATATATATATATATATATATATATAACAATCGGCTTAGGGTACTTGTAATGAAATAGATATTACAGATAATATTATAAGACTGAAAGACGTGCTTGATTTTAAAATTAAACACTACATACCTAATTCTGGAGATTAAAATTTGACCTAATCACAGTGTATTCGCTTCATCACAGATGCGCTATGTATGTGACTGTCGAAAAGGACCTAACGCGGATAGGTTGTCCGTCCTACCTTCTCAATTAGAAGACAATGTCGAGCTAAGAGTTTTCCATTTCAACACTACCGAGGAAAATGAAAGAAAGCGGAGGAATTAGGCTCGTTAATATAGTTTGCTTCAGAGTGAAGTGCAGTGTCTACCGGCTGCTAAAAACTGGTACATTTCTAGTCCAATTATTTATATTGTTTAAATTTTTATTATTTGTATACGTTTACAGACAAACCCATTAATTGTCTTACTATTTGCGATCGCTTGTATATCTCAATCACAAGGTTCCCAGCTAACGACGTCCTACTCAGAAATACAAATTCCATATACTGATGGAGAGCCATTATAAACTGATAGATAGATAGTGGCAGATCATTAGCCAGTTGATCCCGGAAATGACGTCACCTGTTCCTTATGGTCAGGTAATACATCTGCTGAAATTATGTACTAAAAACAATACGTTTGTGATGGTTGGTTGTTTTCAACGGCATTTTTAACACATTATTGGTTATATTATGCCAAAGAAAAGAGAGCTAGGTGCCTTTCCCAAGGGCACACGCGAAACATATAGCTTGTTCATAAAAGAATAGAGAAAGTGTTAGCATTATGATGATTCTATTTTCAAACCTTTATGTTGTAATATATAATCGTGCAACTAATGGATAAGAATGTTTATCTCTCAAATTTTCTTCTTTGAAAAGCATGGGAACAATTAGATTCTGTTACATTAAGATACAAGCCACTATGCCGATGGCGGTTAGCTGTAAAATCCACTGTTAAAATACACGGTATTATCATCTTAAGGAACAGAATCCATCAGTCAGAGAGAAACACTCATTATCAAAGAATGTATTTTCAAGTCTCAAAATGAAGAAATAATAGAAACAATTGATAATAAAATAGTGAATTGTATACAGGATGACTGGCCTTGTTATCCACGACCAGGACAACCTCATTACGATAGTAACCAGTCTCTTTCAAATGATATCTTAATATTAAATCGTTTTTGTGTGCTTGTCGAGGAAGTTTTGATCGCCTTTATCACAATATTAATCACATGTAGTCCTATGTTACGCCAACAGCTTATATATGTGACATCTCACAAAATGAAGTCAACCATTCAACTGCTCCCAAATTCAATATAATGTAATATATCTATCAAATCAGGCGTAAACTTCGAATATTTTTACAAACATCAGCTGTTCCGACATTGAAAGTTGAATAACATCAATTATATGGTGCAAACATTCAGGAGATATAGCCGTACTGATTAGTTTTTATTTGTACTAGCACATAAGAAATGCCAGGATTTGGGCCAGAGGATCACTCATTAAAAACACGATCTGACATGGAGATAAGGAAACATAACAAAATGGGCTTGCAAAAATATACACAAGTAAGAGCATGTAATAAGTGGTGGTCAATTATATAAATAGCTTGTCTGAATGCTAGGTGTCGCGTGTAAGATTGAGCTGTAAGTCATTGTTTTCATTCGTATTTGTTGGTATTACTGGTTTTGCAGTCGACTGTAGTTCTAATCGATGAAAAGTTTTGAAACAGGAAGTGTGCATATGAAGGAAACGTTTGAACTTTATTTCACTTTTAAATTTATCCGCTAAAATACAAAGGTATGGTCGATGTTAGAGACAAGAAATTTAAATGGATTCAGTTAAGCTTTTGAAAGCAAACTCTCCATGTTGCTTTAATAAGAAAGGTCTGCTGTATTAAATATAGGGTCGAAGTTTAAATATATCAAACAAGTTACACTTTGTTTTTTATTGGGGAATTAAGACAAGAAACATGATTTGTAAGCAGTATAATGTGCCTAATTTAGTTCTTACAATGGCCGAAATAAACTGTTGTTTGTTGCTGGCTGTTGTTGTTGTTGTTTTAGCTTTTAATTTGAAGAGTAGCTGTCTGCAAAGAAATACTCATTGTTGTTGCTTTCGATACTGCTGATATCGTTTTCAACAGTTTTGCGACAATAAAGTATAACTTGTATACTTAAGAACAATAAATCAAAATAGTATTTACAGAACTGGCGCCTCAAATTATTAACCAATATCGTCTACAAATTAGCATCAGGATATATTGGCCAAAAATAATATAAGTATTGAATTATATAATATTTGATAACCAAACTGTTTTTGTTAAAGGAAGATATATTAGTGAAAATACAAGAATTATTTATTATATAATGCATATTACTGAAGAATTACAAACAGAAGGTACATTGTTATTAATTGATTCAAAACGTTTGATTCTGTTTCATTGAAATTTTTTCATAATGTTCTAACCTGTTATAATTTTGGACCGGTGATAAAAAAAAAAAAGAAAAAAAAAAAAAAAAAAAAAAAAGATGTGTAATATCTCTGCAGGAGTTTGTCAGAATGACTTTATATCTGAATTCCTCAATGTTTTTAGAGGCTGTGGACAGGGTGATCCACTATCTCAATATCATTTTTTAAAAATGTGCAGAACATTTGTCAACATTATAAAAAAAATAAGAAGAATATTAAAGATATTAAATTAAAGGACACAATATTTACTTTCACAGTTTCATACATGATGCCACTTTGATTCTTGACGGATCTTTTGAATCTCCTAAATCTTTCATTGATTTATTAAACTTAAATTGCAAGGATTTCATACCTGAAACTCACTATTACCAAAAAAAAAACAACATTCTGGATAGGAAGTAAGAAGTATAGAGCAGAAACCTTTCATCACAGGTTAAAACTGCAATGGGATACTGAATTTACTCTACTGGGTATAAAATTCTCAATCGATTTGAATAAAATGGTACAGATACATTTTGAAAATAAAACACGGATGACCAAGAAGTTTCCGAGGAACTGGGTAAAACGAACGATAACACTAGTTGGTAAAATAACAGTTCCCCCAATTACCGAATTGAATGAACAAAGGATGATTAGCAATGATAGATATTACAATACTTATATTAGTTTTAAAAAAAACTTGGATTCGAAGACTTCTTACAACAAAAATAAAAAATGTTTACTTGTTTGAATACATAGAATGCGAGATCAAAAACATTGCCATATTAGGAGATAAATATATAGTGAAATTATCAAACGATACGAGAAATATGTTTTGGAGTGATGTTTTATCGGCTTGGAAATTTTTAATGGAAAGAAATGTATATCGGCCAGGAGATGGTCTTATGAAAACACGAACTTGTGGATGGACTCACTAATCAGAGTAAACAAAGTACCCATCATGTACGAGAAATGGATTGAACGTAATGTTTTTTGTATGTATGTAAGTATGTATGTATGTATGTATGTATGTATGTATGTATGTATGTATGTATGTATGTATGTATGTATGTATGTATGTATGTATGTATGTATGTATGTATGTATGTATGTATGTATGTATATATATATATATATATATATATATATATATATATATATATATATATATGTGTGTGTGTGTGTGTGTGTGTGTGTGTGTGTATTGATTTTAAAAGCTTTAAAGCAAAGTATAGAATCAATACAAATATTCGTGCCTGTCAGGGTGATATTCGGACGATAAAGTTAAATATATACAAAAATAAACCTAAAAATGGAACACATTCACTCCAGACCTTTTATTCCTCACCAATTAGAAATTATTCTTCACAGTAATAAAGGTTATAAAGATTTTTCCAGATTACTTTTGAACTCGTATGTTTCCCCAAACTGTGAAAAATGATGGCAAGAACATGATGAACTTTAATTGTGAGTATTTGCCCAAGATATATTCTAAACTGTTTAAAGTACGAAAAAACTCAAAATTACAGTGGTTTCAATATCGTGTCATACATGGAATTCTACCAATTAATTCATTTTTGCATAAAATACATATTTATGATATTGATAAATGTACTTTTTGTAATCGTTTACCTGAGGAAATACTGCATTAGTTTTGAGAATGTACTACGGTTAATATGTTATGGAATGATGTTTCCCACTGGATTTGAGATGTATTGACAATAGCATTTACTTCCAGTACTAAAATGGTTTCATTTGGAGATATAGATGTAGGCCAATTATATGAAAAATCTTTCTATTTTATTCTTCTTCTTAGCAAGTACTGCATGTACAAAATGAAAAGAGACATACCTATATTAAATGGTGTTAAAAGTTTCTTTAAAGAATATTATATATTAGAAAAATATATGGCAGACATATCGGACTGGAGAGGAAATAAAGAAAGTTTCCTGATACGTTTTGGAATAGTGGAAACCATTAGTACTTTCCAAACACAGCTGACTTTCGTATTACATTCTATATCCGCAGAGTTTCAGCTGTGATATAAATTGTAGCATACATTTTCAATATATAATTATCACATACAGAAATAACAATCTCTCTCTCTCTCTCTCTCTCTCACACACACACACACACACACACACACACACACACACACACACACACACACACACACAACTGTTTTACCTCACTGAACTAGATATCAGAGTTTGAATATATGTTGGTGATTTGTATATGTAATAATTGTAAGCGCGAAGCCCCTAATGTTGAGATAACGTATTGCCCGATTCCATAACCAGTTTTTACAAGAAAAAATAAAATGTTTGCGAAAAATATCCTCAGGATCTCCTTTTCATTTTTGAAAAACCACTTTCTATCGTAGTACAGGAAAGTTGGACAGATGATAAAGATGTAATCGAAATAGTTCCTGTTTTCAGTCTCTACTAGATTTAGTGCATAATCTTTCCACAATTAGTCACTCCACAGATTATCGTGTTATGAGGCTCATTAAAATACATTTATTCTGCAAAAAGCACACAATACCTCCGGCATGATCCAAAAGTAAACCTTAGCCATTTAACGTGCCTTATACATAATTGAGTAGTTAAATTGTTTTTAATGTTTACCTGATCATCTAAAACGAAATAAATATACTTTTATAGAGCACAAAAGAAAATATATCAGTATGGTCGATGTTAGAGACAGGAGTTTTAAATGGATTCAGTTAAGGTTTTGAAAGCTTAATCTTTATGATGGTTGTAATAAGAACTGTTCCTAATATCGTGTTTAAATATATCAAACAAGTTACATTTGGCTTTTATAGGCGAATTTGGACAAGAAGATTGACTTGTAAGCAATATAATGTGCCTAATTTAGTCGGTATCATAGCCGAAATATTGTTTTTCTTCTTGCTTTGTCTTTGTTTCTTAAATTGAAGAGGAGCTAACTGCAACAAGCGCGTTGATGCTGCTTCGATGCTGTTGAGATACATACACATTTTACTGCTAAGATACATACACATCTCACAAAACACCACCAACAACAAATGCTTTTAAATTTGTAATATAATTTTAACTTAATGCATATCTACCAAATAATACAATTACTTATCATCATAATTTGGGGTAAATAAGATTGAAACAAAATAGAAAATGAAATTCAAAATAAAAAGGAAAAGGAATAGCAAAAAGGGGAGTGCAGGATAGCGGATGTATAATTTGATTGAACCATATGAGAATCCGTACGTAACACTGAGAAGTAATACTATGAGAACAGGAAGAGGAACCATTTCTTTTCTTCAACTACTATATTTTCCAACTTAAAGACTAATAATATTTTAACTTCTTCAAGTTTAATTTGGCCAACGTACATCTGTTCTAAATACCCCAATTACTGTATACGTGTACCTATTTTATACTGTATTACTGTACACGCGGGTCCTAAATTACTACAATAATGAAGTAATTCAAAAGAAACATATAATGAAAAGATCTAACCGGTAATGTACAGAGACAAATCTGTTGTTTCCGTCATGACTACAAATTAAATCATGTCTTTTTGAATTCTGCATTATGTACTTCTTTCACATATATCTTATTTTCTACAGGATTTATCTATTGTTGTATACGTTCTTAAATCAACATATTTCCTTCACTAAATATACTTTTAGTGTTAGTACTAAAATTTCAAAGTTTAGTGAAGAAATGTTAGCATACAATGTTTGCTGCCCTATTTAACAACCCCTGTTTAAAATTTTACAGATAAATAGCTCCGATTGTTTATAGCATCATTTACATCAGATCGCGCTAAGTTGCTCTACTAAAACAAGCACAGAGCATGTGTTTTTGATTCTGTGATTTCCTATGAGACGCACTGGTAAATATATACAAGTTTTAAAGTTGTAAGTATCAACGGAAAAAAAGAAAATAAACATGCTCCTTCAAAATCTTTCTAAACTTGTCTAGCCCTGATATATATATCTCTTCAGTTGAACATTTTACCTTACATAACCTCGCATTATTTCGCTTATAGCAACCAACTGGGTGCAACTGAGATCAAGATCTGCAGGAGGATAATGCAATAACAGATCAGGGTCTACGTTTTCGTTCTGAATGGAAAATAAGCTAAATCATGCAACGGTAGATACTGGTTTACACTCTTTACTGATGGTTGTACGTTATATTCTGATACGTAAGTGCTGAAATATTATCTAAATAGTATTCTAGAAATTATATTGCTAGCGTCGTTCTATGCTGTGGTGTCACTTCAAGTAAGGTCACAAGCACGCTGAAACTGATTGTCATCGTAATCAAAAAGCACCAAAACAAACGCACGACGTTCTCGGCGAAGTCCATAAGGTAGTGGATGATTTTTAATGCATTGTACATCGTCAAAATAGAAGGTACTACCTACGACTGCTAACCCAGAGTGAATAGCTACACCTGGTTCCATCTGGAAAGTACTCTCTGGTGGATTAGAAGGCCCAGCAGATATGCTCATTCCACCGGCTGTGAAGGCAGATGGCAAGAGTTGCGTCGACAGTACAGGTCATCAACTCAGACAGGCCTGGACGAGAGAGAAAGGGCGAATATCCGCAACTTTCCCTCACGCGCAAGTCATGACATCAACCCCCTCCCCCATCAGATACCTTTACTTCCTATGGCGATGGGCGAGCGGCAAAGCAGCAGGTGTTGATACGCTGGACGCTGTAGCTGCAGATCTGCACACGGGCGGATCAGGACATACTGAAGCAGCAGTGTAACTAGGTAGCTCCTTGGACGACTGAGCAGGATTCTTTATGATCACACTGTTCACCTCTGTAGCATGACGAAGTGCTAGAAAAGGGGCCCTAAACATTGCCTGTTTCACGTTAACCCTGGCTAGCATACCGCGGCAGATGGGAATCCCAACGTAGCGGTCGAAAATCTAACAATAAGACATAGGTGAGGCCACTCACTATTGGTACCTGGAATGTACGCACACTAATAGACAGCACATTTACAGATAGACGAGAGAGAAGAACAGCTCCAGTAGGTAAATAACTGGCCAGATTTAACATCCACATAGCGGTCCTGAGTGAAACTTGCCTAGCTGAGGTAGGACAACTCACTCAAGTAGGAGACAGCTACACCTTCTTCTGGAGTAAAGAAGAGCGACGTGAAGTTTGTGTTGGGATTGTCGTCCAATCACAGCTAGTCAGCAAGCTCAGAAATCTCCCAAAGGGCGTGAATGACAGACTCATGCAAATGAGAATCCCATTGTCTGCAATGAGGCATGCAACTATCATCAACGCCTATGCACCCACCACAACCAACCCAGATGAGATCAAGGACTCTTATCATAGAAGTTCCTAAGGCAGACAAGCTCATCATCCTTGGTGACTTCAATGCTAGAGTTGGCCCAGATCGCCAGACATGACCAGGCGTCATTGAAAAAAATGGCTTTGGCAAAAGCAATAACAATTGGCTCCTCTTACTCAGGAAATGCGCAGGACACGACCTTTTAATTACCAATAAAGTATTTCGCCTGCCATACCGCAGCAAGACTGGAATCTCATTGACTACGTCATCGTCAGGAGAAGAGACAGGCAGGATGTACGAGTGATGAAGGCCATGAGAAGGGCAGAATGGTGGACTGCCCACAGGCTCATAGTCTCCACCATAAATATCCGGATTTAGCCCAGCAGACGACCATATGGCAAAAAAGCACCACAAAAGCTCAATGTCTCCAAATTGAAACAGCAGAATGTTGAAGAACCGTGCAGCCATCTAGTAACAATTCATACGAACTCCGAGAACGTCGAGTAAGACTGGACATCCTCCAGACACTCTGTGTACTCGGCTGCATCCAAAGCATTCGGTCTGACCACACGTAAACATCGATATTGGTTTGATGAGAACGATGCCGACATACGGAGACTACTGAAAGAAACATCGCCTAGAAAAGTCCTGTTTAGACGAGAGCATTTTATCACCTAAGTAGACAGCCTTCAAAAACAAGAGGAATGTCGAATACAAACTCATGGAGTTGCAAGACTCATAGCTGAGCAGCAAGGCAGATGAGATTCAGTTCTACCCAGCCAGAAATGACATGAGGAACGTCTTTGATGCTTTGAAGACAATCTATGGGCCACAATCATCAGGAATATGTTCAATACTGAGTTCTGACGGCACTAGTCTGTTCACGGACGAAAACAAGATACTACAAAGGCAGAACACTTCAACAACAACATCAATCATCTTTTATAAATCATTGAAGAGGAAACTGATCGACTTCCCCAAGTGAAAATCAACATATCACTTACTGAGCTTCCAAAGCTGACGGAAACTTAGATAACATTTGACCTGCTGTCAAATGGCAAAGTACTTGGATCAGATGCTATACTAGCAAAACTCTATAAAGTCGGAGGCTTGCACATGACTCAGAAACTGACTGCACTCTTCCAGTCAATGTGGACTCAAGGAACTATACTAAGGAGTACAAAGATGCATACATCGTTCATTTATACAGGCGGAAAGGCAGCAAACAAACAATATTACAGCAACCATCTGGGCACCTCCTTGCAGTCAATAGCGGGTAAAATCATCTCCATAATTCTGTTGTGCATCACATCGATCAAGCGCGCCTGCCTGAGAGTCAGTGTTGTTTCAGGATAGAACGAGGAACCATATACATGTGGTTTCCAGATCGTCAACTCCAGGAGAAATGCCAGGAACAGAACTCCCACCTGTACACTACATTCATCAACCTGACAAAGCCTTTGACACAGTCAGTCGCGAAGGCCCCTGGAATACCATGGCAAAATTTGGTTGCCCAGAGAAATTCTTTATAATGGTTTGGGTATTCCATGATGACATGCTCGCTTGCGTTGTGGACAACTCGCAGTCACCAATGGAGTCATAAAAGGCTGCGTGTTGGCCCCGACCCTCTTCTGTATGACGTTCTCTGCCATGCTTGCGGATGCATTTCGTGACTATGACACTAGGATCGACATCAGATACCGGACTGATGGCAAGCTCTTCAATCTGAGGAGATTACGGGCAAAGACGAAGTTACAGGAAGTGACCGTTCGTGATCTCCTATTTGCTGACAACTGTTCCCTGAATGCCAAATCAGAGTATGACATGCAACATAGTATGGACCATTTCTCTTCAGTTTGTGATAATTTTGGTTTCACAATTAGTATGAAGAAGACAGAGGTGATTCACCAACCTGCACTTGGCAAGCCTTATGTAGAGCCTACCATCACAGTGAATGGACAAACCCTCCACGCAGCGGACAAGTTCATCTACCTCGGCAGTACACTGTCACGTGCAGTCCATATCGATGACGAAACCAACACCTGAATTGCCAAAGCAAGTGTTGCCTTCGGCAGACTACGCGCAAATGTGTGGGAGCGCCGACACATCAGTCTGCAAACAAAATATAAGGTCTACAAAACCATTGTGTTGCCGACGCTGCTGTATACATGCAAAACCTGGACGGTATACAGACGCCATTCTGAGAAACTGAACCATTTTTGCACTGGCCGCCAGAGGCAACTGATGAGGATAAGATGGCAGGACAATGTTCCAAACACCGAGGTTCTCACACGGGCAGACATTCCAAGCATCCAGACTCTGCTGATGAATTCACAGCTGAGATGGGCAGCCACGTCACCAGAATGTCAGATGACTATCAAAGACGATCTACGGCGGCTGAAGGAGGGAAAGCGATCTCATGGAGGTCAGAAGAAACGACCCAAAGACTCCCTAAAGTTATCCTTGAAACACTTCAACATTTGACCCTGTGCCTTTTGAAGTTCTCGCACAGGTTCGTCCCATCCATACTGGAGCTACAGACTCTGAACTTAGGAGAACTGCAGAGGCGGTGCAGCAGCGACAGCAGCGTAAATCTCAGAAGTGCAGCACGTTCTGAGAGTTCATCAAGAAACCCCAAGCGACATCTCCTGTCTAGTGTGCCACAGACAGTTCAGAGCACAAATTGGCCTGAACATCCACTTACGTGCTCACATAAACCAAACCAGGTAGTGATGTCATAGTCATCTTTGAACTCAAACGGACAAACAACATGTGTGTATGTCTGTATGTACAGGTTTAACGGTACGTTAGCACAGTACTGTCTATATAGTGCCGATTAAAAGTTAAGTTCTAAAATCTAAAGATAGAGAATTGAACAAACAATTGGAAGATCCATCTTTGAAAATAAATGGAAAAATGTAATCATTCAAGAAAAAATATATAAAAAATAAAAAGTAAAATGTAAAAGTTCTTTAAAAGGTATAGATAAATGTAGTAAATATACAATCCTTAATATATAGTGTTACATTTTAAAAAAATGGAAATCGCATTATCTTAAAAGGTTCAGGATTTTCTCTGGTGGTACATCATCATAAAGTTTCCTAAATGAGTTCACATAAACTATCTTGTGTCTCACATGGTGGAGGTCGATACACTTGACAAGAATCTGTTCCACTGTCAGTTTACACTGGCAAGTTATGGACTTTTTTTCGAGGTTCACCCTTTAGGAGGGTGAGTCAGGTATGTGTGTCTGGTACCCGATCAGCACAAAACAACTTAACCTCTGTGAATTGTTCTGTATGAGGGATGCCACTCTTCTGTGATGTTTTTGATTTTCCAAAGTGGCTGGGTTTTTTTCTTCTTCTTTCTACCATTGTATTACCTTAATATCAATGTGACTACAACAGTACATAATGCTTGTTTCCAGATTGCATGAGGAAATGATGTTTCTGTAAGATTTGGGATGTTAAGTGGTTGTCTAATTCAAGGTCTTGCTAGGCTTTCAGCGTCAAAAGGGAATCCGAAAAGATAATGATATTTGTTCACTGAGACTTTTAAATGCATTGGGAAAATATGAGTAAACCTGTAATATCCGGGGTAACAATGGGGGCTTCATCCGGTAAATCAGATGGTGCCGTTGGGTATTGCAACTGCAGCAACGAATTTGTCAACATCTTTCGAAATGTATACAGGGACGTGTGGCCACGATTGCAGACACTGATTTCGTTGAATTTACTATGAGAATACATAGGATTGGTCAAGGACTTTCTGAATTGGCCAAGATCAAATATCATTTTGGGGTGTTTTGATTCTTGCTTGACTAAATTCTTAAGGAGCTCTCAAATAGTAAATGTACCCTGTGAACAGGAATTCACTGCGTCAAGGATATACATTTGAAAGTTATATTTCCCAGAGAGCAGAATCAATGTTCTTCGGTTTCAACAAATAAGCGAAGTCAAACGACAGCTCACTTTGTGTAAAGGCAACCCAAATGATCATGAACATGTTTGCTTGCACAGGAAACGAAACAGATTGAAACATGCAATCCCAAAATACCGCGCACATGCCATAGTCTGAGGGCAAAATATCCATAAAGAATACCAAATTCAACATACATTCCAATATAATTCTGCAGATTAAACCTGGGAGCGTAAAAACAGTTATAAAATTCGTTATACATTACTTTATGTTGTAGCTAGTGTATTTTCAACGTATTTGTCAGATTGTATTTCCCTTTAAGACATTTAATGAGTATGCTTCTCTATTTAGAAAAATCATACTTAGAACTGTATTTTCTTTATATATTGGATCTCTGTGCACACATTAACGCTATATTCATCAGGTACATCTACAAATTAACACAATCATAGCCTACGCACATATTGAACTTCCAAACATGGGGATTCGACCACTGAATTATGCATGAGAATTATTGAAACATTTCACAAGTGCATTAGAGGTTTGTGTCAGTTCAAGCAGTTACCCAAGGTAAGGCTTGATCTTTACAGGCGCTTCAGCCATTGTATATTTAGTTCGCACTGGGACAGCATATTACAAATGCTGAAAATTCAGGCAGACTCGATGACGTCGATAAATTAACACATGTTTAATGCAGATTTATGAGTGTAATCATCCTTTATGTCGATTCGGTAGTTCTAATATTACACTGAAGGATTCTTTGTGTCTTGTTTTCGCACCAGAAGCGTTCTAAGATCACGGTCACTCTATCATTTTTTTTTCTGATTGGATTTCCAGTGAAACTATTTATATTGTTGTATTTCTTATCTTCTGCAACATATAATATTGACCATTATTCCATGGAGTAATCCGGATTACTTATGCAATTGACTGCAGAAGAAAACAGTTAGCTTAAACATATTTTATTTCCTAAATTATTCAAAAGGAGTCAGGCTAAAAGTTCTCACAACATTAGATAAGCCCTTTCCCATAGACAGACAGTTAATCCAAACATACTTTCCGAAAACGAGAACACCCTTAATTAATTCAAACAAAGCTGAATCTGACTAAGTTATCACTAGCATCGGATTCCCTGACGTTCAAGATGGTGAAAATGGATATGTTTCAATCAGATAAACGAACTTAACGGAAATAATTGCCAGAGGTCCAATATTTCAATTGAAATATTCGCATTATTATTGCACCAATTGATCAAATGAATGTCATGCCATGACTCTATTTAGTTTCAAATTAGCATATTTTTCTCTTCGATATCCGCATTATTTATGAAACCCCATTGTGTTATTCACGAAATAAACACCCCCTTGCGGACTCTGGAATGTAGAATATGCCCGATGTGCTCTCCAGCATGCTGCAATTGGCGATTGATGGAGGTAGAAACTGTGGTGGCTCAACATGCTGAACTCGCAAACGAAAGAGTGCGGGTACGAAATCCTACCATCAGATCAGCCTGAGTCGGCTACCGTGGTGTATCCTTGAGCAAGACACTTTACTCCAATGTATCTGCACTATATAACCTACTTTTGTTGTTGTGCCGTAAAACGCCAAACCAAACCACACGAATAGACGCCCATGCCTTACAGCACGTTCCATGTAAAATTGCTCAGTAACTAAAAAGAACTCAAATGCTTCAGTTATGATCAGAGTACACTTTAATTTGAAAAAGATAAAAAACTCTAGTAAGACAAATACTAGCGGAATCTACCTGCAAATACATCCTGTCATTCATTTCACGTTGATGTTTTCTCCAATTTTCCTCGAAGCAATTTGCCTCTGAAATTGATAATACACAAAAAAGCTCATTAATTGAACACAAAGCCCAGCTGTGTGGATGTTGCTTGCCCCGATGCAGAAATATTACACATTCTACACTCAAGAGCCCTTCGATCTAAGCGCTGTGTGAAAGCTTTATGTTTAAAGTCAATATCGGGTTTGAGCACTCCATCGAGCATTCCATCACTGTTGCATTACGGCAAGAAGTCACTGTGAGACTTGAAGGGAGCCTTCATTTTGACTATTAAGGCTGGTAGAAGCATCCAAAAGTGCTATCAAAGAGAAGCTCAAGTCGTTTTGAAATTTGTATTGCACTCTGAACACGGCACTGTTTTAAGTTTATGATAAAAATAAAGCTTGCACAAAATGTACAAAATTGCGTTTTGATAGGCTTTAAAATAGCAATAATATGCATGACGGGATACTTGCAGCTGTTGCAAATAAATTCAATGCAAAGTAAAGAAGAAAACGCATCTATGAAATCAGTAACAGTGAAAACATAAGAAGTAGATAGTAACAGTATTGGTTCTAATAATAATAATTAAGGACCATTTTTTCTAGCATGAAAATCTAGACAGCCGCAAAACAACATTAACAGATACAATCATCACTACTACTACAACCGCTACCACACTACTTTGTCAACAATCTTGTATTGGATATGAATACAATGGGTATTCAGAGTTTTACTTATTACATCTACGAATGAAACTAATTTGCCAATAACGACGCCAACATAGAACAGAGTAACAGAAATTATAAGCAAACACATTCGAATACAATCTTATACAGTTATAATTACGATGGTATTATGAATAACTAAATTATATTTTTAAAGTAAAGCATAAATGTAATAGGACTGAGGGATGGAGAGAGTGAGATAGAATGAGAGAACGTAAATGACAATATGTACTATGTTCAAGAGAAATCTCAAACTAATCAAGCACGATTAAAAACTCATAACTCTCCAATCAAAGAAATTCTGTAGGCTAAGCCTGCTATTGTTGATAAACGATCAATGATAATTTAGCTGGTGATATTAGTGAATCACCCACCTCACCACACAGATGTAAATAGAATCCAGATCATCTGAGATTACCTTGATCTAAAACGCCTTTGACACTTGTGTTCACAAAACCACATATATATTTTATGAATGTCGAAATATATGCAGAAGAAAATGAGTGAGAAGAGAATGGAAAAAGTTGGTCGAGACGAGCTCCTCCTATAAGACACATATAAAAATATGTCGGGTAAAATTTATAGATGGCCGAACAAAAAACTACTAGAAGCTCCTAATCATTCCGATTACGAGCTTCTAGTAGTGTATTGGCAGCTTTTGAGGGGATGTGTTACTAAACAAATACCTGTTATATCAAATAGGAATTTGAAGCTTTTTTAAGTTTGTCAGTATGCCTCATGCTCCACATTTTAGAGAAGATGAATGAAGACATAGATTTCTCTAATGATTATGTACACGGTGGCTTAAAAGTTTTGTTTGAAGAATTAAACATTGCTATTTCTATAGGAGAATTGAAAGGAGCAATAGAAAGTAAGGAATGGTAAAAGCAGTGACCCTGATAAATGATTTCATTATTTTTTATCATATAGAAATGATGTCCTCGAGCCATATCTACTCTATATTTTTAATGTCATTTTCAAAACGGGTTGCCTCTGAGACATTTGGTCTGAGGGTATTGTTCTACCTATTCATAAGCAAGGTTCTGTAAATAATGCAGAAAATTTCATTGGCATCACCCTTCTGAGTGTTATGGGTAAATTGTTTACTAGGATTTTAAACAATAGACTCGTTAATTGAGAGGAGGATCAATAGGTGTTTGTCGAAGCTCAAGCTGTTTTTAGAAAAAGTATGTCCACAACTGCTAAAAGTTTTACGTTACATGGATTGATAACTCAATATCTTTGTCGGAAGAATTTGCATGTGTAACAGGCGTGCGTCAAGGACAGTGCTTATCGCCCCTTTTATTGTTCATGTTTATTAATGTATTAATAGAGTTGTTTAAGGTGCTGACATAGGTATGCTACAACTGTTTATAATTTTATACGCAGATAATCTAGTTATATATTCTGATTGAAAACAGGGTCTGCAAAAGGGCCTAAGTCCTCTGAGTATATATTGTGACAAGTGGCGCCTTAAAGTTAATACAAACAAAGCACAAATTATGGTTTTCCGTAAGGAAGTAACAATAGCAGATGATAATTTATTCTTCTATTAAGGTTTAGAGTAAGAAGTTGTTAATAAACTTGTGCTTCTTGGAATTGTCTTTACAACTGGTGGTTCTTTCACACTTGCTTAACAAACGTTAGACGCACAAGCTTCAAAGCCAGTGGATAATATTTATACAAGTTTGGAAATGTACCCTCAAAGGTAAAAAGTGAAATTATTGACACACTAATTTCACCAATTCTTAATTATGGATTATAATTATAGGGATTTATTAAAAGAAATTATGTTGAACGGTTGCACTTAAAGTTTTGTAAAATTCTTCTTGAGGTTAATAAAATGTATTAAAAATGATTTTGTATCTGAAAAACTGGGAAGGACATCTTTACAGATCGATAGATATTACCACATTCTGAAATATTGGACTAAGCTTATCTCCTCCTCCGATAATAGAAAAAATATAACCGCCATATATAACCTAATGATTACTGACATAGAAAGCCGACATGGAAAGCAAAATTGTGCATCGTCAGGCCGGGATTTATTAAATAGTTTTGTCAGGGGAAAGTGTGAATAAATCTAGCTGCTGGGAACATAAAGGTTGTCTTGTATTTGGTCAAGCAACATCTACTGACCAGTTTATTCAAAATTGGCAATCTAGAATCAGAGAATCTCCAAGAGCTAGATTATATAGAAATTTCTCATCAACTGTGGGCTATAAGGAGTATTTTCATATAGTAATAGTGACAAAAATTTTGAAAATCCCTTTCAAAAATAAGGATGTCTGCCCATACTTTACATATTAAATCATGAAGATGGAGGAGACCACAGTCTACCCTAGTAGATAATATTACCTGTATTGTTTGCAATGTGCTGGAAGATAAGCATCACTTTGTATTAGAATGCCAATGTTATTTGCCGGTAAGAAAGAAGTATATAAACTCTTATTATTGGAAAGGCCAGTGTATATTGAAATTTATTAAATTGCTAAATTGTTCGAAATCAGCCGAGGTTAGAAATCTATGAAATTATATTTATAGAGCAATAATTGAACGTAATAATATGATGAGTGTATTTAAATTGACATAAAATTACATGTTTTAAAAATTATTATTATTATTATTATTATTATTTTGTTCTGACGTTCGCTGTTACTTTGATCTCATCTCCATTTCATTGTTTAATATAAGCATTGCTCTCATCTATCACATTTCGTGTTTAATATTCTTATGATACTACTAAGAAAAGCATTTTGAATACTGCTTATATACTGATGACACTGTTTGTATCTTCTCCCGAAAGAGCTTGTATTTATGCACACGCATGTGCTTGAACAAACATATTCTGAATTATTTTATAGGTTACACATTATCATGTATTGTATACTTATGTTCTTTCATACTCTTCAGTGTTACACCTAGAGCGCTGACCCACAGGGGCGCACATTTTTGTCAGGAAAAAAAAATGCCTACACTTTTCCTTCGCGGACGTGCATCCACGTCTATGTTGGCGCTAGCAATGGCCAAAAGTCGCTAACAGTGATAAAACCTGTAAGATTGCAATGACTATTAAATTCAAAACAATGAATCTGGCATGAAAACATTGAAGGTTTGTGGTAGTCGGCCGAGTTGCTAAAGTCTTTGACCGCCGCTATTGTAACGTATTTTCGAGGTCAAGGTCACAGCTACGGTGGTGAAGATTTAATTTATTCTCAGGCTGAATTAATGAATAAAGGTACTAATTTATGCAAATACACAATTTGTCATTTGACAAATGATTTAATACTTTTAAAAGAAAAATAATTAAGAAAACATGGGTATTTATTATAATAAATGCTAGTAGATAATGCGTGACCACTAATCTTAAATGAGAGCAAGACCGGGAACGAAAAATTCCATGGTGCAGTTCATTTCAGGTTAACCAGATATTCAAAAACATGTTAATGTTTTCATGAGTTGCTTGATCACATGATGAAACGTTTAATTGCAATAATGTAAATGTATAAGAAAAATATGAGAAAGTTAAGGTGGCAAAACTGTCGAAGCAAATAAGATTATCTGACTATTTTAGCACTTCTAGTGCATTATGTACTACAGTTTTGCTTGTGTTTTAGAATCTTGTTTGTCCACCAAATCTGGAGGGCAGTGGTGTACTGGCCATTGGGCATACCGGGACAAATCTCGGTGGGCCGCCGCATCAATGGGCCGTCAAAAAAATCCGTTTTTACCGGTGTTTTACTGGTGTGAGCAAAACCCCGGGACTGTCCCGGCAGATAAGTCCAGGGCCGAGTTGCTTACCCAGTACACCCCTGCTGGAGGGTGAAGGACCTTGGGGTCTTAGGTGCAACACTGCTCCTTATATATATATATATATATATATATATATATATATATATATATATATATATATATATATATATGCATGCAGGTATGCATATATTGTGTGACTGTGTGTATTTATATATGCATATGCATATGTGTGTAAATGTATGTATATGTCTATATTGTTATGACTCTAGGTTTTAAAATAATGTAACAAAAAGAAAGTGAATCCAACAATATAAGTAAAATCAACAAGCAATTTATTTCTAGACAATCAAAATGAAAATTCAAAAGACACTTACAGTAACGTGAATTAAAATCCAAATAATCAAAAAATCCAAAGTGTCCTAATCACAAGTCCTAAATATAGAATGTCCCGAATGAATTCCAGTAGCCTTGAATATCCTGATGTGTCAGTAGTCTTTAATGTTCTGATATGCCTGAATGATGTAATTCAGCACATCTTTGAATAAATTCACATAAATTCAAAAGTCAAGTATTGATCAAATATGTGAATGAGCACTTTTAGTATTTCCAATGAATATTTCAAATAAACAATTCCTCTCTCTCTGAATTTGATCTAACTTTCACAACTGTAACATCTGATTACTAAATTAAATTCCGTAATAGACTGATCTTAATAATATGAAGTTTAGTATAGGAATGAAATGTTGTTTACCAAACCTGTATAAAAAAAAAGCTAATAGCAATCGCAAATACTGGCACTTTTTATTTCTGTAAATTCATTTGTTGCATCTCTATAAGCGACATAATCAGCCCTTTATTAGATAAACTATAAGTAAAGTAAAAAATTCAAAATTAGGAGATAAGTAGCAATGCCCTGCGCAGTTTTGAAGCAATGATATACATGTTTTGTATGCAGTCTCTATCCTAATAAAACATTCCTTGATATAATTTGGTTTACTCAGGAATTTCGCGCATTCAAATCAGGTTAAAAAAAAGGTGAATTGCATATTTTTTAGAATATATGAAGTCAGGAAGTTTCACAATCAATTCCACACTGCATGGAAGGTCGCCATGAAGTCATGAAGCTTCACGATTACACACTGCATGAACGATCGCAATGAAGTCATAAAGCTTCACGATCGATTAGACACTGCATGAACGGCCGTAACGAAGTGTGTAATCAATTTTCAAGCTGCATGATTTGATGCATCCTGCAACTTGATATACAAATAGTTGTAAAAGCAAATCTCAAGAACTAAATAACCTAACCATATTTTAACCATTGTTTACAATTACTTTCAAAGCGCGTGGATACATGCGTAGTTCCTTTCATGTATTATGAACTAATAACTTATAGTTTTCATTTTCACATGATACGATATTAACCAGTCTAAATTCTTCTTATTTAAGGCTTGGTAAAACTGTAATTATGCTTAAAAGCGAACATTTTAATAGCTCGTAAAGTCTGTTAGCATTTTCTCCTCAAAAGAACTAGACTGCAGTGCAACTCCTGTTAATTCATAGAAATAATGATCTTAATGTGTAAGCATTGATAATGCAAGCGATGCTTTCACAAACTGCTAGACGACCATAATGCTTCGACCATTTTCACCTCTTCAACGAAGGAGCATTTAAGCTTTAATACAGAAAAATATTCTTGATTTTGAGACGTAAAAAAGAATATATATTTTTTACAGGCATCTGGCAGAATGTTTAATAAGTCTGGTTTATTCTTTTTCCGACCATGAATTTGCATACGTATTGTCAAAGGTGATTCGACAGTGGGGAATGAAAAAAATTCGGTAACGGAAGTGAAATCTTCGGTCACGAAAATATTGCGGAAAGGCCTCTGGGAATTTGTCATGGATATAGAGTGAGTAGTGGCTAACCTAATGACTTCTAATAATAATTATATTTATTCTGAAATGCTCTTCTTGTTCACGTACACTGAAAACCACATTGCTGATCCATAGCCAGCAAGACATGCCTTTTGATTTGCATCCAATATTGAACAGCCATTCAAATTGCACCGTGACAGGCCAATATAATGTTTCCAATTTTAGATTGGATGATCGATCGTAGCTGACACGTCTATCACCTTTGCTGGTTGATAAGAAGGTATCCACACTGAAGGATGAGGATTTGAATCAATGTACCATCAAATGGTGTGCCGATAAAAGAGAGGTTTTAGGGCTAGGTTATGGTGATTCCTAACTATAAGAAACTTTTATATAATGAGCGATGATAAGGAATGTCGTTTACAACTATTAAAAATCAAATTTTATAGCGTCAAAAATAAAATCGAAAAGTAAAATTAAAAAATACGAATAACTGTCGGAATACTTTTAATGAATGACATTCTATAAGAATTCATCTCCCGCGTTAAAGTTTAAAATTACTAGGTGGCTGATTCTTCCACCTCAATACACAAGTAGGTTGTATGTGTTTACGTACCTATGTAACAGCTACGGCCCTTTGCAAAAGGAAACATTCTAAAGGAAATGTGGTAAATCAAGGAGTATTAGTCCATTATTTTCTACCTGACGCCAATCACATGATTACTAGACATGAAAACTCCAGGTTCTTGATAATTACAACCGACTATCAGACAAATTAAAATAATAATTCAAATTCTATATTTCCCGAGTTAACATACGCGTTATTTTTTATACAATGTTAGGCATTGTTAGGTATTATTTGTTGGCGGTGGATCAAGATTGAGTCACTTTGGATATTAGAATGAAATAAATACGTTCATTAATTTAATATTCTTCCTCGATATAATGGAACCCGAAATGTTGATTTTAGGTGCTGCTCAGTTTAATGTCATTTGAGAAAATTAAAAAAACGATTATATAAGCATTCGTTTCTAAATAATAATTGTATGACGACACACAATAGCCTTTTTGAGAGCAAAGATGTACATGAGTCCGATAGAAATGTTTTTAACTAACATTTCTAGTTAACGTCTTGGCATTATGGGCTAGTAGTAGTGCCTTTGTCCGATTCAATTTATCAAATAACACTGCAAATTTGCCGATAACAGGGATGACAGTAAGAATCCGTTTTTATCAATGTGAGCACAACCTAGTGGCTTTATTGTATTTATGGTAATTATTTTGACAAATATTCAGGCGTATTTTGGAGTATGGAATTGAAGAATGCAATATTAAAGTCTAACAGCGTTAGACAAGTTGGCTACTGATATGTTTGTATTCGGTGACTTAAAAAGAAAGGAAAATATAAACACGCGATATTTTCATTTTATTTCTATTGGTTGAGAATGCCACATATAAAGGAAACCGGAAACGAAATTTTAAAACAAATGATATGCATATTGAACTTTTTCTTACAATAAATATATAAATAAATAAATAAAGAAATAAAGAAATAAATAAATTGTAACGACTGTCACTAATACTTTCTTATCATTGTATGTGTTGTTTATATTTTGTATGTTGACATAAGTCCTCCTTGTGTCTGGTACAACACAATATTTTATATTTCAAATTGTCTTCAAAGTTGTAAATACTATTTTCTAGTTTCCTGCTGGCATAGTTATATATTATCAGTCAATTGAGCATGATTTTCACTGATCAAAGAATGGGCGAGGGACAAGACTTTTTACTGTGTCAAAACAATTAAATGTACTTTATCATAGGACAAGCACATAGTTATCGTGTTCAGAAAGAAATGGAATCTTATATTAAAAAGAAAGATAGTGTCTCTGTAACAGGGAAAACAAAAGAATAATAAAACGTTAATTCCTCGAAAACAAATATTCTTTTTCTATTCTTTAACCAATAAATTACCATGACACATGAAAACACGTAGAAAAAAGTCAAAATATATTCGCTTTAGTTGGCATTTAATATATTCCTAAAGCGTCTGGTGCGACAGGTATATATTCACATTCAATATTAAGATATAAGAATTGAGACAGACGCATAATCTGAATGAAAGCAGATGGTAATTTCGTTAAACACGAAGAGGATTAAGTTGGGTTTTTAAAACAATTATTATCAAAAGCGCACAGTTGCTGAAGGCGACATCATGGGGGCAGAAATGTTAAATTTAAATCAATAACATCAGCCACTTGCTCTGGAGAAACCTTGCGGACACATATAGTTGATGAAAACTTTTCGTACCACGTGTTATAAAAAAAAATAATTCATTATCCAAATTGATTTTGTGTTAAGTCACAGGAGACATCTGCATTATTTTATTCATGATATGTACATTAGGTTACATGTCATTGTATATTACTTGGCTTCAACATGTACGTAACCTCTAATAAATTGATTTAATTATGTGCTGCATAATTTTTGTTTCCAATCCCAAATTATTAACATAGAAACCTATATCCTAAAGACGGCAGTGTATGGCGACAACACAAGACATGTTTTGTATGGCTAACAGATCAATGACAATTCATCTTTCGTTTTCTTTGTATGAGCCCTTGTAAGGGCGGGTTTTGTTCTGTGTTTTTTTTTTCTTCTTCTTTTTTCTGTTTTGTTTTGCAATTTGACCAGGATTTTCCAGGTCAAATGAACAATCGTCGGTAGCTTGTGCCTCTTCCAAAATAAAACTCTTACCTTCGAATGATATAGTTTTTTACTTACCAACTACGATACACAAATTTATAAAATGAACTACAACATTCAAATTTTAAACTAATCAAGAATCATCCAATGTATCAAGTATTGAATTGCATATATAAGTTGGAATCGGAGCGGTGAAAATGCTTCTTAAGTTTCGACCTAAACAAGGTCATCTTCTTCGGAAAATTAAAGACATAGAGAAACACACACACACACACACACACATATACAATCACATGCGTAGAACAAATGAATACATGAGACAGAAGCAAGACTATCCACTACATACATCTGTCCACTATATATATATTCCAGGTTGTGTTACACTTGAGTAAACAGTGGAACCAGTCACAAAGCACCTACTTTTGAATTACCCATACTTCATTTGATGGCTACTAGAATCATAATTAAGATGCCCTGGGTGCATAAATGGTTTTCCCCCATTGGTCTTTCAGACCACCTTCAATGTTACATCACAGAACCGATACAAGTAGTTGTGTGTGGCTATTCAGTGTCATACGTGAATTAACATGGGCCCATAGACTTACATTGGTGTGTCGATATGGGGTCATACGGAAAAGCCTATGTTAAAATATCCCATAGGTTTAACATGGGGCTGGTAGTATGGGGTCAAAAGTGTTTATAGGATCAAAAGTGTTTCCAGGGTCAAAAGTTTGTATAGGGTAAAACGTGTTTTTAACCTCATACGGGAAATCCTATGTTAATCAATCAATCAATCAATCAATCTTTTTAGGGTCATACGGGAAATCCTATGTTAAAATTGTCCATAGGATTAACATTGAGGGTAAATGGTAACATTGTTATAAGTGGCTGACCTAAATATTAGTTACATAGTAACATTGTTAGAGTTGACCTCAATATGCGCCACTCTAGGTACGTAAGGGAAATTGTAAGTTAAAATTATCCATAGGTTTTACATGGGAATGGTATTATAGGGTCAATAGTTTTATAGGGATAAACCGGAATGATAATATTAAAAATGATTTTTATCTATAATACAAACAATACACCACATATACTATCCAAACCCCCTCCCCCTCCCCACAATTCAGCACCCGCTTTTGGATTACCATGCAAACACACACCCCTACAATTCATCACCCACGTTTTGTTTACTATCCAAACACAACACATATACAATCCAGCACCCGTCAGAAGAGAGCGGACGCGTGACGTCACTTTGAATATAGGCGCACCAGCGTTCATACGTTTTACCATTGTGGCACCTATGGCTGATACAATGAAGACAATGTATTGGGGTGCGCCTGCTGCGGATACCTTGTATACTCGGAGTGATAGTGCTGTGACGACGTAGACGAATCTCAAGGAGAGGAATCAAATACATCGATGTGTGTTCTTTGTATCCTTGGGTGTGAAAATTTGCTCGATTCCCTACCGGGCACCCTGAAATGTTAACAGAACACATCGACGTAGAACACATTCGTCAGTACAAACGATGGATCAAATGTAAAGTCTTCCATCCAACCCACTTGTACCTTCCTGTCTTACCACACCATTGCCAAGGAAAACTGATGTTGTCTTTATGCCATACGTTTGCTGAAACATGTAATCAAGACCGACCTTGTTGCCACAAGGATGAAGAACCCACTTTGACAGGAACTTAGGTGAGTGTCGAATTCTTGCATGTTCTGGATCGTGGATACCGCTTCTTAAAAGTATACGCAATTTGGCACTTTCCTACTACAGAACAATACCGTAACGACGACGACTCGAGTCCAGGGATATTTTCCGGCTACGTCAAGGAATTTCTCAAACTGTAACAAGAAGCTAATGACTATCCATCTTCGTGTCTGACGCCAGAATACAAAGACAAATTCAAAGAACGGCACCGATCCCTTACTTTGAAACACGTGGAAAAGAACGATGGAAGACGATCGTTTACCAAAGTTATGTTAAATTGTTTGTTTGGAAAATGGACGCAACGTCCGATATTACCCAAGACGGAATACTTGGCAAATCGAAGTCCCTCCTTTTAACTGGTGAACGACAAAGGAAAACTGAAACACGTGGAAATCATCGGTGAAGATTTGATCTTCGTGTATAACGAAGAAGTGACAGAATTTGCACTCCCCGATGATTTTGCAATGTCATCATTGCAGCATACTTGACAGCCAATGCCCGTTTAAAATTGTATGATGACTTGGAACGCTTAGGAGAGCAAGTCCTGTACTTTGACACCGATAGTTGTATGTACATTCATCGCTCTCATAGTCATTACACAAAAATCGAAGGGTATCAGTTAGGTGCATGGTCGGACGAACACCCAGAACACACTATTGCCAGTTTTGCTAGAAGCGGCCCCAAAAATTATAGATACCAATACAGAGACCGATAGGGAAAAATTCATACCAAATGCTTAGTCTATGGACTGACACTCAACTATCAATCCAGTCAAGTGGTGAATTTTTATGTCTTGAAAGAAGCTCTAGAGTCCAGACAAGATCAATACTTTTGTGTGAAAACACTGGATCCACATACAATTGTACATTTACAAAACCACCAAATCGTCAGTTGACCTTTAGAAAAAGTCTATCGAATTGTGTACCAGAAAAGAGTGCGACTTCCGGACCACAACACTGTACCGTACGGACACGCTGAGCTCCAGTATAAAAAGGGAAACGTTCCCTAAGATCAACAATTCATTATGAATACAAACGTCGACCGATAAAGATGATGAATAATTCCACACAGCAACCGAGTGAGGAACCCACTGTGAACACCAAGTTCAATTTTGAGACCAGCACACTTTCACCGATAACGACGAACTCGACACTGCAACCGAGTGATGGACCCACTGCGGACTTCAAGATGGATAATGAACTCGAGTCCGATGGTGTACCTTGCTACCAGAGTGATGCCGTACTTTGTGACATCAGCGATGCAGCACGACCTTGCCGTTGACGTTTTAACCATTGATATTCGAGTACTATAAAAAAGCTGATTAGTTTCAAGATGTTCAAATGGTCAGACATTCATCAACAAATACCTGCCTCCTGTAAGATTTTGGATGTCACGAGTTCTACCTATAACGTGGCAGTGATACAAATAATTCCATGGAACGAAGTCCAGGAAAATGCTAAAAACTTACTTGAATACAAATAACTTTTACAAAAAGTATCACCTCAAGACGAAACTCCTTCACAACGTATGATTGCGTTGTGAAGTAATGACTGAATTTCTTCGAGATCCTTTACCACCAGATTCCATTTGGCAAACATGTGAATATTTCATCAAAAAGAAACACATAGCTAACAAGGACTAATTTAAAAGCTTACCATGCCACGACTTTTGTCCTCAGTGTTGCAACAAATTCCGTGGAAGGAAGTCAGTGGCAGTGTTGAGGACTTAGGGTATTACCAAGCCCTTTTACAAGAACTATTTCCACCTACTACGATTCCACTGAATTTTGGACGACGTGTGGTGTGCGTGTTAGTGACTACATTTCTCGGATTTTGTTTCCCAGGAACTTCTTTGTGGACTATTTATGAACAGTACATGCAACAAAGACATGACCGCCCAAACTGTATCTGTACACGGAAGACAAATTGTGTTAAATATGTTGAGAATAGTGATGAAAACAAGTTGTGTACCTCTGTGCGAAGAAGACATTTGTCAGATTTTATCTACGCTTCATACTTACCAAGAAGTGTGCATAGCTAGTTGGTTACACCGAAAAGTTTACGACTGGAAAGATGTACATGACTGGAAAAGTCTTGGCTTCGATGCTTGGATACAAGAAGTGGCTTACTATGCCAAAGACATTGTGTGTCGCTAATCCAAGAAGAAGTAACCTTAGAGTCAGTGCAAGAAGAAAAGTCAGAAGTGAAAGTGAAATTAGAAACAATTATAGAAACAGTGGTAGAAGAACCCAAATAGAGGAAATAATATTGCAAGTCCACGAGAGTAGTAGCATTGTACAAATAGAAAAGAATGAGGAATAAATGACATTCCCGGAGTAATTAGAGACTCTGAATTTCAGAAAGACTAAAAGAAGAACCCCAGAGCGTGTACGACGATTGCATGGGACACAAAGAATATTGTACACTTTCATATTTATATGCAGCTATGGTCATTTTATTTTTTGCCCCATTGATGTAACTGAGTCATTTAACCCTTATGTGTTTTTGTGCTTTATTCTTGAAATGTAAATATGTTTTTTGTGGTGCACTTTTATGAAAAACATTAAACGTGTACTAAATGCATAAAATGTCTTGTATCATTCATGGTAATCTCAGAATTCTCCACACCACGGTTATGACTGCACCCTCCTCCACCTCTTCGATTCTTAAAGTGGTTGACGAAAAGTTAGATCGTCCAAGTATGAGGGCTTTTTATTTTCGCCATCTCTTTAACATATTCATTGCTGAACCGAGTAGTTGAGGCAAAACCAAATTTATCAAACGTTTGATCGAAAACGAATCACATTTGTTTGATCATCCACCCCAACGTATGGTGTGGTGTTACAAAGAGTGGCAATCAGCTTACACATTACTCCAAGAAAGCCAAGGAGAATCAATTTCGTTTGCAGAAGCCATTCGTCGCGAAGACGATGGGATCGTATTTGGCTTGAGTCAACCACATCTTGTCATCTTCGATGACATGTTAGGAGAAGACGAAGAAGAAATTAAACTTTGGTTTACACGAAAAGGACATCATCGTAATGCCAGTATTATTTACATTACTCAAAATTTGTTTCAACAAAGTAAAGCACATAGCACCATCAGTCTTAATCCCCATTATGTGGTATTGTTTAAAAGTCCAAGAGACAGTGTTAGCCAAACATTCATGTCCGCGTAACGAATCGGAGGGATGTTTTCCATTACGACCGTGCTTCAAGCATAATAAAGCGGTGCGTTCACCAGTTTGGACACATCTCTGAATTCGGAAAAAGGGGAATAATCTAATCCCCGGTTGGGAACTCACTTATACCATGAAGGAGCGATCATAGGAAAGGTAATACGATTTCATCCTGTCTAGAGCGGGAGAGGAGAGGCCCCGAAGGGATTTTTAGATTGACCCATTAGGGGACTCAGTACGCTGATCGGGCGATCCAATCCCCGCCCTCTTAGGAGGGAGAAACTCCACCCCCATAGTAGAGACAGAAAAATAAAAGGCAGATGCTGAAAAACACACAAAACCTTAAGATAACAATAACAACCTTAAGAGCTAAGAACAATCTTTAACCATTAATAAAACCATTCATATACAGGACAGCAATCACTAACTTCAGTTTCGATTCTTCTGACCTAACTAACAAAGCATGCAAGTACTATTCTCCTGCTAACAGGAAAATATTCTTAAAAAGTATTACAGCAAGGCCTCAACCGCAAAGTACATTAGCAGATTATAAGGTGGTCCTAAACCCAGACAATCAGGCCCAGCTGCACAAGGTGGAAACGTTTGGTTAATTTAAAATTAGGTTATATACCCCATAAAACTGGCCCACACAGACATTAAGATTATAAGGTGGTCCCAAGCCCAAACCATCACACCCCTACTGCACAATACGGTTGCTAATTAGCCAAAGACCCTCAATATTCGAAATAAAAATAGGGTGAGCATAGTCTGTTATGTATGATGTTTATATAATATTATAAATATTTTAGGAAATTATAAATGTTTCTTCACTTTAATATTTGCTTAAATCTATATGTTTATTAGGAAAGACATGTATAACTAGTGTCCTTGAATTAGGTTGTTTTGATCAATATGTTTTCTCAATTTGAAGGTCAAGGTTGATTTTTGTTTACAAGTAAAAATTCCATTAAGATGACACACATTCTAGAACATTCTGTCATGTGACCAATCTAGAACATTCTGTCATGTGACCAATCTTTATATATATCATGTTTGGTGGACATTTTTTCAGTTCGACATTACCATCAGTCTTGTAAAGAGCTATTACAGTTGTGAAAATTCATTCCAAATTCTAAGAGAGGAATTATTTTAAATATTCATTGGATTATAACAGTGCTCATAAACTTTTGGATTTTGGATTTTTAATTGATGATTTTGGAATTTAAGTGAACTTATTCAGATATTTTGGAATACTTCATTTTGACATCAGCACATCAAGATTACTAGTACATCAGGACTTTGGAGACCATTAGCACATCATAACATTCAAGGACACAGCCGTGAATTCGGAACATTCTATATTTAGGACTTGTGATTAGAACAATCATTCTTATTGGATTATTAGGATTTCAAAACACATTACTGTAAGTGACTTTTTGATTTTTCATTTTAATTATCTAGTAATAAATTGCTTGTTGATTTTTACTTGATTTGTTGGTTTCACTTTCTTTCTGTTACATTTTTCTTAGACCATAGAGTCGTAACAGAAATTGGGGGCTCGTCCGGGATTGAATTTCTTTAAAGCATATTAGAGATATTAAATTTATCTTTGAAATTCATATTGATTTTGTCTCTGAATTTTTTTGTTGTCTTTGGCAAAGATTTTTAAATAGAGAAATTTTTTTGTGTGAAACCAACAAGCATTTACAATGGCATCTAATGTTCAGAATTTCATTTCAAAACCTACCCAGGAGGGGTTAGAGTGCATGAGAAAGGATGAGTTGCTCGAGCTTGCCAGAAAATACAGTCTATCTGACGCAAAGGTAACATTGACAAAACAGGAAATAAAGATTATTTTGATTCAGTATTTAGTAGGAAAGGGAATTTTGAAAATAGTGCTTTAAGTTCGAAGAGAAAGCCTGTATCTGGTTCTGACAGGAAATTAAGGGAATTAGAGTTAAAGAACCAGATGGATTTAGAATTGGCAAAGCTTCAGATTCAGAGAGAGAGAGAGAAAGAAGAGAGGTAGATACAGATGGAGAGAGAGAAAGAAGAGAGGCAGATAGAGAGAGAAAGAAGAGAGGCAGATACAGATGGAGAGAGAGAAAGAAGAGAGGCAGATGGAGAGAGAGAAAGAAGAGAGGCAGCTACAAATGCAGAAGGAAGAGAGGCAGATACAAATGCAGAAAGAAGAGAGGCAAATGCAGATGGAGAGAGAGAAAGAAGATAGACAAATACAAATGCAGATGCAGATGCAAAGAGAAGAAAGGGAAATGCAATTTAAGTTAAGAGAATTAGAACTGGCAAACAGAGCACACTCCACTCCTTTAAACACAAGTCCAGGTTTTGATGTTACTAGATATATTAGGTTAGTACCCCCTTTTCAGGAAAAAGAAGTAGATAAATACTTTCTTCATTTCGAGAAAATAGCTGAAAACTTGAAATGGCCCAGAGAGCATTGGACTTTGTTATTACAAAGTGTACTTATTGGCAAAGCTCGTGAAGTCTACACTTCACTGTCAGTACAACAAAGCACTGATTATGATGTGGTTAAGGAGTACATCTTGAAAGCTTATGAGTTGGTACCAGAGGCATATCGACAAAGGTTTAGGAATTGTAGAAAAGAAACTGGACAAACTTATGTCGAATTTGCAAGGGATAAAGAACAACTATTTGATAGGTGGTGCTCAGCCAAGAAAGTTGATCAAGCTTATGATAACCTCAGACAGCTCGTATTAATTGAAGAGTTCAAGAGGTGCATCCATAGTGATGTTAAAACCTATCTTGACGAGCAGAATGTAGAAAACTTTGGAAAATGCTGCTCGTATGGCTGATGATTATTCCTTGACTCACAAAATTTCATTTGGCAATAAGTCGTCCTCTCAGCAGTTTTCTGGTAAAAAACCATTTCAATCTCATTCGAGTACTTCCAAATTTCACAACAGCACAACTGTTAGGAATCAAACATCTGATAAGACTGATCAGAAATCCTTATCTCTTCCTGCGTGCACTTATTGTAAAACGAAAGGGCACGTTATTTCTGATTGCTTCAAGTTGAAAAATAAGCAACAGAGTAAAGACAGAGCTTTTCCAAATGCTCTTATTTCTACGAGGTCAAGGTCACGGTCTTGTATTGAAAGCAATACATTTGTTGGGTCAAACAAACCCCAGTCTGATTCTATTTTGGAGGCTTATGAACCATTCATGTCAGAAGGTTCTATATCACTTATTGGTGATTCTGCCAAACCTATCCCAATTAAAATATTAAGGGACACTGGAGCTTCTCAGAGTCTTTTATTATCAGGTACTTTGCCTTTGTCTGAGGAGTCTTCTTCAAGTGAAAGTGTTCTTGTTCAGGGAGTAGAGTGCGGCTTTGTAAACGTTCCTCTCCATTGTGTAAATTTGGCATCAGACTTAGTTTCTGGACCTGTGACTGTTGGGGCAGTGACTTCTTTGACCATAGAGGGTGTTCATTTATTACTAGGCAATGACCTAGCTGGAGATAAGGTTGTGGTTAATCCACTTGTAACTGACAAGCCTTGTTTGGATCAGAAAGTTGATCCTGTCGAAACTGAAATCCCTGATTTGTACCCTGCTTGTGCAGTTACTAGAGCTACGGCAAAAAGAGCTCTTGAGAGCGATGTTGATCAGGATATTATTCCTTTAGCTGACACATGTATTGGTCAGTCTTTTGATGAGGTCACCTTTTCCTCAGGTATTGATCAATCAAACGGTATTGATCACAATGATCCTCTTTTGGCAACTCATTCTCTTTGTCCTAATCAGGATGAGAAACGACAATCCCTTGTCGTTGAACAGGAGCAAGATCCCGAGATATCTTGTTTGTTTCAGAGGGCTATTAGTGAAACTGAAGCCACACAAGTTCCAGTGTGTTACTTTGTGAAAAATGGGGTCCTTATGAGGAAATGGAGACCACCTGATGTACCCGCTAGTGACGAGTGGTCAGTGAGCTATCAAATTGTTGTTCCTAAGTCATATCGACAGGAAATTCTTAATTTAGCCCATGAAACTCCTTTGGCTGGTCATTTAGGAGTCCGTAAGACTTATCACAAGATCTTGAATCATTTTTATTGGCCGAAACTCAAAAGTGATGTTTCTAAATACTGCAGATCTTGTCACACTTGTCAAATGGTAGGGAAACCCAATCAGAAAATACCTAAGGCTCATTTACAACCTATTCCTGCATTTGATGAACCATTTAGTAGAATAATGGTAGACTGTGTTGGTCCTTTACCTAAAACCAAGTTAGGCAACCAATACTTGTTGACCATCATGTGTACATCTACAAGATTTCCAGAGGCAATTCCTCTGAGAAATATAAAAACTAAAACTATTGTGAAAGCTTTGGTGAAGTTTTTTACACTTGTTGGCCTTCCCAAATCTGTCCAGTCAGATCAAGGATCAAATTTTATGTCTGGAATTTTCCAAAAAGTTATGCATGAATTAGGCATCCAACAGTTTAAATCTTCTGCCTATCACCCTGAAAGTCAAGGTGTTTTGGAAAGATTTCATCAAACTTTGAAGAATATGATTCGATCATATTGCTTTGATACAGAAAAGGATTGGGATGAGGGTGTTCATTTGTTGTTGTTTGCTGTTAGGGAATCAGTTCAAGAGTCGTTGGGTTTTAGTCCCTTTGAACTAGTTTTTGGTCATACTGTCCGTGGACCATTGAAATTATTGAAAGAGAAAGTCCTTTCAAATGAAGATTCAAAGATTAATCTTCTTGATTATGTTTCTGATTTCAAATACAAGTTGTCAAAGGCCTGTGAAGTAGCAAGAACTAATCTTCACACTACCCAGTCAAAAATGAAATTAAGGTATGACAGAAATTCACAGGAAAGGAGTTTTAAACCTGGTGACAAAGTTCTGGCTCTCTTTCCCATACCTCAGAATCCTCTTCAGGCTAAATTTTATGGTCCTTATACCGTTGAAAAGAAAGTAAATGACTTAAATTATATCATTAACACTTCTGGGAGACGGAAACAGAAACAACTTTGTCATATAAATATGTTAAAGGAATATTTTGACAGAGATAGCCCAGCTAATTATTCTGTTAATTTAGTTGTACCTGTCCCACACAGTGAAGATATCAACGATGGAATACAATCAGACTATAGTGACTCTGGTATAACCAATCTTCGGAATTCAGAAATATTGAACAACCTAGACCAGAAACTTTCACATCTACAACAACAGGAAAGAAATGAACTAAAACAGCTATTACATGACTATGAGCACTTGTTTCCTGATGTTCCAACACGAACAAGTAAAATTTATCATGACGTTGACATTGTAGATTCTGCGCCTGTGAAACAGCATCCTTATAGGATGAATCCTCTCAAACAGAACTATCTGAAGAAAGAAATTCAGTATTTACTGGAGAATGATTTCATAGAACCAAGTAAAAGTAACTGGAGTTCACCATGTATTCTTGTTCCCAAGCCAGATAATACATTCCGTATGTGTACTGACTATAGAAAAGTCAACAGTGTCACCAAAACTGATTCATTTCCAATCCCAAGAATGGACGATTGCATTGATAAAATTGGAAATGCGGAATATGTCACCAAGTTTGACCTTTTAAAAGGATTCTGGCAAATTCCACTGACGGAAAGGGCAAAAGAAATTTCAACATTTGTAACTCCAGATGGACTTTATCAATATAAAGTCATGCCGTTTGGAATGAAAAATTCGCCTGCAACGTTTCAACGTCTGATGAACATGATAACATTTGGTCTTGATAATTGTGACGCTTATATCGATGACGTCATTATCTACAACAAAACCTGGGAAGATCATTTGGAAACCATTCGAAAATTCTTCGATCGACTCAGTGATGCGAATCTGACAATTAATTTGAGCAAAAGTGAGTTTTGCCATGCTTGTGTCACATTTTTAGGACATATTGTGGGACAAGGTCAAGTTAAACCTATAGAAGCTAAGGTCAAAGCTATCTCTGAATTTCAAGATCCAATTTGTAAAAAGCAACTGATGCGATTTCTAGGTATGGCTGGATATTATCGGAAATTTTGTTCCAATTTTTCCAAAATTGCTGAACCTTTGACAAGTTTATTGAGTAAGAAAGCCAAATTTTATTGGTCTGACAAGTGTCAGGAATCTTTTGACAAGTTAAAGGCCATGCTTAGGAATGCACCAGTTCTTTCTGCACCAAATTTTAGCCAATCATTTAAATTATCTGTTGATGCAAGTGATGTAGGGTTTGGTGGAGTATTGATTCAGGAAGACAAAAGTGGTGTGGATCACCCTGTGTGTTATTTTTCTAAAAAACTAAACAAGCACCAGAAAAATTATTCCACAATTGAGAAGGAATGTTTGGCTTTGATATTGGCTTTACAGCATTTTGAAGTGTATGTTACCTCAGCTCTTTCTCCAATTATTGTGTACAGTGATCACAATCCCCTTACTTTCATCAACAAAATGAAAGATTAAAATCGGAGATTGTTGAGATGGAGTTTGATATTGCAGGAATATAACATTGACATCAAACACATCAGGGGAAAAGACAATGTGATTGCAGATGCACTCTTACGTGCCTAGAAATGTAATATTGCTTGAAGTAATTAAGTCCAGTATCATAAAACATGTTCTTATGTAATTTTGGTTATTATAGTATTAGATGTATATTCAAAAGAAAGCTTTATTACATAAATCTTTCTTTTTCTTTATGAGGGGAGGTGTTATGTATGATGTTTATATAATATTATAAATATTTTAGGAAATTATAAATGTTTCTTCACTTTAATATTTGCTTAAATCTATATGTTTATTAGGAAAGACATGTATAACTAGTGTCCTTGAATTAGGTTGTTTTGATCAATATGTTTTCTCAATTTGAAGGTCAAGGTTGATTTTTGTTTACAAGTAAAAATTCCATTAAGATGACACACATTCTAGAACATTCTGTCATGTGACCAATCTAGAACATTCTGTCATGTGACCAATCTTTATATATATCATGTTTGGTGGACATTTTTTCAGTTCGACATTACCATCAGTCTTGTAAAGAGCTATTACAGTTGTGAAAATTCATTCCAAATTCTAAGAGAGGAATTATTTTAAATATTCATTGGATTATAACAGTGCTCATAAACTTTTGGATTTTGGATTTTTAATTGATGATTTTGGAATTTAAGTGAACTTATTCAGATATTTTGGAATACTTCATTTTGACATCAGCACATCAAGATTACTAGTACATCAAGACTTTGGAGACCATTAGCACATCATAACATTCAAGGACACAGCCGTGAATTCGGAACATTCTATATTTAGGACTTGTGATTAGAACAATCATTCTTATTGGATTATTAGGATTTCAAAACACATTACTGTAAGTGACTTTTTGATTTTTCATTTTAATTATCTAGTAATAAATTGCTTGTTGATTTTTACTTGATTTGTTGGTTTCACTTTCTTTCTGTTACATTTTTCTTAGACCATAGAGTCGTAACAAGTCACTATAGTATAGGATTAAGAAATTAAGTCACACAAAAAAAATCTAGAGGATATAAGGTAATCCTAAACCCAGACCGCCAGGCCCAGCCGCACAATGTGGCAACGATTGTTTAAATAACGAATAATTTAAGATATAAGGTGGTATCAAGCCCATACCATCAGGTCCCACTGCACAAAGCAGAAGCTGATTACGAAATTGTCCCTATAACAACTACAAATAATAAACCGGTGCTCACAATGCTTGGATACCATAATAATTTGTCTCTCGGACTAAACCGGGTTTCTCTTCTCATCGACATCACCCTCATTATAGCTAACCACTTCTTACAGCCACATAGAACAGAGTTTATATTAAAAATGTATACTAAATAATTACATAGCATGAAACAATACAAAATTTTCACATTCGGCATAAATATAAAAAAGTCAACCTTGGACCAGCTGGAGTCCTCCAGGGACGTCGAGGCGCCCCTTGCCGCCACTTGCCGTCTTTTCCTCTGCCAGACTTAAACAATTAATAAGTGTGTAGCGCACATGTTAAAACGTCTGTACCCACTTGTCAAGTTATTAAATAGTACACCGTGGGTATAATAACAAGATGTACATGGCCGAATGGCCGCACGCGTCTATAATGCACAGATCAAAATCATCAGTCTGACCACCCATCGTTGACTCGTCAACCAAACAAAATGAGTAGAATGGTAAAACTGAGTGAAGCCCTTGGTGCACATGCACCGGGTCAGGCACCACCTCATCGAGAAAAAAACAGACAGGAAGACGCCCATCTTCTTCAAAATGGCCCAAGACCTGTTAGAAGACGTCATCAGAGAGGAAATCGTCAAGGAAAGAGAAGAATGGGAGGAGAAGAAAAAAGACAGGGATGAACATAAAAGGTATTAAACCTTTCTAAGATGGAAGCGACAGCAACAGCACCAGCATCAACAACAGCAGCAACAACAACAATCTGAGGGAGAAGAGGTAGTGTGCAAAATTGAGACAGAGGAGTTCTCTTTCTGCCTCACAAAGAAGCGTGCCTCTGTTGCAGTGAAACCGATGGTGAGACATGACCGTCCGGCCAGACGCTAAAAACTAAGACCGCTCACCAAAACAAAATGGCCCTTTTTAGACAAAGAGAGATACTAATCCTATTTCCCAAAAATTGTGTTTGTATGTTTGTGTTTGTTTATGTATGTCTTTTGTCTTTTCCCACCTAAAACTTTAAGAACTCCTTCCCTTATAAAAATGTGTGTTTGTTGGGTATAGCGTGTTTGTGTGGGTATAGTAGTATGTCTATTAACACGTCCTTACCCTTGTGTAAACTTATGTAAAAAAATCAGAAGAAATGGTTTCTTTTAGGTCCGTGCAAATTCTTTTTCCTTTATATTCTGTGTGTGGGTTGTATTTTGTGTGAGGGATGTTTTCCTTCACGTCCGTGCTACAAGCATATAAAGAGGCGCGTTCACCAGAGCAAAGCCCCTTAAGAGCGGAAGCCGAGTCGAGGAGTACAATGGACTGGCACCGACCCTCCGGAAGTACCCCAACGCAGCAGGTGTAGCCTGCCATGCCTGGAGCTGAACTAGGAAGGAGCAGGGAGGATAACGCAGGAACCAGGGGATCGAGCTACGATGACGCAGCCGACGACGCAGACCCAGGTCAACCGTGCGCCAACTCGCAGAGACAGGCGACCCACATAGATCCCTCCTCAGACGATTTGCTGTTGACAGCTGGAATCGAGCCAGCCTGCCGATAGATACTGGGAGAGCCTGAGAGCAGACCATTTATGGAGGGCTCTCCTACCCGAGCAGACTGATCAAAATTGCCTGACTGTATCGGGTTTTCCTTTTGAATTTTTGAAACCCATTTTGATTAGACTCTTTATATCACAAATTTGACTTATTTTGATCCACCGTCAAAAATATAACCTCTAATTTAGTAAATTGTGCGTGATACTAAAATGATATAAGTAACTTGTACTCGCTTATTCGTATTATTTTTTGAAAAATTATGTACACTATGTAGACAAAATTTACAACTGAATGGATTGAAATAACTAAAGAAATTTGTAATTCTAAAGAATTGCCATAATTAAATATGTGGTTAACACATAACTGGTTTTAGGGACAACCCGACTTAGCTAACTGGGCAGAATTTGATCATGTACGTTCATGGCGTTTCAGTTCTCCGTCACGCTTCGCGCCTCCCTTGCCTAGCACGTGCTGCCTGCCACTCCAGACATAAACAAAGTAATCAACAAAGTAAGTGCGCTTTGCGCACTCCGAAAACCTGTAAACATTGTGGTTCTAGTCCTATGTACAGGTATAAATAATTATACCCCCCCCCCAATATCGCGCCTTCAGTGAACCCCCTTAGGGGGGAAACCATGCAGCGATGGAGGGGTGTGATAATAGCGTCTATACGCTTGAACGTTTCAATTGTGTTGCACGCTGGCAACACAATTGACCACAATTAAATAATGTGCATTGTACACAACCTAACCCCCTATTGCGTGCTCCGAACGCTTTAGGGGTAAATAGACGTACATGGCCGAATGACCGAAAACGTCTTAAATCCAAATATTCATTCAGTCGCACCATGGTCATTTCTCTGTTAACAGAGCTACTAGCAACACGTATTAAGAATAGAGCTAGAGATGGAAGTGATGATACCTACCCATGCCTGAATGTATATCAAAGGCTTAGGTCTCAGCATTGCATCAAGGTGGAGCCTAAGGGTTCAGTCTAGGCGAACAACTATTTTGATGATTGAGGAGGAGGACTACAATTGAATAAGTAGAAGCAGCCCCTCCCCAAGAAGACCGGGACAGGGAGGAAAGACGCAGGTGCAACAGAAGATATTACCTACGCAGACTAAGTTGACACCGAGCGCTACCCCCCCCCCCCCCCCCGTTTAGTCCCGGCCAATACCTCCACCTCCAGTAACAACGCCACTCCTAGATTCGAAATTGCCCGAGGCTAGGAAGCAAACTTCAATGCCACCAGCAGCGACACCAAGAGCGTCACCAGTACAGCAGGGGGCAAGCCAGGGAAGAGGAATCAAAAGACCCAAGAGGTAACTAGGAGACAAAAAGCCGAGAGGAGAAAACTCCACACACCAGCAGCGCCGCAGCCGGTGACAAAAAAGTAGGGAACAACGACAAATCAGTTCTTTCGTTCTGCTTCGCGCCTCCCTTGCCGAGTCCGTGCAGCCTTTTCCGCTCCAGCATTTAATTAATTAGTGCGCAGTGCGCACAACATCAATCCGGTACATAGCGGCTCCATTTATATGTACAGGTATAATCCCTGTATAAGCGTGATGTGCACACATTCGGGGTAGAGACTTGAATGGTTGATATACGTCTATAATTTCAAAATCGATCAATCAGTCGCGCCATTCATCGTTGACTCGTGTACACAGTAACGAAGAAAGAGGTAAAATGGCAACCAGCTAGCATTACAAATTGGGAAACTTGAGTAATGCTAAGAGTCTCTTGGATAGAGTAGAAGACCTCCTGGGCCGGGTAGAAGAGATGCAGTATTACCCCAACCCCTGGCACTTAAAGAGGGTAACCATCTCCCTAAAAAAAGCGAAGGCCCTTATGAGAGAGGTCATTGATGTTTGATGGAGAAGATTAAGAGGGCGTGGGGGAGGAGAAGAAGGTAAAAGAGCAGGAGAGGAAAGGAAGGGAGCGCCAGAAGAGGGAGAGTGAATTCCTTATCCTTAATGCCAACTGGATGAAGATCCAGGAAAAGGTCCGAAGATTGGGTCATCCAGATTGGAAGCCGGAGAAGAAGGAAGACTGGGAGAAGGAGGCCAATGAGTCTCCTTTTAGGCTGACTGAATCCGTCCGCCGAACCAAGGAGTATATGGATGAGATGTGCCCTTGTTGCCTCGCCCGACCCGGGAGGTGTAGTTGCCCTGGATATAGATAAACATCATAGATCCAGGACAAACCACAACGGCACTTTTCATGGCTTCCCAGATCGCTAGAAAACAGACATACTAATCTTATTTGCCAAAACCTTTCGTGCATGTATGTGTTTGTTTGTGTATGTCTTTCACAAAAACAAAATGTAAAACCCCTTCTCTCTACTCTGTGATAGTATGTTTGCATGTAAGGGTATAATAGTGTGTCTATAAACACGTCCTACCCTTGTGTGTGATGGTATGTGTTTAATTATTTGTTTATGTGTAAGAGTGTGTGTCTATATCATCCCCCTTTTTTTGACATCCTACCCCTTTTCTTGTGTGATAGTGTTTTGTATGTATGTAAGTATAGCGTGTGTGTATAAAACACTCCTACCCCTTTTCGTTGTTTGATAGCAATCAAAAATCGGGTGCTTGATTGTATATGTGGCGTGTTTGGATAGTATATGTGGTGTGTTGGATTGTAGATAAAAAGATTTTAACATTACCATTCCCGTTTGTCCCTATAAACTTTTACCCTATAATACCATTCCCATGTTATACCTATAGACAATTTTAACATACTATTTCCCTTGCGTACCTATAGTTGCGCATATTGAGGTCAACTCTAGCAATATTACCATGTAACTACAATTTAAGTCAGCCACTTCTAACAATGTTACCATTTACCCTCAATGTTAATCCTATGGACAATTTTAACATAGGATTTCCCGCATGAACCCATATCGCTGCACCAATGTAAGTTTATGGGCCCATATTAATTCATGTATGACACTGAATAGCCACACACACTTACTGATACACGATAAACTGAACCGTTCTGTTGTACCAGTAACTGTTTCAAAGAAATATGGGATGGGAAACATACATGATTATCATTAGTGATATTCTGATGTATCTGGTTCGAGTCAGCATATCAAAACATCTTACTAACCATAGCCACGAAGAATGTAGGTTAAATAATTTCATGAAATGGCGTCTTAATCTTTCTGAAGTTCCTTTGGGTCCATAATTTGTAATGTCCATAATTATTTATGAGGATAACCCTAATTAATCATTTCTTTACGAAAACACAATAAAACAGGGAGAACATGGACGACCTGAAACTATCCGATAAGGGTTTTCACGCCTATCAAATCCCACGCTCAGAATACGAACTGAGAACACACGCGAGGCATGCTCAAAGAATGTTCAACATGAATGAGGCTAATATATATATATATATATATATATATATATATATATATATATATATATATATATATATATATAACATATGAGAGGATATGAGAGGTGTTCCGTATATTTGCTTATTAAAAGAGTATTTGTTGAGTGCAATTACAGCAGCGGAAGATTTAACAACCTATTAATATATATCCAAAACAAAACTGGCGTATCTTCAAGGTAAATGATGAAATAGTGTGCTATTGGCCATACCAGTAGATTACATTAATTATTGAGATTGTTGATACAGTTTCAGACTGTAGCTGTATTATTTATTCATGGAAGACTATATATTGTTAGATATCATGTTACAACTACGACTGATTAGAATGGAATATGTTTCAGTAATGGACTGCATTCATGTTTTTGGAAGTGCTTTTTCGCGGTCATTTATATATTAAAAGACACGCTTCATGTGCTGTTTAATGTCTCTCCTAGGCAGTTTAAGTAATGACTAATTTTCGCGCATGTATATGTGAAATAATGAAATAATGATGCATATGAACCATTTGCAAAAGTGAACTCTCTATTGTAAGGAGATGATATTGCATTATTTTGATATCAAAACATGTATTGTTATTGTCATATAATTTATCCAGTTCATTAAACTATGCACATTATGCAAACACATGTACAAAAGTATTGCTTTACAAAGGGATTTGTTTCTGCGTTTTTGCGGAAGTATTTGGTGCCAGGTATGGTTTATGTTCAAATGATTGATTGCAGAATGTGTCGAACAAGACATTATTATATTGTTGTAATCTTAATTGTTTATCTATAATTCAAAGCCAGTTCTCTTTTTTTTCTTGATTTTATTGGAAGTTTTTATGCCGTTAATTATAACGGCTTAAATACGTATGGTAATGTTTCTTGGGGTTGATTTTGTAATCATACCCATTGTGCACTTATCTCCAGAATTATGATTGTAATGAAGAACTTTATTAAATACAAACTTCTTGGGCTAACTCCGCTTACAACTGTTCGATATCATTTATGCCTACATTTGAATAAAGCAAACAATATAAGTAGGTGCAAATTTGATGATACCAATGCTGATAAAAATAGTTGCGCTCACTTTTAATAAAATCTGATTTCCTAAATCGAATCGCCCTTGTCTCTAGAAAAAACTACCTCGTGATTTGTGTACTTCAAGTCTCGCTCTAAACTGGAATTCAAATCAATAAAGAAATAATTAGACGCTTTCAATGAAGCAAAATTCGAAACTGTTGAAACGACTGTATCAATGTTTTGTCAGACTTCTTTAAAGTTCGGTCATGTTGAACACAAAAATTTCAGAAATAGCACGATTGGTGATAAGCTCAGCATGTTAAAGCAATTATTCCGTATAAAAACCAACCTTAGAAATATTAGTGTTTGATCCTGTAAAGAGTTTTCAAATGAAGCAACCTTAGAAATATTAGTGTTTGATCCTGTAAAAGAGTTTTCAAATGAAGCAACCGGAACGTTTCCTATAGTACGTTTTCTTTACAGTTAGATGGTTACAATTATGCCCTGGAAACGCTTAAAATGCATGAGCTTCCATGGGTTTCTCCCTGGGCCCCCGCAGGGGATACTGTCCCAAAGACCCTCGCCTACTTACGTCGGCACCCCCTCCCCCCATTCGATATTTCTGGATCCGCCACTGCCTTCCGTACCTTTTCAACTATTAAACGAAACGTTGTTTCTAAATTCTCTTTTAGCATTACTCGATAAACAATTATGTTTCTTGTTTCTTCGACGAACACAAGTTCTATGGTTCATTAACTGAATATGTGCCAGCTAATTATTTCTAAGATTTGGAGAAATACATAAATTACAATATCCATTTAAGTTGATTAATGTCTTATTCATTCGCCCTTATATGTTTTTTCATGTTGCTTATTGTATTTATCAGAAATTTTGTAATAAAAAAGATTGAATTTGAAAGTGTACGTCCTTTTTTATATTCCTCGAAAAATAATTTAATATTGCCTAATTGAAAGTTAAATAACGATATATTTATATACAGTATAAACATGCAACATAATTCGCTTGAAAGGCACGTCTTCTGAGCAAGGACGTGCATTAATTTTTACATTTTAGGGAGACGTGAACGTAGGATTTTAACTTGGATTGGTATAAAGTATAATAAATTATGATCTACTACAGAATTGACTATAACTTTGTTGCAAATATTGATACTAAAGAATGTGTCGTATTGATTTCCTTTCGTAAATACTGTCAAGAGACTATTCCTTATCTACAGCTGTTTAATTTTAAACCAGAAATCCAATATTTTGTTTTTTAAATGACCATTTCTACATTGTCTGCTAATATGTACAACACAAACACGAATCTTCAATATCTAAGTTTGTTCAAAAAAAAAAAAAAAAAAGCAAACAAAGAACAGCAAACAAAAAGAAGAGTTCCGCGAAGGTACTGACCTAATACTAGCCAAAAAGAATTTGCATAAATTCACTTTAAGTCCGTCTATTCTCTCATTTTCTTTTCTTTTGTAACTACTGACTATTTAAACCATCTCAGATACTCGTGAGAAACTCCAAGATATCAAGTTTGGTAATAAAAATATTTTTCTTTGAGTAACACGTTCATTAGACAAGTGCAATACGGAAATATCTGTCATGACATTTGATTTTGAATCTCATATCATGGATAGAAGATCAATAAACATTTATCAGATACTGTCAAGATATATCTACCATCCTACGTTTGGTTAAATACATACAAATATTTTAGGAATAAAACAAAAATTTTGAACTGGCATAATTCAAGGATTCTAGAGGTATATTCACAAACTGGGTTTGACAACCCCCCCCCAAAAAAAACAAAAAAAAACAAAAAAAAACAAAAAACAAAACAACTTTCATGCTTGTTTATGCTATCGTGCTCGCAAGCCATCGCATATTGTAACCTGAGTGTACACTTTTAATCCTGAAATAAAATGTCAGAGTGCTGACTATCAACTGGTTATTGAAATTAAATAGATACACGTCTAGTCAAAATTAATTGGTAGAAGTACAAGTCACTGTATTCATCAGCTCGATGAAGTACAAAAATGTACCCCCAGTTCAAACATGTCTGATATACAGAATGATCTTCAATATCCCAGACAAGATGGTGGTCAGATCTTCACCAGTTAATTCAAGACCAAGATCATACTGAGGAAGTGTTTTCGTGCAAACCCCATATCAATGCCATAATTCATTCTATGGTAATATTCCATATTAACATTTCTGCGTGTTGAGAAAAGGTATTTAATACATATATATTATTATCACAGTAATGCGATCTTGATTGCTGGATCACGTCGAGTTGTCAGCATTAGAAAATCCGGATCATTACGAGACGCGAAGCTCACAACGAGACGTGATCTAGCAATCAAAATCGCATTACTGTGATAATGATATTTTTGTTATATACCTATCAATTTTCAGATAATTTAATAAAATCACTATATGTAGCTGAAAAACACAAGAAATTGCTAAACATTTCAACCTCTTTAATACGAACTTCATCTTAAAGCATAAACCGAATTACTTTTTGAAAGGCTGACATGCGCATGAATATTAGTTTTATGAATGAAGCTTGTGCAACAACGCTCACTCAGTTTGACTACCATCACTGTCAGTAACACAAATTTATCGACGCTTGTGGGCAGCAGACTCATATTGTGATTTACAGTTATTGTGCAGTTTTCAAATTTTGCATCACGGAAGATTTCACCAGCTGAATGACTGGAAGTTTCTTTCAGAGGCCAGGTTGAATGCGGTTGAACTGTTTCTGGCGGGACATTTTGAGAAGCTCCGATGGGAACTTGACATAGGAACGACAACATTATTTTGATAGTTATTTACAACAGGATTGGTGAAATTGTTGTAACTTGATGGTACAGAATTGTTGCAGAGAATGTTACTCATTTATAATTTCAAATTCATCCATTATGCGTGAAACTCAATAACTTTACCATTTATGAATTTCCATAAATGGGTTGTACTGTACAACTGTAATGTTTTGGTACGCGATTTCCGAATATGATCTTGTTTCAGACAAACATTTTGGCTATATTTTACTACTTCAAAATAAAGGAATAAATGTTTTTTTTATTGTTGTTGTGACAAAAATATGGTTTAGACCTTTCAGATATTTTACATATAACGCAAGGTTTCTTAACTAACGTCGCTGTGAGAACTTTGTTTACTGCTAGTGTAGGCATTCCGTCGCTAGGGGCGCTGCTATTGTCACCAGGAAACCTCGAGGATAAAGCAGTTCCAGCCTCATTTGAGAGTATGGTGATACGGATTTAGGAAACGATAGTATCGTTTTCCTGCTTGTAGGAAATGACGGTAAAATTCTGGCTCTTTCTTGGGTAGAAAATTTGTAGATATATAATAAAGAATAAAACCAATAAAATCAATGTTTAACTGCCGTTTCATTTAAAGGTTACTGGTTTGATGAACGTGAATGCATTATATACAGTATGAACGCATAACAACAGGACGCTTAAGATGGTGATTTATTTTAGAGATTCATTACATATAGCAACTAGATATTGTAAAAAGTATTTCAATGAAACATCCATGCTAATATGGCACCATTCACTAAGGACAAGTGCTGATATGAACATGCTCAAGTTGGCCACCACGGCGACCATGTTCAACATCAAATCGACATCATTTTCATCTAGGACCATCGAGATGTATATATTACAAGAAGTCGTTTAGTGGAAACCCATTTCGATATGACCATCCTTTCAGGAGGAGTAACGATAAAAAAAATTGTAAACGGGCACCGTGGTGACCATTTTGGATATCCGAAGGGCAACATTTTTATTTGGGACCAACTAGATATTAAATATAATATGTAATGAAAACTGTATACGACCATTTGTTTAGGAGAAGAAGCGATAAAACGGTGGCTATCTTGGAGGTCAGAGCGACACCATATTGTTAGTACAAAATGGACAACAGGACTATCCTCTAAGATGTTTAGAATGAGTAGCGATAACAAATATCTGATAATGGATGACGGATGCATAAGCTCTTCATCGCATAAGCTCTTCACGACTAGTACAGTTAACAATTGTGAATAATTTTCTTTCCAAATTTTGTTTTTGAGATTTCCTCTCAATTCATCTTTTTCACACAGATTTATATTCAGACATGTGCTTGTTTAAACAATACAATTTAGAATGATTTGTACAACCTGACCCAACATCTGCAGCAAAGTAAAGTGTATCTCCTAAATTTTTCAATCGTTTATTTCTCTATATCAAATCTAACTCTTACATACTTCAATTTCACTAACATTCGAAGGTGATATGCACATTTCAGACCGTCTCACAACTGATGGATCGCTGTATCGCCAGAACAGAAAAGAACAGAACGCAACTTTATTTTAAGTCATTGCATTGGATGTGACATGGCGTAAAAGTCATAAAAATTTTATTCCAAAGTGGGCATGTTGTAATATTCTCACCGCAATCAATAACATGTTGTTTTCTTTTTTTTTTCTTTTTTTGTTTGTAAAGTATTTAAAAACACTTGCTTTAAAATCAGCTTCATTACTTTCCACCTTTGATCACCAAATTTATCCGGTGGGAGTAAGAACATTTGAGCAAATCCAAAGTAACAGTCACTATGAAGGTATTTATTATATATTTCATGATGAGATATAAGGAGAAAAATAATATACCACTTTTATTGCCACAGTGGCGATATGACTTTTGGAACTACTTTCTTTTCCCACAGAGAAATATATCTGGCCTTATATATGTTATTTAAATCTGTATTTCCATATTTAAAGCCTATTTCATTTGTCTTCTTCTTCTTCTGCTCCTTCTCTCTCTATGTCTCTGTCTGTCTCGCTCTCTCTCCTCACATCAGTATGATCAGGATGAACAGATGTTCAAATGTGTCAAGACTAGACCCTCTAAAGTGTATATTTTGATTTAATCAATAGGGAGGTGCCATCAAAAAATGCCCCAAAACGAACTCCAAACAACAAAAAGTAGGCTTCAGGTATTAAGTTTTTAAAATTAATTTTCTACATGAATCCTACGAATTATTAGTGACTGAACTTACATGAACTGTTGCTATTCGATATTCTGTCACTCGTATGCCTTTACACTCTACGATAAATGGACACATATTTTAGGAGAAAATATAGTAATACAATTGTTTATGTAGCGATTCTAACTCTCAACACAATCATAATCATGTTAGAAAACGATGGAGAAACTGGGCACTGATGAGTATTGATGGCAAACTGAAATTAAGTGACAATCGAAATTTGGGTGCTTCGTTTGTTACATAACTAGATTGCAAGTTTGCCAATGCCACAAATTCACGTTTGAATGCAGAAATGAACAAAATAGAGAACCAAAATCCGTACAAGTAAACTCACAATCATGAAAATCTTTTGTTTAAAGATGTTACGCTCTGAAATCTGTCGGATGTGACAGATTTGTGTGATCTTTCACAGCAACCACAACCCCAACAACGTTCACTGCATCGATCAGCGCAAGAAATGTGTTAACGAAAATAAAAATCTCTTTATTTTCTTTTGAAAACAGTCATTAAATTAAAAAAATACACAATTTAATGCATTATTTGCACAAGCTAAATTTGTGAAAGGTCGCTGTCCTAAAATTGTTGTATATTACGATGTAGTATTGCCACCGTTAATCACAATGAGACAGCACAGAGCAAACAAATCGATCCAAATCGCCTAAAAATATATAATTTTAAAAAAAATCAACGTTTGTTTTAGTAGATATACCGAAATAGTTTATTCGTGAAGTGGGAAACATTGTATTATCACGAGTGGCGAGTTTCTCCTCTATATAATTCATTCATGTGTAATCAGCTCAAAAAGCCACTAGAACTGTAGACTTACATGGAAAGCATTAACTACTCAGTATAGGAGATGTCAGGCCCATTTACAACAAATAATAAACCAGTTAAAGGTGACCTATCACACCATAGAGTGTTTCTCGTAATTGATATGAATTGTGTACAACGGAAGAAATATAGCTATTCTTCTTTTCATGTGTACTGCTCAGAAAGGGACTCACAAGCTTTTAGATATTAATATATGTCAGCAAAAGTTCGTCATAATGATTTAGGTTAAAATTTTAAACTAAATCATTATGACGAACTTTTGCTGACATAAATTCAATTGATATGTGTTGTCGTGTTGTTGTTTACCGTTCTTGAGACCTGCTCACTCCTTGCCATCTATAGATATAATAACCATATATATAATATCTTAATTTTCCAACTGACAACATTTTCTCTTCAAAAATATGCGCTTTCCCAACGTACATAATGTTGTAAATTCATATATAATTAGTTAAACAGGTTTATAACTGAAGGAATACAAATGCAGATTTTATAGAGAAAGACAAAACTATTGGATATCAAGCATGCATTTTTAACAGTTATTTAGAAAAATCGCATTTTTTGTTATGTCACAAACGATGAACGGACTGTATCAATTCAGGTGTCATGCAGCCGATGAAACGGCCTGTATCAATGTAGCTCTCACACAGCCGATGAAACGGCCTGAATCAACCTAGCTCTCACTTAGCCGATGAAACGGACTGTATCAACGTAGTTCTCACTTAGCCGATGAAACGGACTGTATCAACTCAGAAATAAGATATGAAGTGAAAATACAGTCATTTGTTAAAAAACAAATATTTATAATTTACAAACATACACGAGATTATTTGTAACAATGCTCTTTCTTACGTCTATATATATATATATATATATATATATATATATATATATATATATATATATATATATATATATATATATTATGCTAATGAGTAGGAGGAGCTATTTCGGTCATTGATCCACAAAGTTAAAGTTTGAAGATCAGTGTATAATGGGTTACATGATGTAGATCCTGTGTAATGAACACACACACACACACACACACACACACACACACACACATCTTCTGACGCACAATATCACATTAGTCCTGTTTCCTTTGAAAAGGTTTTAAATAGTGGTCTTGGAAAGTCCAGCTTCAGCTGAGAGGACAATATATACATAAGTTTCGAATGAAAAATAATATATCAGGACATAAAAGTTACTGATAGTATCTGGAAGACCTTTCCACAAAATATAATCTCTTTCAGACGGGATTATCTGATGGTAAAAAAACGAAACATGTAACTCTGAGAAAATAAATAATATTTGAGTAATACGGGAACTTTTCCTTCATGGACACGGAACATACGTTCCACTGTGTCTAATTAACGAAACAATCTAAATGTAACCTACACCTATTCGTTAGTGACAAATGTAACTCATATATTCACACCGAACGATTTGAATAAGTGGTTTTTGCATGATAAATTCAGACATTCAGTTGCTCTCTAGTTACCCAGTCCAGCGTAAATCTTGAATATGTATGAAACGCCAGCTGTTTCGACAAAGAAACAGCTTTTTATCCAACAATATTACCTGTATGCATGCAATGTATAACGCTTTTTCAGCCGTTTAGCAAACCTTCTGAATTATAAGTGTTCACAAATTTCATACAATATAGTACATTTGGGTCTAGTGACAACATGTTCACAATGCATTTAAAATTCACATATGAAACTAGCAAAAAAAAACAATATTTATCGGCTTCGCATCATGACAAAGTCACAAAATCCAACACTAATCTAAAATTTTGGATGCATTGTGTTCCATTAATGTTGCTCTATAGTTCACAGAGGTTATATTTATTATATTATTATCTACTTTATTCAACATGACAGAAAACGTGTCAAAAATAATAAAGCTCTCTACGAAAAGAAGAAGAAGAAGAAGAAGAAGAAGAAAATGAGTCAAGTTTAGTGTAGACAAAATATCAATCCTCGAAAAAAAATTACGGCGTTTGTGTGTGTGTGTGTGTGTGTGTGTGGCAAATGTATATAAAACTTTATTTGCTTATACTTGGTCCTAATGCGTGTTCATTCGCTACGCTCTTTGCGGCCTTTCTGTATTTGAAGTAAACTGTCAAATTGCTAATTAGGTACTAGTTAGTCCTTTGTATTAATAATATATCGAGCTCAGTTTTGCAAAATTACCGTAGTAATAATTCACAAATATGTGCGCTACTTATCAACTTAATTATATTTCTAAACCGATCATATAACAGTGGTGCATTTGCCACTCTGACTAAAGATATCTGTTGCGAACAAGAATTAGCTAGCAAGAAACAAGGTCATGTTCTCAAGCGAAAAAGGTATGGTAGGAATAAACACGACAACCTCTTTCCCGCCATCTTGCCTCATTTCATAGATCACGATTAAAAATGGCGGCATCATTTATCTGCAATCCATCTTGTGTTTGACCGTAGCTAAGCTAAACCTCAGTTACACTCTTTTTTTAACAATGACATCACACTACCACAGACAAGGTCACGAAATGATTGACCACTGATCAAAGTGAAATGTATTTCTGATCGGAGCACGGCAAAGCCAGTCGAGGTTAAGCGAACTCTAGGAAGAGATCGTATGACTTTCAGTCTAAAATTGGCGCTAAGTTTTCATGGATTTGTTGAATTTCTTGCCTCCTTACGAGTAATTTTGGTTTCGATAATTATATCTTATTATGAGTACTGGGATAATTAAGATAAGTTGACATATAATTTATTATATACCCTGGACCCTTTAATTATACATCACTAGCCATTTGGGTTTCATTCAATATAAAATTATTTCCATGTTTGAGAGATAAAAAAAAATATCCGCGGTTACAAGCTATATGATTTAAAGTATCACTCACCTTGTGGAGACACCATGCAAATCACCAGGTAGAAGATCACCAGCAATGGAAACCAAAAGCTTGCAATATGTAATACCAAAATGCCCTTCTCATTTACCATCGTGTATTGGAAAATCATTACTGAGAATTCCGAATTACATATACATTCCGACAAAAAATACCAATTGTTCTTGAACACTGAAAACATCGAGATGATCCTTTGTTCAACATTTATCTTTGAACCGTTGCGTTGATAGTAGTAACTTTGAAGTTACTTTGACACTTCTCGCTTTAGAATGTCACTCAGCCCATCGATTTGAACATTTGTTTCTTACTTATGCATTTCTCTTTCCAGGAACATATCTAACTCTGTTAATATCCAAGTATATTCAGAAACTCACACATTTGATTTTGTGAACAAAGATTTAGCCCACACAAATCATGCAGACTAAGGGAATTAACACTAGAATAATGCATGCAAATTATTGATGAATTATGGGCGTTATACTGTTGTTTAATCAGTTACCTAGAACAGAACTAGTATAATTACCGGCTCATTCAAAAATTTTATATCTGGTTCCAAAAGCAAAACGTGTTCCACGCGCAAATAATTTATAGAACTAACAATTAAGCTAAGAAATTGCAATGCGTTTTATGAAAATATATTCCACAGAAATTATGTGTCATTAATATAATAATGGTGCCTTTGTCTATTTTGATAAAATAGTCTAACTTCAAACAATTTTCGTTGTTACCATCAACTATAGAAATTACCACTACATGGGTACCTTATCCAATCAAAAGATCCATAGGTCAAAAGCCTATCTTTTATTTATTTACGTATTTTTTCAAGGGCCAATTCAGACACTTTATTGATTAGCAAAACAATTTGATTTAGAATGTCTAACATTTTTCAGCTGCAATCACTCTATCATCGCGAGCGATATTAGATTTTTAAGCATCGAAAGGAAATTATTTCTTAAGTTCTTATCTTTATTCTTGTCATACAATAAACGCAATACTATCCCATCACTTAAATTCAGAAGTTATGAAATCTTTACAAGTTGTAAATCAAAACGTATATTTTACAAACCAAAGACATTGAATAATTTAACACCTTCGTGAAAGGAAATCACTCCATATTCGGAATTTTACTCGTTCCAAAACAAGAAAATAATTATTGATAAATGTTCCTTTTCCTTTGCTTCCAAGATATTCCATGAGCAGTTCTTTCGCTTTCATGAACAAAACTATTCAAGCCATGAATTGCCAGAGCATCCATATTTGGATATTTTGCATCAGGGGAAGTAATTATGACCTAGTGAAGACGTTATACATTTGCAAATAAACATTTTTTGTTCCATTTGGAGATCACTGTTATTTCCAAAAGCATGTATATGTAGATTACTGCATAGACACAGATGCCTTAAGATACTTTTCGTGTCGAATTGCTTTAGGGATCATCAAAAGCAAAAGCGTATTACAACGCTTCGAGTGTTTCTCAGTTGAAAGAAATAAAGATCCAGTTACGCAAACTCAGAATTATTATATAAATCCACCTATTCCATCGTTAAGTGTTGCAGGTATTTAATTTTCCTCAAAATAAATTGCTTTAGAAATTTACAGAAAAATCTCGCTTATTGAAGGCCACTCCAACCATTAGAATATAGTTCACTCAGCAGGAGAAGAATTGCACATCCTTCACTCAAGAGCCCTTCGATTTCAGCTTGGTGTGAGATTTGTGTGCTTCAAGTCGATATCAGTTTGGAGCTCCCCACCGCTGCTACATAAACTGTGGCAAGACGTCGCTGTGAGATTTCAAGGCAGTTTTATAGTGCCCTCATTTCTGGCTGCTAAGACTGCTAGTGGGCTAACACACTGTGCTATCAAAGAGATGTAGCCAGATAAGTGTCTGCAGTTTCCTATCTTTCTGGCACTGTTTTTGAGTATTACTCAAAAGTAGTACGTATATGCTTATACAACTGTTTTATGCACTTTTAATTGCGTTAACATGACGCAAATCAAGGAAATTTATCACAACAGTTTGTAAACATTTATAGATTAAATGTGAGTTAATGTAGGATGAATAACGACAGCAGTAATTGCCACAGCAAAATTAAACTACGGCGATAGCTACACAGCTATAATAAAAATAATAATAATAACAGCAACAACAACAACAACAACAACAATAATAATAATAATAATAATAATAATAATAATAATATTATTATTATTATTATTATTATTACATGATGCTAATGATGACATTGTGGTGATGGTAGTGATTATAGTGAGATGATGAAGACTACTTTGACTAAAATAAAACAGAGTTTTGGAGCGATACTTAGAGTACCTTGAGATACTCTCACTCTCACCAAAACAAGAATGACGGTGGCAACTGTACATAATGAGGAACTTGGAGACAGAAATGGAATGTAATTCGATTGTTTCCTTGTTTTTATTCTTCCTCCCATTTTTGTGATTTACTTAAGTTTTTTTTTCTATAATGTTTATCATCATTTTCATCGTCCTCCCCGTCATTATTATCATCCGTAGTAGTAGTAGTAGTAGTGTGGTAATTGCTGCTGTTTCACATAAACTTTTATCAAGAAATGAAATAGACTGAAATAGACACAATGGAAATTCACGACAGTTTACAAAATTCAACGTGTCATTTTGTTGACTTTGATAATCAATAGGGAATTAATTATTTTATTTATTTATTTGCTGCTATATCCGTCCGTACATTATATTATCATCGCTATTGTCATCACTATCATCATGAAGGAGGTCGTCATTAGTAATTATAATCAATATTAGGTGCGCCTACAGACTATATTGTCAAGATAGCTGGCAATCGTCAAATCAGCCATGGTGCGATGAAAACGGGCCTGTTATATTTACAATAAGTGATATATATATATATATATATATATATATATATATATATATATATATATATATATATATATATATATATATATATATATATATATATATACAACACACACACACATATATGGATAGCTGTACATAGCACCAACCCAACGATAAGGGTTATCTGAGGTTGGATTGAACTTGAACTTCTTGAGATGGAACATTATTTGGTTTGACGGTGAAAAAATGGCTCAGAAGATTTTCGCAAAATCATTTTTCACTTTGATGTCATTATCTTGATGGAATCATGGACAAATAAAAAAGTGATATTGATTTGCATGGTTATATGGCATTTTACTTCAACAGAATAAGCGTGCGAAAGGGAATAATGGTGGGGATTCTGTTATATATGAATAATCATTTATCTGAAGGAGTATCTATTGTAAATAATTATTTTGATTGTATTGTTTGTTTAAAGTAAAATTAGTTCTTTTTTTCTTCTCATGAGGATTTGTTTGTGGGTATAATTTATGTTTGGTCCGAGGGGTCGAATATGTAAAACGAAGGATAATATACAAATTTGCCATGTTGGTGATGTTGAAGATGCTGTAGGCTTTGCTGGTATTAATGAAGCAAAATTTTCTGAATTAGACTCTTGTATTACCGAAGAAGAAGTGACAATTTGACCACCAAGTATATAAGTGAACATAAAATAGTATATGGTGTTTTCTTTGACTTGAGGAAATCATTTAATTCAATGTATAGGAACGGATTGTTCTATAAAATTTATAAACTAGGAATACGCGGTAAAATTTGTAATGTAATTAAACCAATGTTCAAGAGTGTCAAATCTTGTGTGAAGCACCCTAATATTTTAACAGTTATGTAAGACTTCAGCAGGTATTAAGCAAGGGGAAGTAATTCCACCAATATTATTTTCTTCGGTTTTAGTGGACATAGAGTCCTCCTTACAGGAAAATATTGACAGTGGATTTTTAACAGATTAAGTTAATATATACCTGCTATTATTTGCTGATGACATGGTCCTTGTTTCAGATAACCCTGAATGTTTACACTACCAGCTCGATAGGCTAAAAAGGTTACTGACATTAATGAGTTCTTAAGGTTAATAGCTCAATAATCAAAAATAGTAATTATTAGAATCTGGGGGACAGAATATGGTTATATGATAATATTGAATTAGAAGTTGTTGATAATTTTACATATTTGTGAATTACATTTCACTTCAATAAAACAGTCAACTTAGCGGAACATTCTCTTGTACTGAAAGGAATGAAAGCTATAAATGTATTATTTTTCAATACAAAATCTTATGATTTTACGCTTAAAATATTGCTTCAGCTATTTGATTAATATATTAATTCTACAATTAACTGTAAATCAGAGATAATAGGGTTTTGTGGAGACAAGTAATGTTGATGTATCTGGTCAACCTGGGAGATCTATATTGTACTTGAGTAAATATACGATTATGTTACAATGCTGGCATCATATTTTATCCTCTAGGTATTGTATTCTGAAAACAGCTTATATTTTTTCATTAGATGTGTGGAATAGGATTGTGAAATCCCGGGCATTCAATCTTAAATAAATGTTATATGAGTATGGGTTTGGGTATGTTTGGGAATATCCTTAGGTAGTGATTTTCAAATGTTTTTATATGATTCAAGAAAAGATTACTTGATTATTGTAGACAGAAGTGGAGAGCTGATTTAAGTGGAAATCAAAACTTTTATTTTTTAAGGAAATGAAACATATTTTAGATGATGAAAGTTAGTGTGACTGCATTAAAACTAAAAATATAACAGGTGATTTGACTAAATTGCATGTGTCTGCACATACGCTCAGAATAGAAACATGTAGATAGAAGAAAAAGAGGGGATGTGCTGTGAAATATGTGGGATGAGAAATATGGTAGATATAGAAGATGTAGTTCATTTTATTATGGTGTGTCCTTTGTATATTCAGTTCCGTTAGAAATTTCATGAAATCATTAATCTCGCAAATTATTTTTATTATGCCTTTGACATGAGAAGTAATGTTATGCATACTTAAATATATGATTTGTTTAACAATAATGATATGTATATTTTCTTGTGCAACACTAGATGTATGGTTTTATGGGCTTTAAGAATATTTATTTTAAGAGCAAAATTAATAGCAATAATGTTGATATTGTTCATCTTCCGATACACAAAATTTCATGTTCTTTTATTTTGATTTTTTTTTTTATTATTTAAATTGTTTTTTTATTGAACATAAGTTGTCAGGATTTTACAAGTTTCACTACAACACCACCAGACCTAATGTATGGGGCATTACCTTAAATTGTTTTGCATCCTGATCTTTACACATGTTCGCTTACCTAAACACAACACACAGACACATACATTCACAAATATTGTACACAAAGACACACTCGCATACAAACCCCAAGGTGTTATTAAATTGCCTGTTTGTTTATTGTCCTATTTTAAAAAATGTAATATTTGTTCTTTGCTCAAAAACGAAAAGTCATAAAAATGTAAAACAGCTATAAAAAATATAACAAATCAGGTAACAAAAGTTGACAATAGGGTCCACTTTTTCTCAAACTGATCAATTCTGTTGTTCAATTTGGCTACATATTTTTCCATCTTTTTATATTATAAAACACTTTCTTTTCTTTGGGATTTTGTATGCACAACGTGATCTGTATATAACATATTTTTCAAGCAAAATTAGGAAGTTAATAAGATCATAAAAGTTATTTCCTGTAAAGAATCTTTTCGTGTAATTCTAAAATTTGGATCATAAGTTTGAATCGATTCCACAAATAATTTCCAAAAGTGTTCAGTAACTGAACAGTCATAGAATAAGTGCACAGTTTATTCTATTGAGGTTGCAAAGGTGCATTTATCATTATCACTTAAATGAATCTTTACCAAAAACTGGTTTGTGGCAATATTTTTATGAAGAAATCTGAAATTAAAGCTAATCAGTTTTGTATCTTTTGTACAAAATTTAGCCAAAACAAAAGAGTTGGTCGATTCAGATGCACCAATTTGCCAACTCTAGCTGCCTGGACCATGTTTACCATTTTGCTTTTGTATATAGGTTCTTATCAGGTCTTTATAAATAAATTTATTCTTTTCTCTTACTCTAAGGAGTGAAGTTTTGTCGAAAACTACACGAAAACTATTTCCACTTTTAAAAAAAACGTATAATTTTCTTTTTCCACTTAACTGATATCTTTCAGTAAAGTAATGTATGAGCTTATTAGTTTGTGTTTTCCAATAAGGGATATATTTCTTCTGCTCCACCAGACAAGCAGTTTTGTTACTCCCTTCAACTTCGTCGAATAATAAAGTTTTACCATATCCACTAAGTTCAAAGAGAAATCAACTCCCAGTAATCTAAAATTGGACGTTGACCAGATAATATCAATTTCAGACATATGTTTTCATTAGACAACTTTTTATTTCCAATCCAAATAGCTTTTGATTTAAAAACAGGACAGTACAGACCTAATACCAAGGCAAAAAGTCATTCAAATTCTGCATGGTTGTCTTCAAGGGCAAAGGAGAACCATCTAATAGAGGCATCATCAGCATACTGCCCTAATTTGAATCGCATTTCATTATAGATAATGCCTGTACTATTTGTGTTCTTTTTTAGTTTTATTGCAAGAAGTTCAATTTCTATTATAAATAAATAGGATGCTAAAGGGTCTCCCTGGCGACAACCTCTCTACAAATTAAAAATGAGGATATATGTCTATTATTACTGTCACAACTTTTGATTTATTGCACAATACTCTGAACCAGTGACAAATGGATTCTCCAAAGTTAAAAGATTTTAGAGCATTTTCCAAAAAGTCCACTTCAACCGAGTAGAAAGCTTGTTCAAAGTCTATCGATATGAGTAGAGCAGATTAATTTTTTTCCTCAAGACAGCGCATCAGGTCATACAAAAATTCTTGTATTTTCACCAATTAATCTCTCTTTTATAAAATCTTTTTGGATGTCTCTAATGATAAAATGGAGGACTTTCTTGACCCTATTAGCAATAGATACCGAAGCAATCTTGTAATCTACATTATGTAGTGAGATTGATCACGAATTGTTTAAAAATAATTTCCTGTCTTTATCTTCTTTTGGAATGCAAGTTATGACTCCTAAAACTGAAATTCCGACAAATGTTGCATATCGTATCAAGCGGAGTGTTTATCACGCAAAATATTATAAGAGTCAGCTCCATGTCCTGGAAAACCTTCCAATCACTAAAAATAATAACAGAGGAATTGTCAAAATTTATAATATCCTCTTTCAAATATCTAAAAAAAAATCTCAGCATTATTATCATTATGACCATATAAATTCACTAGCGTATTCTCTGTCCAGTAACTGATAAATCTAAGAGAATGTATCTGCCCTGGCGATCACATCTGTTTCTGTGAATACAAATTCGAAATTATTTCTAAACAGGATAGCAGCACCAACTCTATTGCTAGGTTTATTGCTAAAATCACACTTATAACCCCATTCAGCCCCCAGTACTTTTCAATCTTAACTGTACTATGTGTCTCCTGTAAACATATAATGTATTCTTCTGTTTGACCCAGCAGAAAATATCTCTGTTTTTAGATTGGAACTGTGTAGACCCCTAACATTCATTGACGAAATTTTGATCTGGGTATCCATTGTTAAATTCTATTTTAACTAAAACTTTCAAAGAGGTTATGCATTACACAACCGATATCATGAAAGCACTCGGATACACCTTGAGATACACTCTCACATACACAAACACAAGATGTTCAAAGAAAACAAATAAGTGAAGAACAATTTTATGCACCACTGGGTACATGTATGATGTTACCCAGTGTAGAGATACATGAGGTCTTTTCTGCACTGGAGTGTTGGTATAATTATAAAATTTTAATATCAATACAATGTCGCTAAAAACACTTTTTGCTCATCCATTTTCTTACTTTATCAAAAGATGTCAAGCCATTACATACAGTTCTCTATTTGTTGGTTCCTTCTATACAAGTGAAAAATAGGCCAAATATATTTATTTAGTCAATAAACCCATGATCTAGTCCGTTTTTCTTTAAATTTAAAAATAAATTTAGTGGGAGAAATTTTTTCTTAAAATTAAAAAATAAGTTTTAGTGATCAAATTATAAAGAATCATCAAAAAAAAAAAGAAGTAAAAAGTCAACATTCAAATTTTGTTCTTTGAAATCAAAGAGTATGGCCTTATATAACGCAAAAGGAGAAAGAAAAATAAACCTGCCTCAATAATGTCTATCAAGTTGTGTATCCATCTGTGTACACTGTTTAGGACTTTATATTTCTATCCACATAGGTTAACTATGTCTTTTTAATGTACCAACATCAGTTAAGAAAGTTGAAAATTTTAAGGAATTCACCCATAATCATCTGTTTACACGGATAATAGCATGGGGAGGATTAGCCTATAATTAACACTACATATAGACATATTTGAAAATGGCACAAACAAACCCCAAAACAACAACAACAACAACAACAACAACAAATAAAACATGTAACATTCATATTAAATGATATTGGCAGCTCTGTGCCTAAGAATCTAGCACCACAAAATCAGAAAAATATATGACCAACATGAAAGTTGTATGCTCAATCTTTTCAAGATTTAACACGATTATACGCATGTCAAAATTTAGCTGCAAGATTATGCGAAGATTCTTACCAATTACAGACTTTGTACTTCTACGAACGTCACTTTTCTAACTTAGAATAGGTGAAATTGAAACTATACACATCTCTTTTGGTACAAAGTTTTATACCTCGACGTGAATCCAGAATCAATAGGGAAAATTATTTCACTTCTGGGATTGGTTTGATTGTTTCATTGATGTCGTCAAAAAGATCAAATGTGTACCTTTTACCAGCTTTTGTTTTGGGGTACACACTGCAATTTAAATACCAGGCAGATTCAATTTTTGGATAGGTAGTTAATCTATTTATGAGTTCCATATTTTGCCGAGTGACATCTTTCACAAAACTTACATTAAATTTACTCTTACAATCCCTTTTCTTCTTGGAGATGTTCACTTTAGACTATGTATTCCAAAATTTCACAATTAATGGTTTAGGGGCACCATTCTTCCCGGGGATCCGATGTATAGCAAGAACATCCCTGTCACCTACGTCATCACCTGTAACATTCTTCACCATTTCTGTAAACTTTACTTTGACATTTCGCTTTTTGCTTCAGGCATGTTCAAAATGTTCATGTTATTTTTTCTTGAGTATTGTTCATTGTAGTCTGCGATCTTCATGGAGCTATCTTTAGTATTTTGTACTTCTTCTTTTAGCTTTTGAATTTATTTCATTGTATCCTCTAATTATTCTCTTAACTGGTTTTTATTCAAAGTTTATTGACTCGATTTTGTCTTCCAACTCTTTTGTTTTGTTTACAATTTGTCTTGTCTGTCCACTTCCTTCATCAGTTCGACTTTAAGTTTCTCAAACAGCTGGAATACAATGTCAGAAACTAAGCCACCTAATTCCTCTCTGGTCACTAATTAATGAATACCATTTTTGATTTCGAGTAGATCACTCTGAATTAGGGCAACATTACCCACATCTTCGTTATCAACGGTCAAATCCCCAGTCTGAGAGCTTGTAGCTGACCTCGTTAGTGGCTTGCTGCTTTCCTTACTAGCACTTAAAATACTAGTGTTCAGGGGAGACTGAACAATTTTCTTTGGATTGCTTATTTGGTCACACTAATTCTGACAGGTTAAGGGTTATTGGTAATGTAAATAGGCTTCATACGGTGGGTGGGTGTGGTATGGCTAACAATCACGTATAGCACATGATAAGTGGAAACTTATAAATTAGTAACTTAAAAAAACTCATTTAAATGTGCAGGTACAATTTGTTTTACGGAAAAGGTATTTATAAGAGCTAAAATAGACAATTTGATATTGCATTTTACGCGCAACACTGAGATAGAATTGAATTATACTGAGATAGAATTGAATTATTGCATTGTAATTATTGTGTTAAATGGAAACTAAGCAAGATGCAACGAGCATTACATTTTTCATATACACTGAGCCTTGCGTACACTGCATGTAGCAAACATCACGATGCCATTTAATGGGGGCTGCCATATTGGTCTTTTTCCAGTACCCTGAGTGATAATCATATTACATGCATACATGTAACCCGATGGCTATCAATCTGTCCATATGGAAAGTACAGTTGTGGTCAGTTATGTTAATAGCGAAACAATTCCTAAACGTTCCTGAAATACATACTATGTAATGACTTATTTGGTTGTTTACATGTCACTTCTGTTCTTCACTTCTTTCACCGCATGTAGTTCTTGACATATTAATCCGCCAAAGTGTATATCTTCGGGTATTTTCAGTCCTTCGTTCCTAATATCCATCTAAAGTTAATCAAAAGTACTTGACATTAGCTCATTATCCTAAATAAACCTTATATGTATACATAAATGGGATATATATTGAATTTGCTTGTAAGTATGAGAACTATTGTAGTAATGGTATGAGTTTCCGCTAGTGTGTGAGAAGGCACTGAACCCCCAAAGCAAGAGTGGTTCGCATTAAGAAAAATACAAATTTTAACACAATTACAAACTGATCAGGTAATATATATGAGCAGTTGCATACTTTAGAAAAAGGTATTTCGCTCAGTTCTGTTGGATGTTACGATTGTCACTAATCGTGAATGTTAAAATAAGTATAGCGCAACATGCTTAGTGACGGTGAATATGACATGTATACATGTATATATCCATCTGCTTTTGTACAGTGGATTCTGCGGTGTGTCGAATAGGCCGGTTGTAGGGAAAGATTTGACACTTATTAATATTATTAATTATATACATATTAGTTGTGATCTAGTGACATTTTTCGGCATTTTGATATATCGTTATTGATATTGTTTTGTGTGTGACATCTAAACACTGGATACATTATGTTTTTTTATCGTTGTACTGTTTAGTCATTTGCAAAGACATGGGGTGTTTTAGAAAAACATGATAATAGGAAGTGGCTTAATGTGGCTGGTGGGCTACATAAAGGGGAAATATTAGACCAAAGTCTTGCATTTTGTACATTTTGCCTTGAACCCATTACAAGGATACCAAGAAAGTGGTCAGAGATTCAAACTCGCTACTCAATAATTAATTCATTATATAAAACTAAATTACCAATTGTAGTAGAATAGATAGATGTACAGAAAGACGTGTGAGCTGAAAATATGAAAATATTCTAGAATGTTCATTTTGGGATCATCATAATGTTTGCCGCTGAAAATTGTGTCATTATTATTATTACCAATATACATGTGTAATTATGTCATTGGCTTCATCATAAAATACTGTTTATTGCCAGCACTGGCCTCGCTACCTTTTTTAGGAACTACTGTCAAGGTTGTTCATGACTGAGAAGAATCCATTTTATTTGCAAACAGTATGTGCAGAAAAACAGCTCATGTTCAATATATCCAAGTTTTATACAAAATCCACTTCTCCATGACACTATATGGATTATTCATAGGTGTCACTGACATTTCCTTTTCACTACATATGGACTCCATATAACAGTAGACTGCATCAAAGTCTGTGGACAAAAAAGTATAGCATTTTTTATTATAAGTTATTCTTTCACACACTCACTGCTAAATGTTACATGATACTTAATTTAAAGAAATGCGACATCATTATTACCATACTTTTTTTTAGCCATTTCTTCGCATTCAGAGTACCATCCCCCACCCACCTGTAATGAATTGTGCATTACCAATAGCCCTTAAGAGAGTTCAGCACAACTTGTTGTAATCCTAAAGTGTCTCACTGAAATTGTTAAGCAAGTAGTGTAATTAGTGCAATTTGATTAGCATAATTAGGTTAGTCATGGGGGGTGTTCTCAAAAAAGTGTAAATTGACACATGGGTACACATACAAGAAAAAGAAAACTCACTATAAAAATTCCAAAAGCCACATATTTTGCAAGATACACATAATCCACAGATGAACTAAAACGATATATTGAAGGAAAAAAGGTTCGCATAGACGCTAGCCCAAGAATGAATCCCTACATCACACTGCACACTATGTAAATATCACCAACAGTTGAGAGAGCTTTTGCTACAACTACTCGCCCTGGCGGCCATTATACTCATTCCCTTCATGTTTCTGTAGATTATGAGTGTTTACATTATTGTGTATATTGAACATATTAGTATTTTGAATTGTTTCCTAACACTGCCACTTTGCAACATCAACGATAGACTGTGCATTATAAGTCGTTAATTAAGATTATTGTTTGATTAATGTATATGCCGCAATTAAGTAAGCTGTTCGACCTTCAAAGGTTAAGCAGTACCGATTCACCTTGTTGCATGCTTTTCTCGCTCAGAAACTGTTTCGAATGTGGTTTGTCTACCATTAAGACACGGCAATGAAGTGCTCTCTTTGGTCAGTTTTGTCTGCCAGTGGTGTAATTAATATGTCTCCTTTACTTTCGCAAAAATTACAGCTCCAGTGTTTTAATTCTTATTAAGTGCAGATGTCAAACCCATGTCGAACTGCTCATGTAGTTACTGTAATGTACCTGCTATTGACATGGTTTGAGAATGTTTTTTTAAAAATGTTTTCTATTTGACATAATTGATTATTAGCAAAGACATATAGCACAGTTTATTTCCTGTAATTTGTATCTAACTCTGTTCTTATACAGTACTATATTTATCATAAACCTGCATTGACTGATTTTAATCCGGAAATTGCAACATACCTCCTAAACCCAAAATATTTATGAACAGGCAAATATGTGCTACATAGCTTTTATGTATGTATATATATATATATATATATATATATATATATATATATATATATATATATATATATATATATATATATATATATATATATATATATATAAGTGTGTCTGTGTGTGTCCTTTTTGTTCTCGAAGTAATCGATTGGCGAGGTGTTCTTTATATAGCCTTTACCTTCGAATAAATAGCCCCATATTGATTCTCCCTCCCTACTGAGCGATTTGGTTAACAAGCTCTTGCATTTGAGAAATGAGCCTTTTGATTGATTCTTGGTTCATCGAACTGAATTCATATATTTACGAAACAACAGCTGTTTCGATAAGAAAGATGGTTAGCATATTTTAACCTTCGATTATGCGAGAGTAACTCAATAAATAATTGCATTTAGCTATTTATTCCAAATATCCCCTTATTTATACTTTTTGATTAATTTAATAAAATATGATACAAGCATTTACTACTTTACGATCATAATGAAGCTACGTAAAGCATTACCTATAATGAACATACGCAAAAATTTCATTTGTTTGTGTCATGACTTTACAAATCTCAAACATTTCTCATGGCATTATTATATACAGGAATTTAATGATCATTGTTTAATTACTTGATTCAAGCTCTTACAAAACAGAACTTAGCATGGTTTGTATACTCCTTTTCACAGGGGATGATAAAAAATGTTCTTTGTATTGTTTACATTAATTTCTAGGAAAGGGCTATACTTTTGCACTGATAGAGTGGGTAAAAATGTATTGAAGGGCTGCATAGAATTCTGAATTAATACTTTTATTGAGAATGTTTATGTATATATGAATCTCTTATTCGCCTATCATGTCTTCTTTCCCATTTATGTTTTTATCCCGCTCTTTTGAATAAGGCGAGAATTATGTCGTTCTGCTCGTCTGTTCGTCTTATAATCATGTATGCATTTAATGGGCATGAGGACATAATTGTACTTATGTATCCAACACAGACCCTGGGCCATGCCCCTGGGGTAGTCTCTTGCCTGAGACTCATAACTTGGAAACTATAATGATCCCCACTATATACCTATATATACACTAACTGGATATGAAGAGAAAAATAAACATTTACGGGACAGCCACACTGGGATCTGGGCCAGGCCTTGCCTCAAGTGGAATAGCTGGGAAGCTTGGGGATACGCAATGGGCTGTCATTGACCTTATTCTAGGCTGTGATATGTTCTGCGTGTCAAACAAAAGTAAAAATTATTTTCTATGCATCTTGTTAAATAAATAGTTATCAACCTAATATTCAACTTCCAATTAGACCTGATTGCATGATGACTGTGTATTGTCAGGCAAAAATACAGTCATACCCACCCACCTCTTATTGCGCAACTGCACTGAACTACTATTACCAATTAAAGCATTACTGCTAAGTAGGATATTAATCATTTATTACTGACCTCGATTATTATTTGTTTTTATTTCTAGAAAATTTCATACTTTACGCTAAATTAAATGCCTTACCTTAAAGGCCAATGCACACACAGAGAGTTTTCCAGATATAACTAATTTAACCCTTTAAATTAGTGATACAGCCACTCAATATCCACCAAGGTATTATCATAGTCAGAGTATTGCCTCGATTTTAGTGTCCCAGGTAGTCCATAATCTTAATTTGAACACATCGTAAGTAATATGTATTTATATAATACAAACTGTCATTATGACTCCTCTCATAGTACTCTTGGGACATATCTGCATCGATCGTTGGCTGGAGTGATAGATGGATGAATGAGTGGTAAACACTGAATAAAACGGACAAAATATTTTTAGTTTCAATACATATCAAAACTTCACAGCATATGACGAGTATTTTAGTCGAGTTTGCAGAGTTTTAATTATATGTATTTATAGCATATGTGTATTTGCTCTGAACAGTCTGCTATGATCACTTTTTCTCCGTTTATATTGCGGCAGAATCAACAAATTGTTTTCCAGGTTTTATTTTGAAAACTTGGAAGTGAGTTTAGTAGATGTGAAATGAATTATTGCCTCACTGGGGGAGGACAGGGGTGAACAGATATTTACTCCGACTTTGAGAAAGGGATGAAAGGATTTTGCCCCCAACTTAATATAGGGGTAAAATAAATTTCGCCCCGAAATCACGTCCGGCGTGAGCTGAAGACAACCAAAATTTGAATTAGAGACATGTGCATGAATACAATGCGAGGAAACGGTTTAACGATGTTCTTCGTGAGCTGAAGACAATAGCCATTATCGATCGCTTGAGTAAGCTGCTCCAGAGAAGGCTGATAATCCGAGGTAAATATTTTAGCGCGCTTGACCCAGTTCTGGAGAGCGAGGCTGACCAGCCGACCAAGCAGCTATTTCCAGCTCCCAGGCGCAGGGTTGAGCGTCCGACTTAGATGCCAGTTCTAATACCAAGACGAAAGAAAGCGAGCGGCCAGTTCCATCCCCCAGACATAGGATAGAGCCTTCAGTTCCGGCTCCTAGGTACAGGGTTGAGCCTACGGCCCCGCCTACCTTTGTGGAGCTGCATAGCAGAGCCGGCGAGGTTGTTAAAGACTACCGAGACCCCGTGTCCGAAAATCACAGGCTTGAAGCAGAAGCTTTGGCATTTCGTAATGCCATGGCGCCTAGAGCGCAGGACATCATTGTCAGGGAGCTTAGAGAACATGGCCGTCTGAAGTTTAGCCTTGTGTTAACGACGCGGCTTGAGAAAAGTCAGTAGAACATCTACGATGACAAAGCCGAGTTTGGTTACAGCTTACTTTAGGAGCGACGCCGTCACAACAATGCGCATTGATGAGATTCTGCATCTGGTAGCCCAAGCTAATGCCACAATTCAGAGTGTAAAGAAAAGTACATGTGCGATGGGACAGGATGGCATTTCGTGCGGTGTAAAGTGTTTGATCTAGGCGTGTCGCAGTATCATCCGTTTCGAGGCAGGAGCTACATTCCAACGCCAAAGTGAATTCCGCCGCTATCCGTCATAAATTTGACAAACACTGACAATCGCTGGCTTGAGTGGTCTATTATATCGACCCTGCACACGGCAAATGAGAGAAATGTTGACAGACCATGCAAGTATCACCAGCACCTGGGCGAACTTTACTTTCCTGGCATTGACTTACCTGATAAAGTTAATGATATTGACAAGTTTGAGCGCCATAACACAGACATTTATGTCAGCGTCTTTGGCTGGGAGAAAGGTCTATACCTGCTGCGTATTAGCGCAAAGTAAGGCCACAGGCGCTTGACCTAATGTTGCTGTCCGAAGCCGAAGGTGCAGAGGAAAAGAGCCACTACGTCTGGATAAAAGACCTAAGCAGCATAGTATACAAGCAAAACTAAAACAGTAATAAGAAGCACGTCTGCCGCGAGTGCCCACACGTCTTTAGCAGGACCGACGTACTGGAAGCCCACACTAAAGAATGCCGCGAAATAGGTGAAAAGCCACAGCGTGTGACACTGCGGACTTTGAGGCACTGAGCTTGCCAGTGAAAGGCTCTGCTTGCAGTCCAGACAAAAGCAAAACGAAAAGAATCGCTGACCAGGTTCCATGTCGTTTTTGTTTCATGGTAGTCAGCTGTGTTGGAGTCTGCAATTAGCCCGTGCTTTACCGGGGCGAGAACGCCGTATCAACCTTCATTCGGCACCTGGAGGCGGAGCTAGAAGAGATCAACAAGGTCTTTCGGAACCCTGTGAAGATCATCATGGATGGGGACGACTGGAGAATTTTCCAGGAAGCGATAGACTGCCACTTTTGCGGCAGCAAGCTGGAAGTGGACAGAGTGAGAGACCACTGCCACATCACTGGCAAGTACCAAATAGCCGCCCTCAATACATCTTACATCAAGGTGCGAATCTGTGCAGAAAAAAACGAAGGTGCCGGTTGCTTTTCATAACCTGCCTGGCTTAGAAGGTCACCTAATTATGCAGGCCACCGAGACAGCATCGACGGACAAGATCAGCCCCATTCCCAACAACAGGGAAAAATACATGATATTCTCAGTTGTCCAGCTACAGTTTATTGACAGTCTCCAGTTTATGAACAGCAGCCTCGAAAAGTTGGCTACCTACCTACCTAAGGAGGCATTTTGAGCCACATCACGGTACACCAGGCAGAATATTGAGCTCCTTACTACATGGGCGGCTAAGAGCGGTTCGAAGAATACCAACTTCCTCCAATGCAGTCATTCTACAGCCAGTTCAGCCACTCCAGCATTTCTTAGAAAAAGTACGAGCACCGCAGTGTGTGTGGAATACGTTTGGCCTCAAAAATATGGGTGACTACCACCACCTCTACTTGAAAACTGACGTCCTTCTGCTGGCTGATGTGTTCGAGAAGTTTTGAGACACATCTTTGCAGAATTATGGCCAGAGCTCGGCCCATAACTAGAGCTCTTGGCGAATGAGCTGGGACGTTGTCCTGAAACAAACAGGTGTAAAGCTCGAGCTGTTAACTGACATGCATCTGTTTATTGAGAAGGGGGATACGTGGTGGTATTTCCATGGTTGTCAAACGTCACGCAAAAGCGAACAATTCGATGTGCAGCGACTACGAAAGCAAAAATCCAAACAGCTAAATAACCTATCTTTATCCCAACAAACTATATGAATGGGATATGATGTAGAGCCTGCCAACTGGTGGTTTTAAGTAGGTAGACCAGCCAGATCTCGCCCCTTGGGCAACAATCGCGGCGGACGCAAACAAGGGCTACATCCTCGAGGCCGACCTGGAGAACCCCCGAAGAGCTTCATGATGAGCACAGCAACTATTCGCTGGCCCCAGAAGCACTGTGCATGTCAGAGAGCTGGTTGAACGACTACTTACGTGGTTGAAGTGAATGAAGCTAGTTCCCTTTTTGCGCAGTAATGAACGTTACGTGGTCCAACTGCCTGAACCTCCGACTCTTCATTAAGCTCGGGATGAGTGTCACCAAGGTTCACCGGGCAATTCTGTTTGACCAAGTTCGGTGGATAACTCCATACATAAGGCTCAACACGAATCTGAGAACCAAGACAACATCAAAGTTTGATAAAGACTTCTTCAAGCTGATGAACAACTCCATGTTTGGAAAAATCAGGAGAATCTCAGGAAGCGGATCCAAGTGAACCCGTGAGTCATGAAGGTGAGGAGGACAAGCTGCAAAGGCTAATACTGACCCAGCGTTTCAGATGTAGAAAATCTCCGAAGATAAGATCGTCGTGGTTCACAGCACTAAGGCCATCCTAAAGCTAAACTGCCCGATATACACGGGAATGGCAGTCCTTGACCTGAGCAAATTGTTGATGTATGACTTCTAATACAACCGAGTCAAGGCCAGATATAGTGACCAGGCGAGGATGTTGTACACGGACACCGACATCCTATTGCTTAGCATCGAAATCTAATACGTTTGTTGGTAAGTTTAAGGATGAGTGCAATGGCACCCCAATTGCGGGATCCGTTTTCCTCCGCCTGGAGATGTACAGCATCACGGTGTCAAAAGAAAAGGAGATACGGAAGACCAAAGGCGTCACAAGGGCTGTTGTACAGCACGATCTGCAGCACAGCCTGTACCTGAAGACTCACACCAAGCGGAAAGAGTTTCATCATCCGATGGTCGCCATATATAGTGACCACCACAAAATGGGGGGGGGGTATTCCCATAAACAAGACGAGCCTGAACCCGCTAGACACGAAAGAGCGGATCGTCCCAGGCGGCATCACAACGCGGGCATGAGGCCACAATCACACCGTGCAAGAGCACATTGCCTTGGCGGAGGAGTACTTCAACGAGCTCTTCGGCCTGGGATAAGGAAGCCCTTAGGTAGTAGCTGAGTACCTTCAGGCACAATCTACAGTTCCTCGGGTATATAGATGGCTGACCTGGAATGTCAAATATATCAGCCAATGTAAACACCCCAAGAGACCACACAGGGCTACGCTTTGCAGTCTCGCCAGCCGTCTCAGCCGAAAACAACATCCCCTGGGTGTACTGGTGACCAAACAGCCGCTCTGTCAAAGTGCAACTGAACCTCTCCACAATGCCCTGCGCACGGCGGACGCCGACCTCACTCGATCTTGCACGCATGCCGTACTTGGTCGATAGTTGCGATGCAGCGCCCATAAACTCCCGACCAGGATCAAACTGCCATTTTAGTGGACCAAGCTTGTAAATACGTGCCAACTCGTCGGCGACTTTGGAAGCCTCTTTTGTGGTTAAGGGTTCTACTTCCTTTTAACGGCTGGCGACATCAACCACGGTCAGGGCGTACTTAAACGTTTAACGCTCAACTTTGTCGTGCGCTAGAAACAAAAGATCGGCCTATTGCACCTCGTTAGAGGTTGGAACATCATATCGCAGCCGGTGGATTCTGCGCAGTGCCGGCAGGTAAATCCGCCACATGGCCTGCTTTTCGAGCCACGCCCTGTCGACATCTTATGAGACTTTGACTGCTTCTGCCAGCTTCTTGACTGCTTCCACGCGCTTCCAATAGTCTCGCCGGCTGTAGTATATTGCTGCAAGCTTTGGACCCATCCCATTTTCACAGCTGTTTCGTCTGATATGCAAACAATCAGCTCCAATTTGCAGCGCAAGAAATGCTCGAACTCGCCAGCTCCGCTGTTATAAATATTTACAGGCCACGTAACCCACGACGGTAAGGCCCCTGACTCTAAATATTGCCTCTTTTTTTGCAGCTCGGGCAAGAGCGAGTAAAAGTCAGAAAGCTTGAGCTCATGGTCAAGCTGTGAGCAGGATAGTACTCGCGTTCGGCTTCGCTGATGTCCTGATAAGCTCTTTCAGCAAGCTGTTGGCCGCGCAGCCACTCGTTGAGAAAATCTATGAGCTCGCTGGGATTGCGTTGGTACCCATCCTGTGCAGCTTCGAGCTGTTCGTCTGCTTTGTCGTGGGGGACGCCTTCTTCGTCGGCAGTTTTTGGTTTCAGCATGGAGAAAAGGTTGTTTGAGCCAGTGAATGTGAGTGTGGTAACAAGTGCCCCGCCGACCATCATTGTTACCTCAGCCATTAGGCAGCCGTGATTGTATTAGCAGGAATGATGCCCTGTTTCATTAGCATGTCCTCTGTCCAAAGGCTCAGTGCTGGATGGTAACGACCTTTGCTGCCAAGTACTGCTCCGTGGTAAAGGAGGTTTTTAAGGTTTTTGTCGTACGGTGGTGTAGACATCTTGTGTTTTGCACACTTCCTGTTCAATATGAAAACGATCAGGTGTGTGTCTAATATTGGCTGCTGGCGCTTGCACAAGTGACTGCTGCGCTTGTCGTTCCGACGGACCGGCTGTTTCTTTGCGGCGGTGAGCCGCGGAATAAGGCATACACGAGGCCGGTCGCCAAGGCATGATTTGTGCATGTACCTCTGACGGTTCTGACTTCAGTTCCGATGATTCATCGTTTGTTTTTGTTTTTTTTACTCTGCCTTGTTTGATATAGTCTGTAGACGATCATACCAGCTACAATTGGTGTTAGTACTGTGCCGTACCTGAAATAGAGGTGGCTGCTGATGCTAGTGAAAGAGATCTGAATGAGTGAAACATTTCTAAAATCCCTAACAAGGTGCTCGCGGTTGTCTATGGGCACAAAGAGGATAACAACTGCCATGTACAGGCTGAGCGGAGACGCCCCCAGCATTAGCGGTCATTATGGTACACAGGTTATCCTTGTATATGGCATAGATTTTTGCAACCTCTTCATCGCTTATCACCTTGAGCTCCGTATTGATAAGTGGCCGGCCTATGTGGCCACCAGCATAGCCAGGGGATCACATTGAGAAGACATTCCGCCCCTTTCGGATGCTGTTGTAAGGGCCCCGCGTCCCGACTGCTTCTGCTAGCTTGGCTGCCAATTCGCAAACAGCTCCTCGATATCAAGGTCAATCGCGGTTTCTGACATAGCTCTTTATGAAGTTCTGGATATGGTTGGCTGATCGCCTAACTCTAAACGCACGTAGTCTAAGGTCACAAGTGTTATGGCGTGGCAGGCGACGCACAAAACATAAGGAGCCACATAACTCGCCATCGTTGCCCGGAACAAGCATGTAGGACACTGGTGGGTCTGTGCGCGGAAAAAGCTTGCCGAAACTTTTCTCTTTAAGAAACTTGTAGGCCTCTGCTCGGAGCTTAGCTTCAACGATATTGTTTTCTCGAAGTGTGTCCCTAAAAGAGTCTTCGTCTTTGCAGTAAAAGAGGTAAATCCACGATGTTTGACCTCAGAAATCCCTGGCAACGGCATTGTATTTTTCTGTTATGACCCACACGTTGATGCCAGCATGGCGGCTGACATAGGCGAGCTTAGTGAGGGCCGTTTCTTTATGCCGGACGCCAAAAAGAAAGGCACAATCATCGAGCAGAGATAGAGTGGTGGTTTCCTCGAACTTTTTGTAGAGCACACAAAGCAGGGCATCCAGCTCATGGCCCTAAGAGTGAACCAGAAATACTCCAGCGTCTTTTCTACCACGGGCCAGCGGCCTATCATAAGCCTGGTTGAGTCGTATAAGTAGGGGAAATGATGACGATACAATAGAAGTGGCCCTTAAATGTCGATTCGAGCAGCTCGCTGTCAAATACACTCTTTCCGAAGCCGCGGCGACCAACAATCATGGCAGAGTGTGGTTGTAAGTTATCGAAACACTCGTGCTGGCTACCCGCGCTTGCGCTGCTGTGGGCTTCAGTAGATGGCCGACACAAACTGGCCATTTTGTATATTGAGCTGCGCGTTCACTATGATGTATAAATACATGCTTAACACGCTTTTGATTTGCAGCGTTACGCCGTCGCTCGTGATTTTGACGCGCTTTCCTTACCAGTGGAGCACGTGGTCTTCCGTTGACCTCATGTCGATGACAAGGGCAAACCGGTTTTGGTAGAATACACCAACATCAATTGACGTCCTTGATAGACTTCCTCGAAATTACTTTTAGGGCCTCTTCCCACTGCTGGTATCGCGCCTGCCCATGGGCATAGATCTAGTTTGAGACGCCCTCGATCGTCACTGACACCTTGTCCACAAGAGGGTTGTAGAACACTGACTCAGAATCGACTTTATTAAGACACGTTTTACATATCCCCTTGCCGTTAGCCCACATCTTTGTGTTTGTCAGAGACGAAGGCGATAATGATAACTATGTTGCCATCCTAGAAACGCACGTAGCACCCAATCCATCAGCGTTTATCAACATCCTGCGGCTTTATGTACACCTCAATCAGATAAACACTATCGAGAATATTGATGGAAAAAACAGTACCCTACTTGAAGTTATTCCAGTGGGCAGCGAGTCATATGGGGATCTGCGTACTGTCTCCTATAGAAAACCACATTGGCGCAGAGTGCACTATCTCCTTTGAAATTAAGTACTAGTGCTCGCACAATTAGGAGTCTACGTGGTCCTGGCTTTTTTGATACCCATCGCCACCGTTTGACCCAGAGGTTGAAATTCCAGGCCGCGAGGTAGTTGTTAGCAGCCGCTAGAATCACGTCAGTTGGTGAGGTTACGGCAATAAATGCGTCCGGTTTGTATCGCTGGGATTCAATACAAGACGGTTGTACATTCAGCAAAGGAAACAACACTGTCATCGGTTTTTACTTCATCAACTTCCATGGAAGTCGCGGTGACGGAACATGAACAGCGCTTTCAATCCATGTAAATGGAGTCGTAATGGCACATAATGACACTACTGTCATTCCGCCTCACACGAAAGCCTTTAACTAGCTTAGCATCTATGTTTGCCGCCAGATACACCATTAGGTGCGAGGGTCTCAATGTCAATGCACAGCCAACGGGATTTTCAGCTACTCTGACCGTCTTTGACTTGCTGTGCAATTGCATCAGCACTTAGAACAGTCGCAGTATCTGCTCAAAAGCCAACAAAGCCATGGAGGATAAACCAGACGAGGACCTTAAATCATTTGTGCCGCCTGCCAAACCTGACGACGGAGTATTGGATCAGCTCGGAAAACAAGTTGATATCGTCCAGAAATAAAAACCATTGGTGGATGAGTATCTGCGACAACTTGGGATTAACACGCCCCGGTTATGATTGGAATGGAATGAAGATGCAAAACAGATAGAAATTGAAACCTGGGAGTACCCAGAACACCCCTAAATGAACCCGCTGTCAGCTAGGGGTAATTGCGCTTTCACTGCAGCAGACACAAATGTCAAAAGTACTGACCTCGGGGGGTCGCGGCCGCGATTACTACTATAATGCCGAAGTGGAAACAACTACGGCATTATATTTGACAAATATATGTTTCGCCGAATTACAGTTACCGGCCCCCCCCCCCCAAAAAAAAAAAAAAAAAGCAGTCACATAACCTGTGAACATTTGTTACTCTTGGTGAGAGTTTTGGCGGGCATATCGGAGACCGTGATATTATGGAAATTGACGCTTTTTTCCACCCCATTACCGTTTTGGCAGTACACCACCGCGATAGGTGCGTGTCCGCAGAGAACTAATCCCCATCACCTCCGGATAAGTTCAAGTTTCATATCACGTTCCTCATAGAGGAATTATAAGCTTTCAGCAGATGCACACAATTTTTTGTCTAAAACAAATCTGCGAGGCTGAAAAGTCCTTACGGGATGAGGCCGAACAATGGCGCACCATCTACAAAAAATACAAACTTGCAGTAATCGCCGTGAATGGCGTTCATGCAATACTGAGCAATCATCACCACCGTTAAGATTTTTACAAAATCGCCTTTGCTGCGTGTATCTCAAACACTAAAGACAACGCTGTTGTAGTCAAAGTTGCCAAAGACACAAAGGTATCAATAAGAAAACAACCTGTGCACCTTTTATCTGATGATTAAAGCATATCTAATAAGGGTCTGGGCGTTCCTTTAGTTTAGGTGAGATCAGCGCTTCAAGATATTCATCACAGTCTACCAACCTTCTCCGGTTCAGGTCATTTAAGCGTGAAATAGCACCGGGGGGTACGGTGATCACACCCTCGTTCTCCAATAGTGAACGCAGCGCTTCATTATATTCATTTTTGAATATTAACCTTCTCCGGAGCAGGTCACGCAAGTGTGAAATAGCGCCAGGGGGTGGACCCCGATAGCTTACAAAAGTGATCACACCCGCGCTCTCCAATAGTTCATCAAGCGCTGCATTATATTCATCTCTGGGTTATCAACATTCTCCAGAGCAGCTCATTTAAGTCTCAAATAGAAGACATCCTTTACCTATAACCAATCATATATATATCTCTAAATAAACATGTGCTGTTTATCCTTTACATATAACGAAACATTCACATGTCGTTAATTCAAATTTTGGTTGTCTTCAGCTCACACCGCGCGTGAAGTCGGAACGAGCACATTTTCACCCTTGCCTCCGACATCGGGGATAAGAGCTTTTCATCCAGGTCTCGAGGTCGTGGTTCTGTTCTGTCTTTTCACCCTTGCCTCGAGGTCGACGTCTGTTCACCTCTGTCTCGGGGTGGGGGGGGGGGGGGGTGGTGAAGAAAAAGTTCAATTTCATATCTACTTAGTTTTCTTTTTAAGAGTTGAACATAAAATTGCATTTCTGTGAAGAACTAATACACTAAACAGGTATTAGTTGATATTATTCATGAGGATCAGAAAGGATTTTTAAATGTCAGGTTTATTAGGTCTTTCATATGCATACGTAAAACGTTCACTAGATCGGTCATTTGGTACAAAGTCTGGGTTGCAGAAATACAAAGACTTAATGTAGGCAGGGGAGACATAAGCTCAAATTTAGCAAAAAATAATATTTATTTCATATTCTCGAATGGGACGAAATAAAGCTAAAACATACTTATTTGGCAATTTGATCAAAGATGTGTAAACATGTGCCCATTTTTGAAAATTGGAGCTTTATTTATCACTTTCTTTCACTGATCGCATATTTTTTGCCACCCACCCGATGCGGCAACACGCTGACGCCATCTAAGTTAGTCATAAAAACCCTAATTTGGGAAAATATAATAAATTTGTATTATATCTTATTTGAAACTCAAAGACAATAAATTCTTGGTGTAGTATTTTCTAATTGCTTCCAGAAAGCCTTTGATTCTGTTTAATGGAACTTTATCGAGAAATGTTTAGTTTGTTGTAACTTTGGTATCTCTATACTCCAATCGGTTCGAATACTCTACAGTGGTGCAGAAACGTGCATTTTACAGAAAGGTCATATGTTAAGTCTTTTTGTTTTCTTTGTTTTTTCTTCAGGTTATATAGGGGTTGTAGGGAATGGGATGCCATCTCACCGTATTTATTTCCATTGTGTGGAAAACTTGATAAGAAGTAATGATAATATCAAGGGAATTTCTACAAATGAGAAAAATTATAAAATAGATCAAGATGCTCCTGATAGACACATATTTTAGGAGGGAATGTAAGACTCATTAAAAATAATATATGAACATTGAATACATTTTTAAAATGTCTGGATGGAAAATGAATATTACAACAAAAAAAAAAAAAAAAAAAGCACGGAAAGGGTAAATAATCTGCAAATATAAATGTATGTGAAAATATTAAATTAGATTCAGAAAAGTGTCCATTTAGAATACAGAGTGTAATTTATTTAACGAATGTAAATAAAATATGGGATTTAAATGTTGGAAAGAGCATATGTAACGTTAGAAAATAATTGGAACATTTGGAAAGGAGGAAGCTGACATTGTTTGCAAAATTACTAATTATAAAAGTCCCTAACATTATTCAAGTTAACACATTTATTTCTCTCAACCTAATTATCAGCCGGAATTAAGTAAGAACTGAATACAATTGGGTATAAATCAGTATAGAATGGTCGTGATTGTATAAAAAGAAAAGTATAATATAATTTTAAAAAAATGAAAAACAAACATAGATGCAGGAGGATTACAGACGATATATTTGATTGAATATGTACAATCCCAGTAAATTACATGGCATGAAAAGGAACATAAATGGAGCCATTTGTTATACCTTTATTTTTTGGGTTAAATTTCATGGGCAAATAATTTGATTTCTGATAGTTTAAATATGAACTCATATCCATTTTGGGAATATGTTTTAGGTTCTTGGTTATGCTTTACGAGCAAAATTTAAATATCTACAGTCGACAAGATTTTAGTTCGGCCATTTCCGATGCAAGATCAGTTTGTGCATACTGATAGTATTTAATATCAAAATTGGTTTAAGAGTGGTGTGACTTTTATTGATAAAAAGGGGAGATAATTTTATTTATAAATTTCAAAGAAAATTATCAATATAAAAGGAACATATTTAGATCTGTTCAAAAACTTAGAACAAGATTATATGAGAGCTGAACAGTTTATCAACGTTTCGATCTAAACAAACTCTTCTTCAGGGTAAGAAACAATTTACATCCACAAAACAAACACTAAACACAAAAGCCAAGAAGAATTCCTGACTCCTACATGTTTAAATGACGAGGAAATAAACAAACAATAGAAGAAAGTAAGAAGACAAAATTTAAATAAAAAACGGTCTAAAAAGGGCAAACTACATATCTATGTTATGCTGCCATCAGCCCAGCAAAGTTGTGAGTGCGTGTGGTAATTGCAAAACATAAAAGGATGCAAAATTTTCTGTGATATTTTATCTGATACAAAACATGACTTCTGAAACACAAATTTGGAATTAAAAAATACAGCATGCAACTCTTGAAGAATGGAAACTTTTATTTTCTGTCTAGAAGAAAATCAGAGATATTATATTGAACCACTTTGAGTTGAAACTATTGCATCAAATTATAATAACAAATTCAGTTCTTTATATAATAGATTGAGGAGATTCAAATAAATGCAGCTCCTGTAAACAAACAAAATAAATAATATCCCATGTACTTTGAATGTAATAAAGTTAATGATATTTGGAAATAGGAAAATGACTGGTTAAAAAATAATTTTAATTTAAAGGTTGAACTCAGTTGTAAAATGTAATCTTGGGAAATTCAAATAGCATATATATTAGTAGTTGAGTGTGCGTATTGGGGGCACAAGGGGAATTAGCATTACGCCGTAGGTTAACATTGTGGGGAATGTATGGGGCACAAGGGAAATCCTATGTTAAATGTTTCTATAGGTTTAACATGGGAATAAGTTTATATGGACAAAAGGGTTTATAGAGCACGAGGGGAAATCCTATCTTAAATGGGCTCATAGGTTTATAGGGACAAATAAACAAAACAAACAAACATATATATATAAACCAATAGCAATTTGAGTAGTATCTCTTTTCTCTAAGAGATGTGGGTGGCCCTTAAAATTAGCTTTTGTTTTCTTCTTCTACTTCTTTCTCCCTGACCATTTCCTTAGGGAGACAATGAGGATGAACTTCTTCTTAGGTGGATCAGGGATCCAATCTTGATGACCCATCTTTCTAAACTTGTTCTGGATCTTCATCTATTTCTCGATCAGGCGCTGGAAGTCCCTTTCTCTCTTCTCCTGCTCCTTCACCATTTTCTCCTCGGCCCAAACCATTTTGCTCTTGATTGCTTCTTCTTTCATCAATTTTCTCACAAGTTCCGTAGCTCTGTTAAGAGCAGTCACACTACTTAAGGGTGGTAATAACCAAAAGTCTCCCTGTACATTTTCTAGGAAGTACTCCTCGTCTTCCATCAAATCCAAGGCTTCCTTTAATGTCCCCACTCTACAGGGTGGAACTACCGAGTCTGTCTTCAGTTTCATGGTTTCCTCCTCCATGACTTCTTTGGCCAGATCCTTCGCTGTTTTTATGACTTTCACGTCTTTGCTCACACGGTGTAGTGTGGCCGGGTAACGCCAATAAGTCTCTACCTTTTCCAACAGGTACTATTACCCCTATCATCCAATCCACGGCTTCCTGTAAATCACACATAGGTGTCATTGTCTTATTTTCAGTTGACAATGACAGCCAGACTGCTTACTTAATTAATTTGGATTATACTCGCGTGCGGCCATTCGGCCATGTGCGAGTGGTTAATGGGCGCACAGCGCCCTTATTAATTATTACACACTCCCTCGCAACATGGTTTCCCTACTTTGAGGGTTCATTGAAGGCGCGATATTGGAGCGTGTGTAAAGTTATTCGTCACATGAGTTGCCGGGCTGCGAACCCATCTGACGCATTACTGCGTGCACAGCACGCTGATTAATTGTATGTCTGGAAAAGCAGACTGCACGGACTCACCAAGGGAGGCGCGAAGCGGAACAAGAGTAAGCTGAAACGCCACGAAAGTACAAATCAAAATCAAATTCTGCCCAGTTAGCTAAATCGGGTTGTCCCTAAAAACCAAATGTGTGTTAGCCACATAGTGTAATTAAAATCAATCTAAACAGTTTTATACATTTTTCTAATTTCTATCTCTTTAGAATTTGGTGTACATAGTGTACATTACATTTTCCAAAACCTAGATCAATACCGGGTTAATGTAACCCATTGATTTTGTTTTTGTGATCATAATTAGGTAATATCGAGTGATCATTTTGGAACGGTGTGCGAATGGATCGTATTTGCGTATTAAAAGCCGAAAAGAAAACTCCTTTTCAATAGAGTCAATTCTTTTAGCCCTTAGAAGTGATGTTTTGTAACCTCTGTTGGTGGATTCATGTAGAGCCTCAAGAATTCGGGCGGCTCGAACTTGCGTCTATAGCGGCCCTTAGAGCTGACCGGGTCGATAAGGTCGGCAACCACTAGGTCTTTCATCGGCGGCCATACTGTGACGGGCTAGGACGACATCTTCCATGACTGCATTAATTCATTTACATCTATTGGATTGGACACCCGCTGTAGGCCTCCCCAAGGGATCGGACGTTTTCGACTGCCTTGGTAAAGCTGGATTTCTGCTTTTAATTTAAAACCCCGCCACACTGTGTTCTCTTGGAGCATGCAGAGACCGTCCAGAAGTCTTCTATATACTGTTTTGTTGCTTCCCTATCTTCCAAGATCTCACCTAGTCCCATGGTCGTGAAGGTACAACGACACTTGCTGTTTAGGCGTGAGCGATGACATCTGCGGCTGATTCTGCTGAGTTTTCTTTGCCATCGCTCTCGTTTCCGGCTGCGTTGCTAGTGTATCTTGCTGATTTATCGCCGGCTGCGGCGCTGCTGATGGGTGGGGTTTTCTCCTCTCGGCCTCTTGTCTCCTGGTTACCTCTTGTGTTCTTTTTTCTTCCTTTCTCCCCTCTTATCTTCCCTGCCATGCCCCTGCTGTACTGTTGTCACTGCTCGTGGTGGCATTGAAGTTTGCTTCACAGTTTCAGGCATTTTCGAAGCGGGAGAAGCGTTGTTCTTGGAGGTAGAGGCAGTTTTGGCCTGGATTCAACTGGGGGGGGGGGGGCGCTCGTTATCGGCTGAGTCTGCGTCGTACGCTGCTGCTGTTGATCCTGCATTCTTCCTCCCTGCCCCGGCCTTCTTGGGGAGGGCTACTTCTTAATTTCCTATTGTCGTTGAAATCCTCCTCCTAAATAAGTAGAAGGGTTGTTCTCCTAGATTGAGCCCGTAGACTCCACCCTGAAGCAATGCTCAGGCATAAGCCTTTGATTGCATTCAGGGCCTGGGTTGGTATCAATACTTTAATCTCTAGCACTATTTATTATAACGTGTTACTCGTTGCTCTGTTCGCTGAAAACTCTTTGATGATTTCCTCCCGTAGGACATCTTTGACTAAGTCCTGTGCCAGTTTCAGGAAGATCATCGTCTTCTTCTCTTGGTTCTTCTGGATTAGGTTATGCCTAACCCGATGCATGTTCAACATAGCTTCATTGAGCTATCAATATTCGAAGTCACTTTTGTCTGTTGACGAGTCAACGAGGGTGACTCGACTGACTGACTGAATGTCGATTATACTCGTTTTCGACACTTCGGCCATGTACGAGTGGTTAATGGGCGAACGGCACCCTACTTAATTACTCGTCAGATGAGTTCCCGGGCTGCAAACTTATCTGACTTATCTGACGCATTACTGCGTGCACGGCACGCTATTTAATTTCATATCTGGAAAGGCAGGCTGCACGGACTCGGCAAGGAAGACGCAAAGCGAAATGGGAGTTCTAAAACGCCACGAACGTACATGATCAAATTCTGCCCAGGTATCTAAGTCGGGCTATCCCTAACAACCAATTATGTGTTAGCCACATGTTTAATTATAACAATCGTATATGTTCCAAATTTCTTTATTTATAAATGTATCCATTCAGATATGAACTTTGCGTACGTAGTGTACATAATATTTTCAAAAACATGTTACCAACCCGTGAGTAGAAGTTACTCGTTTTCATTTAGTATCACGCACATTTCTTCTCACTTCATAGCTATAATTTTAGACGGGGATACTAAATCAATCAAATTTGTGTTCTAATAGAGTATTATCGCAAGTGTTTTTCAAAAATTCCATTAAAAAAAACATACAGTCAGGCAATTGTGATCATCGGGTCCCTGGCGAAATCTCCTGAGGGTGGGTGCGGTGCGTCGAAGGGTCAACCATCTTCAATGGTCAACACCGTACTGTGGATCTCGGTAATCGTCTCCAGTTTCCGCTGATTTTTTTCCAGCAATCTTTCTGTTGTTGTCATCTCTGTCTGACCCCAGTGCTCCTGTCAGTAGCTCGCCCAATGGCTCCTCCGGTTTGTTCAGGAAGCTTCGAGGGGGGGGGGAGTGGTCGACTGACTATAGTACGGCTGAAAGCACGGCAGACTAGCCCTTCAGATTTGCAGTCCCCCCCACCCCTCTTCATCTACAGCGTCTCTGTTGAACAACCAGCTGGTTTCCTTCCAGGGTTATACTGGGGGTCCCGCTATCCCCGCTACAGTTGGATAGCTGGCCTCTCTATTATTTCAAGATGGGGGACCTCTCCACGTGCTAGATGGGTTGTCCCGTGCCAGCTTACACCCAGGTTTTGCCTCGCTGGCTTTCGGTGACGCTTCTGGCTTCGTCGACCCTCTTCTCTCCACGGCTGGCTCCTGACTGATCAATGGAATCAAATGAATCAAATTGACCAACGGTGACCAGATTGTTGTTGTTAATTTACATTAGACTCGTGTTCTGCCATTCGGCCATGTACAAGTAAACACCCCAGAAGGGGATTAATATGTGTGCAAAGCACACTATTTAATTATTCATCAAATGGGTTGTCGGGATGCCTATCTGACTCATTACTGGATGCAAGGCATGCTTCTTAATTGTATGTCTGGAGTGGCAGGATGCATAGACTCGGCAAGGAAGACGCGAAGCGGAACGGGAGTAGTGAAACGCCATGAACGTACATGATCAAATTTTACCCAGTTAGTTAAATCGGGCTGTCCCTAACAAGCAATTATGTGTTAACCACATGTATAATTATGACACTCTTTTCAGTCCCAAATTTCTTTATTTATTTTATCATTCAATTTTAAATTTTGTGTACACATTGTACATAGTTTTCCATACACATACAAAAATACCAATCTATGAGGAAAAGTTACTCATTTCAATTTAGTGTCACACACATTACTTTACTCAAGGTTATGTTTTCGACAGTGGTTCAAAATGGTCAAATTCGAATTATAACAAAGTATAATCAAAAGGGGTTTTCAAAATTTCAAACTGAAAACCCGATACAATCAGGCAATTTTGATCAGGCTGCCACTGGACAGGAGAACTTCTCACTGGTTCTCTTAGTCATGGGCAGGCTGATTCAATCATAGTCGTCTTGGTGCAGTTGTCACAGTTGCGTCGGCTTTTGTGGTGGTAGGTTGGCGGGTGTACTGCGTCAGTATGGCTGAAAGCACAGTATAACTAGCCTCCTGGTTTGCAGTCACCCCTCTCCACTCTACTGGTGGCTTCCTCTCCCGACATGCTGTATGTATGACCTGGCTTTTCACCCGCTGCGTCAGGGAACTTCTCGGTAAATTCGTAGAACTTCTTCGTACTCCTCGACTGTGGGGGTGGGGGTAGGCTCACTTCTGTGACGGTCTGTCCCGTATCTGCAGCCACGACCACTACTTCCTTTATTACAAGTAGTCGGCTGGTTGTTGGGTACACTTGGCAGCCGTGCCACAATACAGGTGGTCCCCTCCACTCTTCCTACCACATCAGGTGCAGCTCTGATCTTGCGTTGTTGCTGGCTCAACGGCTGGTTGCTGACTCGAATAGTGACCCGACTGGTGAAGGCACCGCTTTATATGCTTGAAGCACGGACGTGATGGAAAACTTCCCCTCCAATTCGGGACGCGGACGTGAAAGAAAACATGACCCAGATCGATATAGAGAATCTGAAGAGCATGTGCCTGTGACTAAGATCGTTAGAGAGAAATGTGAAAAAGCATCTGCATACCATTTAGTTTTCCGATAAATAAACAAGACAACACCATCTTTTCAAAATCAACATGTTTAATACTAAGACGAAGCTTCCCTAACACAAATACAAACAAACAAACATTTTTAAACATGAACATATTTACAGGGTTGACAACGTTGTGGAGTCAAACTTGACTTCCACTGCTCTAAGGCGCTGTCATTGGGCCATATGAGCTAACGACAAGAGATAGCCATAATGGTCACAAAATCATATTTCTATTTTATCGACATTTCTAGTGTACTCACTATCAAAACCAGTCATTATATGTTCTAAAGAAAATCCAAGACTGCGTTAATAAAGAAAATACACACAATATTGTCCGCACACCATGGAATCTGATCCTTGTAATCTCACATTATTGAATAGAGTGGAGACAGCATTTCTTCTCATAAAGTCAATGATCTCTTCTTCCAAAGGAGGTAATCCATAAGAATCAAAATAATCCACGCTGTGATCGTTGGGAAAGTAGACCGCTACCCAATGGGTTCCTGGTCGATGACTGTCGTTTATGTTGATGAAATAGGCTTGAACGTCTTTAGCTTTGCGATGAGGAAGTTCATCTTTAGCACACACAACAGGATTCCACGAAGCTGTGTACAAACTGCGAGTCAACATGTAAGTTCCCAGGTATCCATTCTTTTTTTCTTTTTCACAAGTCATAGGTCATCAATTCACACCGGACTTTTTCATTGAAAAGTTCTGTCAAGCAAGTCGATGAACCACGGGTAGTCTCTGTACTCTTTTGCAAGAGAGCTTCGATGCGTTTGATCTCCAGAGAAGTTAATGGAGGTAAGTATGATCACGCAAGTCTTTATATTACTTTCTCAAAATCTTCTCTTCTGAGAGGAGAGACAATGCTTCTTCCAGATGCTCTTCCAACTTTTCCTCTGAACTCATCATCACACATTTTTCTGGTTGTTTCTGACTAGGATGATTGATTTGACATCCACGACAACGGGCTCTGGTCAGGTCTGTAATTCTTTCCGCCAAGTGCGTAGCAAAACAGGAGACTAAATGTTGTTCTTGTTCTGGCCATCTTTACATCATAAGTGTAGTTTCCTCTTTTTCACTTGTGGTGTGTTACTGCTGCCGTGGTGGATCAAAAACATCGTCATCGTATATCTCCATAGGTTCTTCGTGTTCCATCTTTTCTAATAGTCTAGGATCACTTCTCTCAAACTGTATTGCAAGATGACGTTCACTGGCAAACTGAAGTTACACACGAATTGGCCTGAGTTTTAGGGTTTAAATATCCTTCGTCGTTGCCTTGGTTGGGAGTAAAATCAAATTCCTACAAAGCATATCCTCCTGCAAAATCCTCGTACGAAATACTGTGGCTGCTGTTGTTTCCTAACTGTCCTGGGGCTTCAAACAGAGTGAAGTAAGATCTCAAGTAATTTTTCGGGGCAAAGTTAGGTTTTAAAAGTCTGGTACACAACGTTTGGCTATCTCGAGTGACTTCTATCTTGGACACGTTGAAGTGCTGGAAGTCGAAAGGATTGTGATCGAGAGTTTTGCATTACTGACGATGCCAATGAGCAAACATTAGGATAGCTGTCCTTTAAAAATATGATCTTGGATCTTGAATCGGAGTCCAGAGACATTAGTAACAGTTTTCACTTCCACCCGTCGAACAGGATACATGGCTGTCGTTCTGCTCAAAGTTTGACTGATGTCGTTGGCCACTTTAGGTAAGACTTTGTACTCGTTAGCATTAGACATCAAATGGAACACGGTACTACGGCGTACGTCCACTCCGTTTAACAAATAATTGTCTTGCAACCACATGTCCAAATGCAACGATCCAACAGTTCTAAACTGCGCCCTTGTTTGATTTTCTTTTGGTGGTCGTTAAATTTAACATTGTGGTCTGCATCCTCATCTGCAATCAACGCTGTGTCGTTGAACTTGACCAACGTGTCAGGTTTCCATAAGACAGAAGCATCCATATGTGTGTTCTTGGCTTCTTCTCCGTAAGTCAAGAGATTTTCCAGGTACGTATTCATGCTGCTGCTGACCAGTTTGTTATTCAAGTACAAATCCACTTTACTGAACAATGAATGCATGCAATTATTGACTGGAGCTACTCTGGCATCGGCATCTGGATTGGTGTTGTCCAGTTTCAGGTACAAGTGACTGCTATTCAGATCGAAGCACTCTTCGGTTTGTCCTTTGATTTCAAATTCGATAGGGGCTGAGGTAGTCAAAGACGACACATAATGAAATTCTACCCATTGGGATTTATGCATCGTCATCATGGTGGGTGGGATCGCAAATAGATCGAGTTCTGACTTGGCACATTCGCAAGAATCTCAGGGAATCATTTTTTTCAGTTAGTATTCAAACACATGGCAGTTCTTCTTCTCTTATTCTTTTTCTGAACAACATGTTTGTGAGATCTGAATGGGTTTCGACGTCTCTTTCTGCCTTGTATTTGCTGTGGCGTTGAGAAAGAAGTAATGCCAGGGCCAGAAGTGTGAAGAGAATTTATAAGGGTGTCTCGGCGACCCAAAAGATCTTTTCCAGTTTGCAGCAACACATTTTTTTCATGCTCTCATGAAATCTTCTTTAGGATTTTGTTTGTCGATGAGGACGTTTTGACGAAATTCTTTTCCTTGTGTCAAATCGGCACTTTTACTGCATGCAGTCACTATCGGTTTCAATATAGGTGTTACTGTACGAAAAGCGGATTTTATCATATCTCCTAAACCATGTCATCGTTGTCGAGCGACTCCTTTGTACACAGGATACATCTTGTGTTACAATTCACTGGAGAATCGTTTTAGAAAATGTAGTTTCACCGTGACTTTTCCTTTGGAGAATAGAACATTTTGTCCAAGATGTCCTTTTATACTAATGTTGACACGGTCAAAATACGATTTACTGACAGGATGATAATGGGGATGTACAAATTCACGGTGAACGTGATACGTGATTCCACCTACCTCGTACGCAGTGACGGCAGAATCCGCTTTGAAAGGAATGACCCTTTCCCACCACGTTGTACTCGACTACATCGGAGTACACAAACAATAAATTGATTTCATCGTTCAATTCGACAGGGTAACGAAAATACTTGTAAAATCGATCGTTGTTGCAAACGTCTTTCGTATGAGCCAGAGCAGTGTATCCACCCAAAATATCAAACAAATCAGGATAAAAATTAATGGACACTATTTTACCGTCCGAAAAATGCATTTTAAGACGATGAGCAATTATATGGTACTCGATCAGTACACTTTTGCAAGCTTTCTCCAAGGCTTTGCCGAACTGATCGTTGAAAATAGCTGCAATGGTTTCAACCAGATGTTGAGCATTAAAATAATAGCCCACAGGAATTCTCATGGTATAGCTAGTCAATGAAGGAGGATTGGTGTGTAATGATTTTTGGATTCGTAAATGCTAGGATCATTTTTGTTCTAGTGTTCTTGAACTTGTTCGCTCAGGATATACACGATGAAAGTGTTTTGACCTTCGTTGATTTTGAGGGCTTCCGTAGGATGAATGATTTCTACGAAAGCCACTTCCCAATGAGCTTCGTGGCCTAATTATATGGAATGAGGTAATTTGGTCGTGAAACAACATAAGGTATTGTTGGGAAACACATCCACAGAACTGTAACTCGGTAAGGTTAAATAAAATGGGTTATTCATAATTCGATGGTTCTGGTGTCCGACGATTCACTCGAGCTCAAAGGAGAATAATTTTGTAGATGTTCCAAAAGAGGGCTGCTGTTGTTGTGACTTAAAGAATGGTGACTGGCGTTGGTTGCAAGGCTACCGTTGTTTTTGTTGAGTTAGTTGTTGTTACTTTCCGTCGTATATGTCAAGGAAGGGCTGGGCAGAAGATAACCACTACCAATGATGTGTAAAATGGTGCACAATTGTTTGTCTCCTTGTTGCAAACTCAAATTGGCAATGGCTGCTCCAATGACACAAACCACAAAGATTTGGCAGAAAAAAGACGATTTAATTTTTAAGCGCACGTTCTCCACACCACATATACAAAGGCTATTTTTGTCATTCTTGAAGAGAGGAACTCTGTGAGGTAGGTGATGTGTTTAACGGCATGATGGTTACTTCTTCTTTTTATAGTCGATGATTTATGAAGCGGCAATCATAGAATCAAAACCCGGTGGATATCCTTTCCAACCCACTTTTACTTCTTCAAGTATTGTTTACCCACTTTGCGTTTCTTGGATCGAGAATGCTTTCGATATCGTCTTCTTTTTTGGTCACTCATTGTAACTCAGGCAAGTAAAATGTTCCTTTTAACACTTGTACGTGCATGCCTTCCAATTTATAGAAAGGAGGATCAAAAGTGCGTTTGGTTTTTCCAATGCGAACCCAATCTCCAGTCGGTTGTAAAAGGGTCGCTTTTTTCTTGATGTCTTGTTTCACTTCTGTCTTCCCTTCATTCTTTCTTTTCTTGCTGAAGAAGGGTGTGGACATCATCTTCTTGACCCAAGCCTTTATTTCTTCTCGTATGGGAGGGTGTCAACAAGGAAGCTGCAATCTTACTAGGCATTGGAGCAGATGGAGTTTGAAACACTTCTCGTGTGTCTTTCTTCTACCATCCCCGTGGCGGTGTCTATCTTCTTGGTGACTTTAGGTTCGCTTTTCATGATCGCCTTAAAATCTCTCATAGTAGGTTTAGCTGTTTCGTTTAAAGCTTTCTGGTGAAAGAGTCGAAGACGGTGTAATACTTGTCCGTATCGTAGCGATTTTTCTGCTTCTGACAAATCACTTCGATCCATTAATGAGCGTTATTCTTGTTGTAACTGTGACATCTCAGTGAGATTAGGATTCAGAGGTAACGAGGTATCCGTTGTTCGTTCCCTCCTTATCTCATGACTCCTCCTAAAAGGGGTCTTGCAATCGATCCTAGCAAAGGATCAGCCACTTTTAACAACGGTCCTACCAGCATGGGTAGAAATCCTTGTCGTTACACTAGCATTTTGTTCTTTTGACTCAGTGTTATTTTCTTTTTCACCATTTGGCGAAGAACGTTCAGATGTTTTCCTAATCGTTGTTTATGTATCTTGGACATTGGTACCGTTCCTTTCAACACGTTCAAAACAACATTCACACACGGTATTGATCAATCTGATCACACCCTTCTTTTTTATACTGGAATTCGTCTCCACTGATGGTCAGCACGTCGTATCAACTTCACGGCATGTTCAATGGACTAAATCGTGTCAGTTCTTCTTTGGATAAATCCAGTAAACTTTGTAACACTCCTATTCTGTCTTGGACTTTGGTTTTAGGTGAGGCCACGTTTTTAGCAGTGGCTAGAGCAGCAGAAGTAGACGCCACCGGAGAAGTGCCTTTCAAAATGGGTTTCCATTTCTGCATCAAATTAGGAAACACGGGTCTTAAATCAGGTTTGGCAGGCATCATGATGAAAGGCGAAGAAGAAGTGGCAGGAGGAGACACTGTCATCGCGCTGCGTGGTTTTATGGAGTACGTGCGAGTCCTAGCAGCAATACCTCTCTTTCTGACAGGAGAAGATTGTTTTTTCTTGGAGGAGCTTTTCTTTTTCTTAGAGCTTTTCTTTTTCTTGTGTGCTGTTGTGTATGGCCATCGTTTGGGGGCTTTGGTTTTATTTTCTTCTTGGTTTTGGCTTGGGCATTAGGATCCAATTTCAAAAGAGAACGAATAATGACACCTCCTAAAGAACCACTTCCACCAGATTTCAAAATGATTTGTTTTTTTTTTTGGTTTGTGTATCGATTCTTGAATCTGCCAGTTGTAAGAAGGAACTTTTATGTTTTCCAAAAAAGCGTTGGATTTGATGGGGTATGTGAATGATGCCTTGAAGTAATTGGCTTCTGCAGGCGTGATTATGGTATTAAGAATTCTGAGGAGACACAAGATATTTTGTACATGGAATACACGTTTAATTTTTTTTTTCAAACTGTGTCACAAAAAACAACATTTTTACATGTTAAGAATTAAAACACGAAAACACATAAGAGATAAATAAATATGTACATGCAAAAGGCACAAACTAAAATGACCAAAGCTGTATATAAACAAGAAAGTGTACAACAGTAGTCTTGATTAATGTGTGTCCCACGTTTCTTCCTCATGCGTTTCGATTTGTACAGCGGTACTGTCGTGAACTTGTACTATATCTTCCTCTGTGTCACGTTCTTCTTTATTTTCTACCACTGTTTCTAACATTGTCTCTTCTTGAGGTGACATTTCTTTTAAACGTTTTTTTATAATCCTCTAAGTCTTTGTCCTCTCGAATTCTGGGTATCCACTCCCACATTGTAGGTAGAAGTCGTAGCATCGAAAGTCGTATGAGTTGTGGGTAGTTGTACAATGTCTGACCCTTTAATCACTTTGAAAAGATTCAATCCGCTTATAGCATTCAGGTACCACAGGTTAAAACGTCTATGCCGTAGAGGATGCAATTGTTCTTTGCGTGTCATTTGAATCTTGACAAGCTCTTTGTAAATGCGTTCTCATAGCCCATGAGGCAGACTACGAATTTTCTCTTCTAAAGTAACCGGCATATTGCTTCTTTGACCGACCAAAGGAAGGTAGTACGCTATGGATGGTTCCAAAGGAGTGGCAAGGTCGTGCTGCATCGCTGATGTCGCAGGGTACGGAATCCGTCTCATCGCAAGGCACCGCATCGCACGAACATGATCGAACTTGGAGTCCACAGGAGGTCCCTCACTCGGTGGCTGGTTTGAGTTCGTCAGTATCGGCGCCAGTGTACTGGCCTCAACATTTAACTTGAAGTTCATAATGAGTTCATCACTCGGTTGCTGTGTGGAATTATTCATCTTCTTTCCCAGTCGGCGTTTGCATTCACAATGAATTGTTGGTCTTGGAACTTGCCCCTTTTTATACTGGAGCTCAGTTTGTCGGTACGGTAAAGTGTTGTGGTGTTCAAGTCGCACTCGTTTCTGGTATACAATTTGATAGACTTTATCTAAAGGGTGACTGACAATTTGGTGGCTTGGGAAACGTATAATTTTGTGGGGATCCAATGTTTTCACGCTAAAGTCTTGACCTTGTCCGAACTGTAAAGCTTCTTTCAAGACATTAAAGTTGACTCGTTGGCTCGATCGATAGTTCAGTGTAAATCCTTCGACATTTCGTATGCAGTTGTTCCTGTCGGTCTCTGTATTGGTATCCGTACGTTTTGGGGCCACCGCTAGCAAAACTGACGATAGTGTCTTCTGAGTGCTCGCCGGTCTATGCACATAAACGATCCCCTTTGATTTCTGGGTTTTGGTGGCTATCCAGACAATAGATGTACATACAAATGTCAGTGTCGAAATAACGGACTCGACCGCCTAAAAGTTCCAAGACCGAATACAATTTTAAGCGAGGACTGGCTGTCACGTACGCTGCAATGATGACATAGCCAAATGCCCCATGACGATGGCACGGGCTAAGCGCACTTGATATTGTGCTTTTGGTACTGCGAATGTCGTCCACCAATAACACTTTGCGTGGTCCACTGCCTCGAGGAGGTGAAACGTCAGTCATGTGAAGAGTAGCTTTCCATCTGTCATGTTAAATTCGTTATTAGATTGTTCAATTTCCGATGGTGTTAATTCTGCCGGTGTGCTAAACTCGATCCACACAGGAGACTTTAAACTGTCATGATGGATGGAGAGTCTCAAACGATCGTCCTCTTTTGCTTGCCATTGTCGTTTCAGTGTCTCTAACAAGGAATCCCACAAATCAGTATTAAAACCTGAGGCTTTCTCGGGTGATACTTCAGACTTGAACTCTAAATTTCACCGTTTAGGTGTAAGCCGTGGGTCTAAATTTTCTAGAAGTCGCTTTGTGGGTCTCTCGAATGTGATAATACTTTTCGGGAGCAACCGAACGACTTTCTTTTTGAGTGGCTCTAGACTCTCTCGGTCTTGTTGTAGAGGAGGTGGAGGGTATTGGTTCAGGCTCACTTATGTCGTCTTCGAAATCGCTGACACATGCTTAACACTTGGGCTAACACTTCAGTTAGCGGAGTATGAGGCGGTAGGGAAAGATGTTGTCGTCGCCTCTTGGTTTCTTCTCCTGGTTTCTCACTGAAATTATGTGATCGTTTCATCTTGATTGCAAACTTTGATTTGGCTAATTTATACACTCGCTCTCTCCCTATATATATATATATATATATATATATATATATATATATATATATATATATATATATATATATATATATATATATATATAGAGAGAGAGAGAGAGAGAGAGAGAGAGAGAGAGAGCTTCTCACCCTAAGAGTAAATATGAGTCATTCAACTCTCAAACCGTAAAGATGGAAGAGTCAAAACAGATCGCTTTTCTGGTCAGAGCTTTACAGAGAGTCATTCGAATATATACCACTTTCAAAAAGACTACGGACTACTCCTCTAGAGATAAAAGTCCAGATACTTGCTATGTCTGCCAGGTAAAAGGACATTGGGCTCCAGAATGTCCACAACGTCAAAGCCAAGAAGGAAAGACAAGAAAAAGAGAGACAAAGGCAATGATACCTGTTATCATTGTCAGGACAAAGGACATTGGTCTCCAGAATGTCCTAAGGAAAAAGAGAACAAGGAAAAGCAGGAGGTGGCTCAGAAACAGAAGAAGAACCCATTCCAGTCAAGAAATGTAAGAAGTCAAGACCCCTGGAAGACAGTGAAGAGGAAGAAGAATCCATACCCGTGAAGAAATTAAACAAAAGAGACAGATAGTGAAAGAAAAATGGACTTTGGTGATGTGTTATGAAATTTTCATTGTAATTCAAAAGAGAATATACCAAAAAGAATATGTCTCTTTGTCTTGAATTTTTATAATATTGACTCACACACGCACTTATTTCATAATTGAGGGATTTAAGTGTTACTTGATTTGGCAATCATGAATTAGAATCTCTTTTTTAAGAGATGTGGGTGACCCTGATAAGGACCGTTGGGTGTTTGATTTTAACAAACTCATGGACTTGACATGATGAGCTTTAACTGCCTCAAGCTCTTTCCACGGCCATGTCCTACTCCTGTTGTTGTTGTTGGTATCTCAGGGGTAGTGAGTGTGGATGAAGTGATGGGCTTAGATATCTTAGCCCGTGAAGGTCTCTTTCTCGTGGGTTGAGTTAAAGACGTCTGATACATTTGTCTCAGATACTTTAACTCCGCCAAACTGTCTTGTAGCACACTTATCATTTTGTTTTCACTCCCTTCCTTCTGTGGTTCACACTTCAAAGTTTTCCTCTTCTCTTCTTCCTCTTGTTTTCTTCGTTCCTATTGTTGTTATTGTTGAAGAAATGCTCCTTCTTTCTTCTCTCCGACTCTGCAACAAAAGCCTCCAGTTATTCCTTTTGCCTCTTTCTAAAATCATTCGCCAAGGGTAATGATGTAGAAGGTAATGAAGGTGGTACTACCGCCGTCACAGGCACAAATTCTTGAGAAGACGTCAGAAAATCCACCAAATCCAAATTAAAGTGATGCTCTTATGGAAGAATGCTAGTGACCGCTGCATTCGTCGTCATCGTACTATCATTCCGAGTACACGAAGTCTCCGTAGCAGGAGCACCCCAATACATCGTCTTCATAGTTTCAGCTATACTCAAAACTGTGCCGCAATGGTAAACCGTGCGAACGCTGTTGCGCCTATATACTAAAGTTGATGTCATGGGTCCGCTCTCTTCTGACTGGAAGAGCAACCATACATTTTGTTACGCGCGTTTTGGATTGGTGGAACATTTCAATCCACATCGATCGGATCTTTGGCAATATATACCAGAGTTTTGTTACATTGTTTTTTAATCTTGTGAAATATACAATTATAGAAACAAATTTTGTAACCATGATTTAAGAATTAGAATCATTCTAAGCAACTTGAAATAGAGAGGTAGTTGTTGAAAATTATTTCGCAAAAATGATTGACTATGTGAATGAATTTCACGAATACTTGTCTCTTATTTACATTTCTTTTACAATATAGATTATTTGACCTGTAGCTGTTACTCTCTTTTAGGCCTATCGATGTTTTGTTTGTATAATTTATTCTAAAATTTTTCATTTATTTTTTGAAATACGGAAATACTCCACACTCCCTGCCTCGTCATGCTCTTCTCCCTCATTTTCTTTCTTTTTTCTAATTCTCTTTCTAATCTCCGATTCTCTTGTCCTTATCCAATAAATTAGCTGTTACACGTTTTGCCTATAACTTTTTACACTGTGTATATGTGATGTGTTTATGAATTAGATTTAAGCTAGCTGAGATCAGTGGGTTTAGCATTCATGTGTCTGATATTAATATCAGAAGTACTTGTCTAATATTCAATATTATTTCAATAAAGAAATACAAGCAAAAAAATTTTTTGTTCACACAAAAACATAAAATACATTCTTTTCAACCATCGCACTAGCATCAACTCTCGATGATGTGCCTTAACTTAGTTTCCACCTTTAGAACTTTTTCCTCCAAGTATTGGTTATTTTCATGTACCCCAAATTTTCAACTCATTACCAAGAATAGTTACATTTATCTTTTCAACTGTTTTTAATCTTACCCTACTGTCAAGGATGTTGTTGTTGTTGTTGTTGTTATTATTATTATTATTATTATTATTATTATTATTATATACAACTCCGAGCTGCGATCAACACTCTCGAAAAAGACGTATTTTAGGCAGTTTTCATTACTTACAGAAATCGTCCAGCCTTTATATTTGAACACCTATTATAATCCGACCTTGCTTATCAGTCTGTTGTTTCAGTTCTGTAAGGTTCGGTATCTGCAACTGAGATTTGTTGTATTGTGCCTTTTAGGCAAAACACCTTGAAGCGGGCTTAGGCCACCCACACTATGTATTGTCTGGGAGTCTCTGATGCACACTAATAAACCAGGAACAATTTATTAGATAATTCTAATCAGAGAAATAGATTATTGCCTCGGATTTTAGTTTTCATTATGATTAGTGTACATTTTACCGTTTCTTTGACGATTGGCTGTGCCCAGCTAATTTTATTTCTTTTTGTTTTTTTCGTTTTCAAACAAATGAGTCTTCAACATAATTTTTATATAGAAAATAATTTCAGTTTTAAACGATGAACGCAATATCATGTTTGAGCAAATAATAGTCTCAAAAGACAGCAGATTCACACTGGCTTTTCTGTCATGACGATGACAATGTACCTCACATCCAGTTGGGTAAGAGAGTCTGCAAATTTGCATTTATGGATGACCTGACATAGCAAAAGTTCATGTATTTGGTGGGAAAATGATTAGAATTGATGTGCAGAAGAAGAAATAAACTTGGACATGATATTAATATGCTTGTTCGTTAGATTAGTTTAATGGACCTATTTCATTTTTTACACCATATAGAGTATTTATTCATTTAAAAAAGTGTTAGTGAAATGTAAATAAGCCCAATTGCATTTTCTTTAGCATGTTATTTTTACTCGTTCTTTTTTTCTACCATTTTCCTTCCCATAACTTTGCTCGCTCATTTGACTCTAATAGTAACATATATATGTATGTTCTACTTAACTATTTCCAATTCCAGGGTGTACCGCTAACCCTTTTTATCTATATATTTGCTTACATTTACGCATGCATACATATATACATACATGCATATATAGACACATGCATACATACATATATACATGCATACGTACATTGAACACCTACATATATGCCCATGTCCTTGCACGTTCTGTATCTATTATATGTACATAATAGCTTCATGTTTAACATACGTTACTAGTTTATAATGATTCTACTTCAAGTAAAATAAATGTTATACTGCATATATTAATTATATGGTGTGCCAGATGCTTATATCAAAATTGTTTGATGTTCTCAAAATGCCTTTTATTTTGAAGAGGAGACATATACTCTTGGGTTTCCCGTGCGCTGTACATGCTGGATATAGTATTAATGAACCTTGTATATATATATATATATATATATATATATATATATATATATATATATATATATATATATATATATCCATACATATAATGACACGCAAATTGATAACGGCGCAAATACAAAACAGTTTCACAACGTTTCGAGCTAAACAAGCTCTTCGTCAGGGGAAGAAACAATTTACATCCACAAAACAAACACCAAACACAAAAGCCAAGAAAAATTATTGACTCCTACATGTTTAAATGACGGGGAAATAATCAAACAAAGGATAAACAATAGAAGAAAGAAAGGAGACAAATTTAAAAAACGGTCTAAAACGGTTAAACTACATATCTATGTTATGCTGCCATCAGCCCAACAAAGTTGTGTACAAATAATTCAAAGTGTTTATTGTGAGTATCACGTTGAGGACCGAAGTATATATATATATATATATATATATATATATATATATATATATATATATATATATATATATATATATATATATATATATATATATATGAAGAGAGAGAGAGAGAGAGAGAGAGAGATTGATTAACATGATTAACGTGTGATGTGAATAACGTGTGCTGTGAATTTATTAATGACACTTCAATGTTTATACTGCTATCATGTGATAATTAAAATAACAGTAATCCCTTTATAAGAGGAAATAAAGAAACTCATACATACATACATACATACATACATACATACATACATACATACATACATACATACATACATACATACATACATACATATATATATAATACATACATACATACATACATACATACATACATACATACATACATACATACATACATACATACATACATACATACATACATACATACATACATACATACATACATACATACATACATACATACATACATACATACATACATACATTCATTTATTCATTCATTCAAACATGGCCCAGTATAAATATCAGACGAGTTGAAATTACTACATGTACCACCATAGTCATTGATTACAGACCAAAAATTACCGTGCGAAAAAAGGAGCCGTACCTTAAGTAGTCGCCGGTTTAGATTGGTTTGGTGTTTTACAAGAACAGAAGTAAGTTATTTAATGCCGATGCAATTGGAGTAATGCGCCTTGTCCACGGAAAAAACCACTGTAGGCAACCCGAGCTGATCCATTGGTAGGTTTCTAATCTACAACCTTTTGGAGGTGAGTCTGGCATGCTAATAAATGAGATACCGCGGCTCCTGCGTCCATCAGTCGCTTATTACGACATGTTGGAGAGTGCAATGGGCCGATTCTAGATAACTGAGCCAAGTAATTACCACATACGATACTATTAACAGTAAGTGTACAACTTCTGAACATGGCAATGTAACTCTAAAAATGCATGCATTTAAACACTCCAATGGGCCTGATGGTACATTGTCGTTATACGGTACACTCTTTAACTGTTTCCCCCACCCCACCCAACCCCCCACCCAACCCTCTCTCTCTCTCTCTCTCTCTCTCTCTCTCTCTCTCTCTCTCTCTCTTGGTTACATTTAGGTGAAATCTTACTTAAAGAAATTTTTTTTATGTTTTGTGATTTTGCAAATATTTCAATATTTGTAAAAATTATTATGATGTGAATTTAAATACAATATTCTGTGTCATGTGCGTGTGAAAGGGTGCTTATATGCATTGCCTGTAACTCGATCCAGACCTCAGTGTCGAAATAGTAAATAAATAACAAATATGCGCCAAGAAATTGTTCATAGGAGAAAATAGGGTGTAGAAATTAAAACACGATTGTAAGACAATACAACTCTATACGATTAAACAGCCTGTTACTCGTAGTACTTTCATAAGTATCAATTAAATAATGAAGATCCAGGGGAAAACAAATTTCACACTAGACTTCCCAAAATTATTGGCAAAACATGTCCAACGATCGTAGAAAAGTCTATGGAAAACAATTTCATTATCATCACAAAATTAGATTACTACTGGCTGGCTGGCTGCGGGATTCTACATATACAATTTATACTTTTACCTTTCTTCAGTATATTCGATTGCCAATCTTCTACTTCACTACATCAAAGCAAATTGTGTCACAATTTTATTTCTCAGTGGAAATTGATAAACATTGGTAGTGTTGAAAGCCTAGGTCCTGTGCCAACCAACTAATTTTTGACTCTAAATACAAGACCCCCGGTCCAGCCACCTAATTGTTTTTCCCCATTGTTTTGCCGTTTTGGTCGACTTCGAAAAGTTTTGCCAAAGCACTGTTATAAAGACACAAATTTCTAACTATCTTGTCAGCCACCTAATTTTGGCCCTAAACCCCAGGCAACCACTGTCATAGAGCATGCTATTAGCTCGACCTACACACCAAAAATTATAGGATAAGAAAGCCAGCGCCTATCTCCCAATTTTATTGGCTATATAATTAATTGTAAATTTTTTTAGTTTGCAAAAAGTCCACCTTACTGTATAAAGCCTCTCCCATGTGGTTCAGTTGTTTCTTTTATATGTATATATAGACATTTGAAAAAAAAAAACTTAACCACAGGGGAGAGAAACAACTTAACCACAGTGGAGAGGACCCATTTCTTTGCAGATCTTTTTCCCTATAGCCTGCTATCGAAATGTTATGCTTCTTTTTCCTTTTCTTTTTGCATACACAATAAGCATGGTTCTTTGTTATGCTCATAATACGTTAACATTATGTTGTTTTTTTTTAAAATTAATTGTTAATTAATACGTTCACATTATGTGCTTTTTCAAATTATTTGCATACACGAGATTTTGGGTGATGCTCATCATGCTTTAGCAGTATGTTTTGTTTATAATTATTATTTGGGTCAACACAGTTCAAACGTTTTCTTCCTTACCCATTTCACATCTCGTGAGGGGAACATAGAAAATGACCTGTTTTGCAAGTCAACGTACCCTCATCAGTACCTGCTCTCAAGCAGCAAGTTCAACTGTCGATAAAAAGAAATTATCAATCACATCAGGTCCAATCAAGAAGCTTATGAAAATTGGCGTAGAGAACTCAGGCAGTATCATGCCAGAAATGGCTGCAGAGAAGAAATACTGACAGCGATATTGCTAAAATCAGGTTCCTGGATGGAGACACTACACTGACGTACGAAATTTAAACCATGAACAGACGTATCCCTTTCGTGTAAACAAACTAGCCGGATGTATCCAATTTACAACATATATTCCGGAAATACGGGCATCATGTCGAATGCTCTAAACGTCTGAAAGACACATTTTTAAGGAAATCCGATTATTGCGTGTGGGCCAAGGTCACAACAAATCGAAAAACAGAATCAGGAACAGATAAATCTACAGACAAACAATGCCTTCCCTGCTCAAGAGAAAACGTCTGAAGTTCAACATCAGGAATATGTTTTTACTTCAATCCAGAAATGCGGTAATACAGTATAAATGTCATCAAAACCTGTGTTTTCCATTATGTTAGCGAAAATGTGGACTTCAGGAAGAGACTGAAAGAACACAAGAGCTATGTTCGCAATAAAATCTATACAAAAATCGCCAATTATTAGAATTGAGCCAGACATTCTTCCAAGTCCCCAGTGATGCTGCCAATGTATTATTATTATTATTATTATTATTATAAACAGAACGGGCCCTTTTACTACACCAATTTGATATATAAAAGTTAAATTTGTACTTTATCCGGAATGTAATATTTCGGCAGTAATGTTGTGAAACCTGACGTAATCTAAAATACTTTTCGTGTTTAGGTAACTCAGTTTTAAGTGTGGTTTTAATCCAACCTAAAAATCCTTTACTATTCAACTGATCACCAACCCAAGCAAATTAATTAGTGGACACTGCAATAAAACATCTATGGGATCCCTGAATTGATATGAGATAACTACTTCGAATCAAGCTATGGCAATACAAGAAAAAAGAGCAATGCATGCAATTGCAATTGAGTAAATTCTTCCTGAACACCTTGTCTACACCATTTTTAAATAGAACTACAAATGTTATGTATGAATACCAGTCAGAACGATGTTATGAGATCTCCTGCGCTAGTACATACTTCTTTTCATATGGGCATGATGCTCTGTGTCCTGTAATCGACTTATATTGGAGATAACCTATTTCGACGCTAATAGTATGTGCCCGAAATTGTTACGTTTCAACTAATTCGACCTTATGTTCTTGAAAATTACCAGATTAATCAAATATTTTATTAATTGACTCAACTGTTCCGTTTTGCTATTTCGAAAGACACTATATTATATGTTTCAGCTTACTCTTAGGCATCGAAATTAAATCGTTTAAGATAAAGCGAAATATATGAAGCAATGACCTTTTGCTTTTATATTCTGATTTTTGTTATATTCATGTTGGTGCCTAATTTGAATCTCTTTAATTATTCTCCCATCTTTCAACCAGTGTCTGTTTTCTTCACTGAAGTACCCTATTATGAGGCTCTTGATACTTAATGTTGCATGGCGCATAGATTTCTTGATGTGTTAAAGGATCCCAGTTAATAGTTTTTGTGCAGAGCTATAGGAAGTAATTTTCTGCCCAAGCGATGACAAATTTAAGCTGTTTTTTTTTTCTACCCATTGTATTTTGATTTATTAGTTTAGACAACACATAGAAACAAGGCTCTGTCCTTTAAACCCCCCAACCCCCCAACCGCCCAAAAACAAAAACCAAAAAAAGAAACCAAAAAAATCCCTTACCTTGCGTAGACGCCATGCAAATCACTATGTAGATGGCCACCAGCAACTGAAACCAAACACTTGCAACATGTAATCTCAAAATACACTGCTCAGTTAACATCGTTTGAGGGCAACGGATTAAGATTCCGACGGAACGTTACCAATTGAAGCTGGTATTATTATAACATTGAATTAATCTGTTATTCAACATTAATCATGAGCTGATATTTTTTCTCCAGCAAACGTCTCTTAAATAACCAGAGCATTGTCCTGTTTGAAATTTTATTCGGGCACATGTACTTTACTCTGATGCATGTAAATGTTCAATTATAACAATTATTTTCCCCATTCATGCATTCTTCTGGCTCATTACATCAGTCATCAAGGTCGAGGTGCACCATGAAAGTAACAAAACCATTGTATTCTAGAGCAGGTTTTGCGCATGTGGAGCTTGCAGACCTAGGGAATTAAAAACTTAATTATGCATGAGAATTATTGACAAATTTCGTAAGTGCATTACAGCCTCATTGCTGTTTAATTAGTTATCAAAACCAACACAGTATCATTACATCAGTATTCTACCATTTTATATCTAATTTGCTCAGTGAGAACATGCTACATGTACTACCAATTTAGAAAAATGTAATTAAAATGAGGAATTACCATAAATATGCAATGCAGTCTCTGTGCACTATACACGATTCTTTATAAATGAAAATATGTTTTCACATATTCGCTAATGGAAATGATAATTCTTCAGTCACGGATCATAAACTATGCAAGCTATAACGTTATATAGATATTCAGCTCCTACATCTAGAATATATATATATATATATATATATATATATATATATATATATATATATATATACACACACACAAATATACACCAAACAGAGCGGAAAGATGCTATCCCTGGATTCTACAGGAGAATGCTTGATACCTTTGGATTTTGGATTTTTAATTGATGATTTTGGGATTGATGTGAGCTTATTCAAAGATATTCTGGAATGCTTCATTTTGGCACATCAGCACATTAAAGACTACTGGCACATCATGACATTCAAGACTATTGGCACATCAGAACATTCAAGGATATATAAATTAACTCGGAAATTATATATTTAGGACTTGTGATTAGGGCACTTAGGATTATTGGAATATCTGGATTTGAATTCACATTACTCTAGTTGATTTTTACTTGATTTGTTGGTTTCACTTTTTTTCTGTCACATTTTTCTTAGACCATAGAGTCGTAACAGAAATTGGGGTCCGTCCAGGGTTAGATCTGAATGCCTTTTATAGCATATTAGAGATATTAAAGTTATCTTTGAAATTCATATTGATTTTATCTCGGAATTTTCGTTGTCTTTGACAAAGATTGTAATTTGAGGATTTTTTTTTAGTGAAACTAACAAGCATTCACAATGGCATCTAATGTTCAGAATTTCATTTCAAATCCTACTCAGGAGGATTTAGAGTCTATGAGAAAGGATGAGTTGCTCTAACGTGCCAAAAAATATAGTCTATCTGAGGCGAAAGCATCATTAACAAAACAGGAGATACAAATTATTTTAATTTAATACTAAGTAAGAAAGGCAATTTTGAATAGTAGTGCTTTAGGTTTGATTGGAAAGACTGTATCTGGTTCTAACAGGAAATTAAGAGAATTAGAGTTAAATAACCAGATTGATTTAGAATTAGCAAAGCTTCGTATTCAGAGAGAGAGAGAGAGAGAGAGAGAGAGAGAGAGAGAGAGAGAGAGAGAGAGAGAGAGAGAGAGAGAGAGAAAGAGGAGAGAGACATTCAGATGCAGATGCAGAGCGACTAGAGAGAGAGACAGATGCAGAGAGAAGAAATGGTAATGCAATTTTTAAGTTAAGGGAATTAGAACTGGCAAGCAGAGCACACTCCACCCCAACCTCCCTTTACACACAAGTTCAGGTTTTGATGTTACCAGATATATTAGGTTAGTAACCCCTTTTCAGGAAAAACAAGTAGATAAATACTTTCTTCACTTTGAGAAAATTGTTGAAATCTTGTATTGGCCAAGAGAGCATTGGACTTTGTTATTACAAAGTGTACTTATAGGCAATACTCGTGAAGTTTACACTTCACTATCAGTACAACAAAGCAATGATTATGATGTGGTTAAGGAGTACGTCTAGAAGGGTTATGAGTTGGTACCTGAGGCATATCGACAAAAGTTTAGGAATTTTAGAAAAGAAACTGGACAAACTCATCTCGAATTTGCAAGGGAAAAAGAACAACTATTTGATAGGTGGTGCTCAGCCAAGAAGGTTGATCAAGATAACGATAACCTCAGACAGCTCGTATTATTGAAGAGTTCAAGAGGTGCATCCATAGTGATGTTAAGACCTATCTTGACAAGCAGAAAGTGGAAACTTTGGAAAATGCTGCTAGTCTGGCTAACAAGTATTCCTTGACTCACACAATTTAATTTGTCAATAAGTCTTCCTCTCAGCAGTTTTCTGGTAAAAAGCCATTTCAGTCTCAAATGAGCACTTCTAAATTTCAAAATAGCACAACTGAAAGAAATCAAACATCTGATAAGACTGATAAAAAATCCTAATCTCTTAATACGTGCACCTTCTGTAAAAAGGGCACGTCATTTCTGATTGCATTAGATTGAGAAATAGGCAATAGAATAAAGACAGAGCTATTCCAAATGCTCTTATTTTAAAGAGGTCAAGCTCACGGTCTTGTATTGAAAGCAATACATTTGTTGTGTCAAACGATTCTATTTTGGAGACTAATGAACCATTCATGTCAGAAGGTTCTATATCACTTATTGGTGATTCTGCCAAACCTATCCCTATTAAAACATTAAGGGACACAGGAGATTCTCAGAGTCTTTTGTTATCAGGTGCTTTGCCTTTGTCTGAGAAGTCTTCTTCTAGTGAAGGTGTTCTTATTCTTAGTTTCCGGACCTGTGACTGTTGGGGCAGTGACTTCTTTACCGATAGAGGGTGTTCATTTATTACTAGACAATGACCTAGCTGCAGATAAGGTCGTGGTTAATCAACTTGTAACTGACAAGCCTTGTTTGAATCAGAAAGTTGATCCTGTCGAAATCTAAATCCCTGATTTGTATCCTGCTTGTGCAGTTACCAGAGCTATGGCAAAAAGAGCTCTTTAGAGAATTGTGTTGATCAGGAAATTACCTTTAGCTGACTCATGTATTAGTCAGTCTTTTGATGAGGTCACCTTTTCCTCAGGTATTGATCAATCAGAAAGTATTGATCACAGTGATCCTCTTTTGACAACTCATTCTCTTTATTCTAATCAGGGTGACAAACGACACTCACATGTCGTTGAACAGGAACAAGATCCCGAGATCTCCTTTTTGTTTCAGAGGGTTAATAATGAAACTGAAGCCACACAAGTTGCAGTGTGTTACTTTGTGAAAAATGGGGTCCTTATGAGAAAATGGAGACCACCTGAGGTACCCCCTGGTGACGAGTGGTCAATGAGCTATCAGATTGTCGTTCCGAAATCACATACACAGGACATTCTTGGTGTAGCCCATGAAACTCCCTTTGCTGGTCAATTAGGAGTCAATAAGACTTATCACACAATCTTTAGTCATTTTTATTGGCCGAAACTCATGTAATGTTTCTAAATACTGTAAATCTTGTCACACTTGTCAAATGGTACAAAAACCCAACCAGAAGATACCTAAGACTCATCTGCAACCTATTCCTGCAGTTGACGAACCATTTAGTAGAATAATGGTGGACTGTGTCGGTCCTTTACCTAAGACAAAGTCAGGCACTGAGTACTTGTTGACCATCATGTGTGCGTCCACAAGATTTCCAGAGGCAATTCCTTTAAGAAATATTAAAACTAAAACCATTGTGAAAGCTTTGGTGAAGTTTTTTACACTTGTTGGCCTTCCCAAATCTGTCCAGTGGATCAAGGGTCAAATGTTATGTCTTGAATTTTCCAACAAGTTATGCATGAATTAGGCATCGAACAGTTTAAATCACCAGCCTATCACCCTGAAAGTCAAGGAGCTTTGGAAAGATTTCATGGAACTTTGAATAATATGATTCGATCATATTGCTTTGATACAGGAAAGGATTGAGATAAAGGTATTCATTTTTTGTTGTGTGCTGTTAGAGAATCAATTCAAGAGTCATTGGGTTTTAGTCCCTTTGAACTGGTTTTGGACATAACTGTCCATGGACCATTGAAATTATTGAAAGAGAAACTTCTTTCAAATGAAAATTCAAAGATTAATCTTCTTGACAACGTCTCTGATTTCAAGGCCTGTGAAGTAGCAAGAACTAATCTTCACACTACCAAGTCAAAAATGAAATGAAGGTGGGACAGAAATACACAGGCAATGAGTTTTAAACCTCGTGAGAAAATTCTGGTTCTCTTGTCAATACCTTAAAATCCTCTATGGGCTAAATGTTATGGACCTGATACCGTTTAAAAGAAAGTAAATGACTTAAATTATATCATTAACGTTCCTGAAAGGCGGAAATAGAAACAACTTTGTCAGATAAATATGTTAAAGAAATATTTTGACAGAGATAGCCCAGTTCATTATTAAATTAATTTAGTTGTACCTTTCCCACACAGTGAATGTATCAACGATGGAATACAATCAGACTATAGTGACTCTGGTGTGACCAAATTTCGGAATTCAGAAATATTGAAAAATCTGGACCAGAAACTTTCACATCTACAACAACAGGAAAGAAATGAACTAAAACAGCTATTACATGAGTATGAGCATGTTTCCTGATGTTCCTACACGAACAAATAACATCTATCATAACGTTGACATTGTAGATTCTACACCTGTAAAACAGCATCCTTACAGGATGAATCCTCTCAATCAGGAATATTTGAAGAAAAAAATTCAGTATTTACTGGAGAATTATTTTATAGAACTAAGTAAAAGTAACTGGAGTTCACCATGTATTCTTGTGCCTAAGCCAGATAATACATTCCGCATGAGTACTGATTATAGAAAATGTAACGAAAACGGATTCATTTCCAATACCAAGAATGGACGATTGCATTGATAAAATTTGAAATGCGAAATATGTCACCAGGATTTACCTTTTAAAAGGATTCTGGCAAATTCCGCTCACGGAAAGGGGAAAAGAAATTAATTTCAGCATTTGTAACTCCAGATATACTTTATCAATATAAAGTCATGCCATTTGATATGAAAAATTCCCCGGCGCCGTTTCAACAACTGATGAACATGATAACAGCTGGTCAAGATAATTGTGATGCGTACATCGATGACGTCATTATCTACAACGACACCTGAGAAAATGACTTGGAAACCATTCGGAAATTCTTCAGTAGACTCAGTGATGCAAATCTGACGATTAATTTAAGCAAAAGTGAGTTTTGCCATGCTTGTGTCACATTTTTAGGACATATTGTGAGACAAGGTCAAGTTAAACCTATAGAAGCTAAGGTCAAAGCTATCTCTGAAATTCTGGTGCCAATTTGTAAAAAGCAACTGATGCGATTTTTGGGTATGGCTGGATATTATCGGAAATTTTGTTTAAATTTTCCTATAATTGCTGAACCTTTGACGAGTTTGTTGTGTAAGAAAACCAAATTTCATTGGCCTGACAAGTGTCGGGAATCTCTTGACATGTTAAAGGCCATGCTTAAGAATGCACCAGTTCTTTCTGCACTAAATTTCAGCCAATCATTTAAATTGCCTGTTGATGCAATGATGTAGGGGTTGGTGAAGTATTGATTCAGGAAGACAAAAATGGTGTCGATCACCCTGTGTGTTATTTTTCTAAAAAACTAAGCAAGCACCAGAAAAATTATTCCACAATTGAGAAGGAATGCTTTGCTTTGATATTGGCTTTACAACATTTTGAAGTATATGTTACCTCAGCTCCTTCTCTGATTATTGTATACAGTGATCACAATCCCCTTACTTTCATCAACAAAGTGAAAGATAAAAATCGGATATTGTTGAGATGGAGTTTAATATTGCGGGAATAGAACATTGACATTAAACACATCAGGGGAAAAGACAGTGTGATCGCAGATGCACTATCACGTACATAGAAGTATTATATTGCTTTATGTAATTAAGGTCAGTATCATAAAACATCTTCCTATGTCATTTTGGTTATTATAGTATTAGATACATATTTCAAAGCAAGCTTTATTGCACAAATCTTTCTTTTTCTTTAAGAGGCGAGGTGTTATGTATGATGTTTCTAAAATATTACAAATATTTCAGGAAATTATAAATGTTTCTTGACTTTAATATTTGCTCAAACCTTAATGTTATGTATCAGGTTTACATGTTTAGCTGTTGTAATTGAATTAGGTTGTTTGCTTAGTATTTGCGTTCAAGGTCTGTTTTGATAAACAATTTGTTGATTTAATTTGAGGTCAGGGTTGATTTTGTTTACAGATAAAACTAGAATATCCTTTAGAATTATGTGTTAAAAGTCACAAATACCATATCATTTTCTAGAACATTCTGTCATGTGACCTATCTTTATATATACCATGTTTAGTGGACATTTTTCAGTTTTGATCTTACCATCAGTCTATAAAGAGTCATTACACTTGTGAAAAATCATTCCAAATTCAGAGAGAGGAATTATTTAAAATATTCATTGGATTATAAAATTGCTCATAGACTTTTGGATTTTGGATTTTGAATTGATGATTTTGTGATTTATGTGAACTTATTCAAAGATGTTCTGGAATACTTCATTTTGGCACATCAGCACATTAAAGACTACTGGCACATCAACACACTCAAGGATACAGAAATTCACTTGCAATATTCTATATTTAGGACTTGTGATTAGGACCCTTAGGACTATTGGATTATTTGAATTTGAATTCACGTTTCTGTAAGTGTCTTTTTATTTTTATTTTATTATCTAGAAATAAATTGCTTGTTGATTTCTACTTGAGTTGTTGGTTTCACTTTCTTTCTGTTACATTTTTCTTACACCATTGAGTCATAACAAATGATTGGAAGAGAAATAAAAATTATTGCTGATATTATAAAAAATATAGCTTCCATAATGAATAACATCCATAATCAAGACAATGAGATATTTTGTTTTGACATTTGTGGGTCAGTTTTCGTATTTAAAGGCTGAATATATCTATTTATGAGAAAACTTCAAAAAGTGTCCATTTTCCTAAACGTTAATGTTGAATAATTTTGTTGTGAGCTGGGACCATTTTCTTGGGATTGGGTGTTTCAAGCCACTACAGCCCCTGCGAGCTCAGGAATACAGAATATAACCGTTGCGTTCTCCTGCTTGTAGTAAGAGACGACTAAGTGTATTCAGCCTCTTCGCCGTAGAATGCTTTCCGTAGGTGGCATTAGAAGAGATGATCCAGGTAGTTGAGTAGGGAATAGGCCGGTTGTTGCCACTCCGACTTAAGACACTACTTCGGCCTCAACTTCAGTTACACGGGCAAGTCACGCCGAGCTTCAAGAGCTGTGTTAAAGACAGATTCAGGTTCAATGGTCTCCATGCTTTTAACGGTCACCATTGTGATTAATGAAACAAATGCTTAAACTTTAAAAAGGACATGGCTTCTGAGGGCGTTGGTAAGGGTCAATCGGATAAGTTTTTTTTCGTTGCTCGAGCAGTGTATCAAACTGCGTAGCCATGACACGAGAAACGCATGAAATTAGCGTAAATCTCTTGCCCCTTGTTGGATTCATAGGCGGGTGGGAAGCACGGATGAATCACTCGCTTCGCTTGTTCTGGTCTGTTCAATCAAAAAGTATTCCCAATCCCTGTATGACTTCTTAAAACAGTAAGCTCGTTTGTAATAGCTGCGAGAATATGCGATAAATTCATCACGTGTTTCCTTGTCAAGATGGTTGCTAATGTGATTGAAGTCCACGGCATCTTTCATCGTATACAATAACGCTAGCCAATTATTTCTTCGCCCTCTAGTTGTATCTCCTCTTCGGGAACAAAAGTTTCATCACGTGGAATTCTGCAGCAAGCTTTTTTGATATTTGCCGAAGAAGCCGCAGATTGCTTAATAGGATAGCTAATCGAATACCGCCAACATGTTCTTTTGGATCTGGTTCGAGTTCTTTTTCCTGCTAGTTTGTAAGCTCAGGTTCATTAATGTAGCATCTAAATATTTTTAAGATGGTAAAAGAGCCGATATAAAGTCCTGCAAGAACCGGATCCCTGCTCATCTTATGTCAATATCTATAAACGTTGTAGATTACTCCAGTTATCTTTTTTTCATCATCATTATCAGCGTCAGATTGTGGTTGCTCTGGCTCTGCTTCAGGTTGTTGCTGCAGATTTTCTTGCTTCAGGCTCTGGCTGAGGCTTTTGTACTTCAGATTGTGGATCATCTATATTTACACCTTCTGGATCCACCAAAAACATTTTATACAGTTGTTTGTTGTCCCCAATTTTGTCATAATACGTCTTAGTTCTCGCCAGGTCCTCGTGTTTTTCTTCAAACAACAGCGTGATAAATTCTCGTGCAATTCTCACGAATTCTATCATCTTATATATGCTGTTTACATAAGATCACCTAGCGTAAAATTCTGAAAATAAGTCAGACCGGGATTAATTGGCATCGCAGAAACGCAATACAATCCGTAGAGGCGGTATTTTGTCGTGCCAGGGCTTGCAATGTCATACGTAGCCAGAGCTGACCATAACCTATCCGTACTGGTGGAAAGCATGGTACAGTTAGCGCAGTCATTGTACGCTTCAAGACTTCAGTTGCTGATGCATTCAGTTGCAGCTGATCTGCCTCTGAGTTGAAAGCGCCAAATAGTAACTACCACAGGACAATCTATTCTGATCCAAAAAATATTATAAACGCCTGATGTAGCCCCATTCGCTAGTAGATATGTGATCAGCAAAAGCCAGATGTGGAGGCTACAAAATCCATTGCGATATCAGAATTGAACTACAACGATGGAGTATGTCCAATGGTGTTTTTTATTCGCTTGGAATCTAGATACAGTTTAGTTGTCGCATCTGTATTATCTGTGGGAACACCTAGATTTTTAATTTGTCCTAAAGTTACATTGACACCAGCGCCAGTAACTTCAAACACAACAGAGTTTACATGGTTGGTAATTCTAAAACATTCTGTCGCTTGAATGATAATTGGACTATGAGATATCTCAGATGATCTTTAAACAAATTTCCGCCTTGTGGGCGAATGAAAATCGACCACTAGCAGATCCGCAGTCATTCCAATATATCTGTTTATTGTATCTGGCGAGCTAACCAAAATGACATATACTTGGACCAAACATTGTATGCCCTTATGATTTTGTAGCTACATCTGCATCAATAAGTGGCGCGGCTAAGTTTGCAAATTTTTTACAATTCATGTGGACGGTGCCAGTCATAGTTCGACCAACTAGCGGCAAAATATATGGCGCTGAAACCAACATTTCATTGAAAAGGATTACCGATGCCAAGTTTTGCCCTACGCGTCCTTGTGGAAAATTTGTATTGGCATCTGTTAACAACACTTTGGCATTTGCATACTTATCTGCATAATATTTATTAGCCGTATCTGCATTATATGCTGGTGTAGCCACATGTGAAATCTTTTGCGAAGACATGTTTACCAGTCCAGACATAATATCACCAGTTTTTAAGAGGCGCTCGTTGAGTTCTGCATTAAAAATAGTTGCTGTTGTGCTTGATTCAGAAGCTGTATAATGTTTCATTATATATACTCTGCTTATAAAAAATGCGCATCATCAACTTTGATTCAGAAGACATCAGGAAATTCGGACATAATTTCTTGTTTCCAGATTGCCACTTTTTGATCATTGTCCCAGATAAACACAAGACACTTAGCGACTTTGATGAAGCCATTAGCAGTTCTGATGCAGCGCAAAACACTTTTATAATATTAGAGCCAGAAGAAATAATGCCCGTAGAACAGATTGGCAACAACGATTCTGTAATAGAATATATTTCATGACATCAAGGTAGATAGAGACAACATGAACAAGATGAAAGAATAATTTTCGCTGTCACTCAACAAGCGCTGCAATTCAATATACTTGGCGCAATCTTACTACGACGTACTAAAGTATATTCGTTGCAACACAGGCTGCTTGGTATTGTTCTCTGGTCTGGACAACCGCGACATACATTCTATCGCGCGAGATAATTGTCGTGGCATTGACACTGCTAAAGTTAAGCAGTGTTATCATGAAGCTATAGGCATCAACAGCCATAATTGTATGACCTTTCACAGAGACGCGGAACACATTCTTGAAATATACCGTCGCGGCTTTGACGAATTTTATTTGCCAGATTAGGCAGCAGCTGCTGCAATATTTCATGCAAATACTTTTTATACAATGCCGTTTGTACGAGTGGATACGCAAGAAGATGAAGCTAAAATTATGCACAACTATGCAGATCAGCAATTGCTTGGTCACGTTCTTGCAGACAAAAATAGGCGCACTGGAATGTCATTGCGATGTAGCACAATAACTGCTTAAACCAATAACAGGAAAAAAAAAAAAAAACAGACGGCGACAGCGCACGATGCTAGTCAAGATTTGCTAATCAAACTCTGGAAGAACAACAAGTAGCAAAAATTAAGAGTCAAGCAGTGCAAGAGAATACATTAATACAACTTTCTGAGGTATTGGATCCATAGGTTTCTGCCTTAGAAGAGATGTCTGATAATTAGAATGGACATTGTTAGGACTGTAAAAGATGAGGTCATAGACCTACTATCTGAGTATGAGCACCTATTAGGCAACCGCCAACTGAGGGCATACTTAGACACGTACAAAACGCAAAAAAAAAAAAATAGCCAAGTTTTAAAAAAGTGGGGAAGAAGACAACACAATATTCCTGAGATTATACACCACTTTGAAAGAACAAATGCGATAAATCAGAATCTTAGAAGATATTCAAAAAGATCATAAGAGTGATTAAAGCTGTTGAAATGATTGGCAATATTGTACCTCAGCATGGAGATCCATCGTCACAAGTGCAATCCCCTCACGAAATAAAACGAACCATAATTGAGAAAGCACTTAAGTGGGGCCCATTAAAAGCGCCTCCACCTGTCGTACAACAATGGCCAGCATCATCTCAAGAGCTTCTACCTGCTGAAATACCAAAGTCATCTTATGTGCGATCAGCGCCTTCCACTGCTAAGAAGACGACCCAAGAAGGAAAATAGAAAAAGGCAACGGTAGAAGGAATACAATATTACAGCAGTCCATTCGAGCTCGTTTCACGTCTAAAGTTGCTAGCTGCCTGTAAACAAGCTCTCAACGCTAGCATAGAATTTGATAATGAGATCACTGAAATACTAGACCATCTGCTTCAGCAAAATTGACTTAGTAATGCCGATTATAAAGTTGTGTACAGTAATTTGATATAGCCATGTGGCAAACTCTTATGTTTGATTCTAGTTTGGCTCAAGGATGTAGCAGGGATTTTGCTGTCAGATACAGCACGCCAATAGAGTTATGGCAGAATAGGCGCTATGTGATCGCGCTAATTTCTGCAGAAATATGGAACTCGTTTCATAATGTTACAGCTAGCAATAACAAGTTTTTAAATTTTACTTCTACTAATGATGCAGGAACATTGCTAACCATTATTCCAGGTGCGTAAAACATTGTCAACATATAGCTGATGAAACAAAAAGAATGATTGGTGAAAAAGGTCACATAAACATCGAGCCAAATTATTCTACGCTTAAGACGCGATTGACACTTAAGGGTGGCTACCGACTTGACTTTACAATTGACAACAGCTTAAGACACCTATTAGGTTTTAGTGCGCAAATTCTACAAGAAAATGGTGTTTATAATGGCAACTTTTCCGTCAACATTAGCGACTTAAACAGCTTACTCATAAACTGTTCCATAGCTGAAGGATCATTTGACGCGCGAGGAGGCCATAGTCATGTCATTTATAGCTTTAGTTCAAACGAACCACTTGGATCATTGATGACAATAAAGCCTTCGCCGCTCATTTACTATCCCACCAACAATGTCTACATCATACCAGAAATCGCAATGTAAATCACGGATCAAATCTGGAAACAACGCTAACCTTAATAATGAGCACATGATATTTTATTTGCATCTGCGAGCGCAAAACTAAAACTATGTAACCGTGTTGTATAAATGAAGTTAATACGAATAAGCGCAGAAAGATCATACGAGGATTTTTATTAAAGTTGTTTTAAAAAATTTCTAAGATAGTGCCGGGCTTAGTCAAACGAATCGCTTCACTTGTCAGTAGCACTTCAAAACAAAAAAGTGGCGCTTCAGCAGTAGGATCAGTAGCTGGACGAAGATTATGGGAAAGCCAGCGCCATCAAAGAAATCATAAAGAAATTGCACCACTAAAAGAAGCTGAGCGTATGATAACTATTACAGCCTATGAAATATTGTCTAAGTGCGGCCAAGAAATTATGAAAGAACTAGATATGCGATTGACACACAAATCACTGCCAAACCTGTCAAATATCATGGCAGGGTCTGGTCTAAAGATAATTTTTGTGTAATGAGGATGTATAAACATGCTGTCTTGATTTACAGCAGAGTATTTTAAGCTCTTTGATGAAGCGCCATATGATAGCTTAGTATGAATATGTCGAATACTTGGAGAAGGACTCGCGTCAAATGAACAAACCTGGAACAGGAATTATTGACACGCGAGATGAAGACGTTCACTTGTTGCCTTAGAAAGCTTTTCTTGAAGTCAGTGGTTATTTGCAAACCACTTATGCTCCACCTGCCAATTGTCCAGCTAACACAAACGTAGCACTTGTCAACAATGGCTGGACCTTGTTTACGACAGCGCGATATCAACTGAATAATAAGACAACTGAGGATATTAACAACTGTCTGCAGCTGCCAGGACCATCGTGAACTTGATTTCAATGAGTGATGACCACATCAGAAGTTCAGCAGCAAATATGTTCTGGTATAAGCATACAAGCAATGCAGCAGTTAGCAAAAATTACAAACAAGCAGCTGAATTGATTGATGATGCTATTCCTGCTACTGCTGCTGATGTTGCTGCAGTGGCAGGTCGAATTCGCGAGGGTATCAGTGCTGCCTTTGTTGATCCAGCAAACGGAAATTATAATGTTGGCTTTGCAATGAAGTGTGCTCTCACTGACGGCCACAATGAAGTGTGCATGGTGTTGGCAGTAAGATTCATTTTTGGTTTTTGTCCCGACATTGATGCAGTTTTTGAGGCGTCAAGCACACGCTGGTTTTGGAAAGATCTGATCCTACTACGTGCATGCATAATCCAGCTGATGCAGATAACGGACAATTTATGTTTACAAAACTATCTCTTTGGATACCAAAGATAACACCTTCTATTTAGCCCACGCTAGAATTGGATAATATTTTGTCCAGGTTTAGCAAGAAACTGTAATTTTAGCAAATGCGTGTCTACAAAAGTGTTGCATATTTACCAGAGCAATTATCTGCGAACTGGAGAATAGCTACATTAAAAGGCAGTGAACTACCAAAACACATATGTGTAGCTTTTCAAACAAAACACACGAGATGCTGAACGAGAGACAAGCAGTCAGGTATTTGACAAGTTGGGATTGACTCGCATTGCTGTCAGAATTAATAGCAGAAAATATCCCGAGCGTGAACTTGAATGTAAATTTGCACCACTTAGTAAAGATTATCTTAGGCTATGTACTATTTATCACTTTGATGTTTCTAAGCATTTGGAACGCACACAAGATTCCGTGGCAGATGTTGAAGTCAAGTGGAGTCTTCAACATATAGCACCAGCAGTAGCCATAAACTATTATGTTTTTTGTTACGACTTTATGATCTAAGAACAATATAACAGAAAGAAAGTGAAACCAACAAATCAAGTAAAACTCAACAAGCGATTTATTTCTAGATACTTAAAATGAAAATCAAAAGACACTTACAGTAACGTGAATTCAAATCCAAATAATCCAATAATCCTAAGTGTCCTAATCACAAGTCCTAAATATAGAATGTTCCGAATGAATTTCAGTATCCTTGAATGTGCTGATGTGCCAATAGTCTTTAATGTCCTGGTGTGCAGGTAGTCTTTAATGTGATGATGTGCCAAAATGAAGTATTCCAGAATATCTTTGAATAAGTTCACATAAATCACAAAATCATCAATTCAAAATCCAAAATCCAAAAGTCTATGAGCAATTTTATAATCCAATGAAGATTTTAAATAATTCCTCTCTCTGAATTTGGAATGATTTTTCACAGCTGTAATGTCTCTTCACAGACTGATGGTAAGATCGAAACTGGAAACTGTCCACTAAATATGGTATATATAAAGATAGGTCACATGACATAATGTTCTAGAAAAGTATATGGTGTATGTGAATTTTAACACACAACTCTAAAGGAAATTTCCTGTTTTATCTGTAAACAAAATCAACCCTGACCTCAAATTGAATAAAACACTTGTTTACCCAAACCGTCCTTGTACTAAAAACTAAGTAAACAGCCTAATTCAAGGACAATAGCTAAACATGTAAACCTGATACGCCCTTGAATTAAAATACTAAGTAAACAACCTAATTCAAGTACAATAGCTAAACATGTAAACCTGATACATAAAATTAAGTTTTGAGCAAATATTAAAGTCAAGAAACATTTATAATTTCCTAAAATATTTATAATATTTTATAAACATCATACATAACACCTCCCCTTGTCAGTTTTGCCATGCTTGTGTCGCATTTTTAGGACATATTGTGAGACAAGGTCAAGTTAAGCCTATAGAAGCTAAGGTCAAAGCTATCTCTGAATTTCTGGTGCCAATTTGTAAAAAGCAACTGATGCGATTTTTGGGTATGGCTGGATATTATCGGAAATTTTGTTTAAATTTTCCTATAATTGCTGAACCTTTGACGAGTTTGTTGTGTAAGAAAACCAAATTTCATTGGCCTGACAAGTGTCGGGAATCTCGTCAATTCGATTTCAACTATTTTCAACGATCAGTTTGGCAAGACACTTGAGAAAACCAACAGACGTATACTGATTGAATACCATTCACCCCTCGTCGTCTAAAAATGGATTGTTCAGTTCTGGTAACGTTTTCTCATTGGCATCGTCAGCAATGTTGCCCTCAACGGAGCTTTAGATCAAAACCCTTTTCCAGTTCCATCACTACAATCGATCAAAACCAAATGTTAAAATATATCAATGCAGAAATGGTTATAACTAACCTGTCGACTGGACAAGGTCGATGTAAATCAACTATCGCATAACAAACATTTTAAACAACCGCTACCCAATCCGATCAGCCAGGTGGGTGTCAATGTTTACCTAATTGCATTTTTACATATATTACATAGTGGCCGGACGGAAGTTTGTCTAACCGAGTAGGTCACCTAGACACTTGGGACTATGTAACATGTATAATTTCAAAGCTTTACAACACCGATAAAAAAAAATAAAAAAATAAAAATAAAAAAAATAAGCTATTGCTTATTAGGGGGTGGAGCATTAAAATCCAGATGTTCATTGGATGTTAGCTTTCTCTTTAAAAAAACTTTGAATTCAGTACTGTGTACACTTGATATATTGTGTTTATTATAATAGAATTTCCTCAAATTGTCAGGTATTGAGAATAAATTTACTACTACTACTACTACCTCCTTATTCTTGTTGTGATTGCTATTATTTATTGTCTAATTGCACCAAATAATCATAGCAATAATGATATATTCAACTTATTTTGTTTCTGTCACCATTTCACCACACACAAGAATACAGCGAGAAACAGACAACCGTACTACCACAGAGCTGTAAATTACTGTCAAAAATAGCATGTGCAATAAAGTTAATTACTGAGACAAGCTATTACGTATATATTTTTATCATAGTAATTTGATTTTTATAGCTAGATCACTTGAAGTTGTCAGAATCAGAAAATCGGATCATGAAGCAATCATGATGAAATTACAATGATAATGATATTTTTATATACCAATCAACTTTTAGATAATTTAATAAAAACCCTACACATAACTGAAATAAAGCTTAACATTCTAACCTTTCTTATACGAACTTCATATTAATCATAAACCTAATTACATTTTGATCAGCTGATATGCGCACGAATATCACAGTTTATGAATGAAGCAAGTGTAGTTCCTGCCTCGTGTTAAAGTTTGGTAATACGAAATGAGAAAACGTCAGTAAGGTTTTCCTATTTGAAGTAAATGAAGGTAAAATTATTGATAATGTTTTTAGTAAATATTTCAAGGTATGTAATAAATATATATTATTATGATAGAAAAGGAATATTGATTGCTAAATCACGGCAAGTTGTCAGCATTAGAAAATTCGGATCATGGCGAGACGCGAAGCGTCGTGTCATGATTCTTATTTTTCTGATGCTGACAACAAGATGTGATCTAGCAATCAAGATCAAATTACTATGATAATGTAAGTTTTGTTATATACCATCAATTTTCAGTTAATTAATTAAATTCCCTATACGTAACTGAAAAATGAAAAAGATATTGCTTAACATTTCAACCTTTTCAATACGAACTTGATCTTAAATCACAAACCAAATTACATTTCGACTATCTGATATGCTCATGATTATCACCGTTTATGAATGAAGTGCGTGTAGTTCCAGCCTCGTTTGAGAATATGCTGATACAAAATCAGAAAACGTCAGTATCGTTTTCCTTCTTCTAGGAAATGACGATACAATTCTGGCTTTCTCTTGAGTAAAAAATTGATAGGTATATGATAAAGATTTGTTACAGAGAATGTTGCTTATTTCCTTTTTCATGTCATGTGAGGCTACGGCATAGTTGTTCACGCTTTGCACATTTTAGGGACGCTGTCTGTAACCAGCAAACCTCAAAAAAAACGTAGTTCCAGCCTCGTTTGAGAGTTTGGTGATACGGAATAAAAAAAACGTCAGTATCGTTTTCCAACTACTGGGAAATTATGGCAAAATTTTGGCTTTTTACTGAGTATAAATGGATAGGTATATAATAAATGTGTTTCTTATCATATTTTGTGTCTGTGTGTGTGTGGGGGGGGGGAGGTGGGTTGTATTTGGAAATAAAATTTAATTTTTACGAAACTTTAAGGCCATCTATTGTATGAGCATAGTTGTGGAAGGTCTTGCAAACTAACGCATGTGTATTGTTGTAATCGCTTTGCTAATCTAAGTATTAATTATTTACATCACCCAACCATTTAAAAGTTTGTCTTTTGACACATATTTTATTTGGTAGCTGTACTTAAAGGCACGGTATGCATATACGTTTTTGAAATAATTTAATATTAAGGTTATCTTATATAAGTTTAATTCCCTGTTTATGCATAAATACATATGTTCTTTTAATCCTTTTCTCTTTCATATGGATAATTATCAATATTCCATGTACGCCTGTATGTTTCAGCAGCGTTGAAGAATGTTCTAACCTAGACCTCCCCGACCGCCCCCTCCCCCCCCCCCCACGCCAAAAAAAACCCTAGTGTCGCCTTAGCACTTTTTTGACCGCTTCGGATGCAGATTTAATTTTCTGTGATGAATAAAAACAGGCCATCAACCGTCCAACCAACTCTTCGTCTCTACCTTCCATTTTTACCAGTTAGGTACTATTATAGGAAAATACATCAAAATCCATTTCTGCTTTGATTGTTGTGCTTTATCTCATCAAAGTTTGTGTCATGTGTTGCATTTCTTCATGCCTGTTGCCTGTCAAACATGCTGGTTTCATTATTTGTTCATTAGGAAGTTAGTCTGATCTGTAAACATATCTTAGACATAGATGACCAGAGAATATGTCTGACGTTAATTTAGAGAATTGGCAATTGACCCAAATTCTTGTTGTTCTATCAGAAAAGAAACAAATTCAATTACTCCCGTCTCTCCTAATGAACCCTCAAAAGTATTTGACAGGCAACATAAATGTGAATATCATGAATTATATCAATGTAACAAAAGTTTTCCAAAAGAATTGCGTTTTCATTCTTTCTAATGAAAATATCAAGCATATATATTCAAAATGATGTCACGCATTGTATTATAATTAATGCGTAATTCTCTCTACTTATATTAATTCAATACGTGTTTGGTCTTCCTTTCTACTTTTTTTTCTTCTATTATTTACTTATTTAATTTCTAAAACCAGGGGTGTTTCCATTCAAAACACCTCACCAAACAAATAAAATTATTTTTATATGTCGATGGAACCTGCCGTTCTTACTCTATATGAACGACTTTTATATTTCTTGATAATGTGTTAACCTCTGTAAGAAAATTTTATCTTGTGTAGGTTTCACTTTTTCTTCTTTAATATGAGCAAGACTTATATCTCATATTATCAATTAATTGTCCTACGTGATGTTTTATATAATTAAATATGCGTAAATCTAATTTCGTCCTCGGCATTGTCCTGTAGCTAGGTTTTTCTGTACAAAATCAGGATTATCTCTGACATACCTACTTTAAAGGTAATCCTGGCATTTATTTTGCATGGAGATATTGAAGACACATTCTTATTTCCGCTGATCAGTGTAATGAAATCTCGTATATAGGGTGTACAATATGTGAACAAAATACACATTTTCATCCACTGCATGGCCATCGCAGGCTCGCGACTACTTTGCTGTGAAAAAAAATACTTTCTTTCACATATTTTACACATGGCCGTAGAAGATTTTGGACCATACATGTTATACTTCTTTGTAGGAAATTGTCCAGCTTTAAAGCATAGCGCCTTGACATCACCCTGCACACAAAATACGCAATGCTGCCTAGAGGTCGAAACGCTGCAGATCCAAATGTTTGCTTCCAGGTTTCAATTGTTTCGAGTTTTCCTGGTTTGAAGGCACGATACTGCTTTACATTGGAACTGAGCAAATTATTCGAAATTAAACTTCCATAACTCAAACATCAATTACTCACACACTTGACACCCATGTATGTGAGTAATTGATGTTTGAGTTATGGAAGTTTTACGGTTATCACTTTTCATTGTTTGCCACGGAAATATGTTTCCCTTACCCATCATTGTAGAAAGGAAATTATCGTAAAAAATACAAATTAAAAAATTAAAAAAAAAAGAAAAACATTTTTCGCTGACATCAATACACGGTTAGTACGTTTAAACAGAATTAAATATTGGGAGGCGAAACCCTTGTTATACGAATGACATTTTCTTGTTACCCATTCCAGCCAAAATCCTTTCCTCCTGTTTCATACTATCTCAAACAACACATAAATCGATACTTTTATCATACGTTTTGATCACATTTATCTGCCAGAGTGTCTTAAATAAATACTTACACGTATGTATGTATAGTGTTTTTAACGGCACATCAGCTCAGTCCTGGCTATATAGTGCCGAGTAAGTTTAGGTACCCCAAAAGGCATAACAAGCATAGATATGTGCAAAATATAAACAATGTCAAATTCTGGATATAAACCGCACTCTTTTAAAAGTTCAATACTTTGGAACATCATCACGGGACACATTCCAGGGCCAAAGGGTCGCCTCCATTGATCGCCTATTACAACATGCAGGGTGGGGTATTGTGGACCGTGACATTTATGTTACTTCAGCGTTTCATCTGAAGGTTAAGATCATTGTTTTTAACAAAAATATTCAGATTGTAAAGAAACCCAAGCTCTTGGACGTGAAATAAAGCGAAGACTGCGGGATGTTTGTAGTGTCAATCTACTTCGATAAGTTGGGATAATTTCTCTCTACAATGTTTTCTGCCTCGTGGGTTAAACAAGCCGAGCTTAGGCCAGATAAATGAAGCCACAGTCTGACGCAGAGCCATATTGCCGGAACTTACTCCGTCGGTGAACATTTTTAAACATTACTTCCACTAAAATCACTTTTAGCAGGGATGTTATGATCAAGTCTTTAAGAAGTTACGCCTTATTTGCGTAAATACATAGAAAAAATATCTAGCTTGAGACTCCTGATGTTTGAAATCAAAATTTATTAAAAAATAGACCAGAATGTATTACATGCATACTGGTTTCAAGTATGATGTACTCCCCTGTACACAAAGATTGTCGGCTTGGTGATCTTTTGATATCAGGTATTTAAAACGCTTTTAAAATTAAAAAATAAAACGAAGATTCTATATTACTTTAGGGCAATTCTTCTATTGTATATGATACTTTCTGATATAATTCATTCGATAGAATATAATTCTAAACTGTCAAGATCTAAATAAACAGATCAGATGACCCTGTCGACGTGTATTAAGCTCCGCCTATTTCTACTTTCAATTGAGAACCTCCAGGTTGGTTGTATTGAGCGAGAAAGTACATCGGCTCCTAACAAATGTTTTTAATATGACAAGAAATACTTAACTATATACATTTTGACATAGAAACAATATTTGCAGATATATAATTCTCTAAATGCAAGGAGCCGCGGAAGTACAGTTGGTTGAGCGTCGGACTCGTAATCCAAGGGTCGAGGGTATGATACCCGCCCAGGCCATCTCGGATCGGTTTGTTGTCCGTGTGTCTTTTGGTAAGGCACATAGCTCACATTTCCTCTGCATGATATAGTCAATATTGTGTTAAAAGTGCCGTTAAAACCAACAACAAACAAGCAAACTAATTTAGAGATGTGCATCCATTGAAAACATAAGTGAGGTTTTTCTCCCTAACATATAGCGTGTCATGTGTAGCATATGTTCTTCTTCCAGGTGTACAGGTTGCTTCTATTACTTCTCATTAGGGAAGCTATTCTTGTAAATACATGTATGTAGAGATAGAGCATACAGTTAATTGATTGTACTGGTTACTGACTTGTAACTTTCCTAACTTGAAAGTCCTTCTTATTAGATACAAGAAGATGTGTTTCTTGAACTAGTATATATATTTTAGAAAGACCGATAATGCAGATTTGCCATCAGAAGATGTTGAATGCATACGGGAGTAATCAGTGAAACTGAATAATATTTCCAAGTTAAACATGTAGACAACTAAGATGGATGCCACCAGAAAACCAAGGTGACCAGGATGTATTCGTATGCCCTTTTTTTAATTCCGATAGATGTCAATTGCGCAATATTGGCTGTACAACAGTCTGCCATGGTTTCTTATCGCTAGTTGTTACCTTCATGCAGTGAGAGCATAAATCGTCCTTTCCTCTGCCTATTAGGGATATTTTCTTATTTTTGCTAGGGCTCAGTGATGTACGCGAGGAATGTGTACTCATAAAGAATTGGATAAATAAGTCAATTTACTTGGAAGCACTGATGAAACTTACTTTGAACTGACTATTCAGCACAAAAGTTGGGAATTGGGGACATCACATAAAGGAAGCATTACAGCATTAGGTAAGTATACATGAACGTAGAATCACCAACACTGGATCAAAAAAATATATTTATCACACCATCATCTTTGCAAGGTTGGCGATTATCTCGAGTGTTCGGCCCCTTTTTGATTCATTTATTGGTAATGTGACGGGTGACGGGCAGGCTTATGTGAATATGTTTGCATATGACTCGTGATGTGAGATAAAGTATTGTCATGTCTTTGTCCGTCGGTTTTCTCTAGTCGTCACGTGACGCTTACGTCAAAATATGTCATGATACACTTAAATAACGTGATATTATTATACACGACTTCAGCTTTTGCAAATAAATCAAGTCAGTGATTGGATAAAACTGAATCATGATTTTATAGTATCATTTTATACCATATTAAAACAAAAAGTGTGAGGGTAAAGGAAAAATGCAGTTATTAGTACCAACGACAATGAAATTCCAATTCGGAAGATATATTATTGGTTGACTGCTCAGCAGACCCAAGCAGGAGACAAATAAAGCAATCCTCGACTTGGAATTTTCTTTTTTCTTTGGCAACTCCAGCATAAATTCTATTAATCTATGAATAAGCTACATCATTACATATTATTTTTGAAAGATTTTCTGGTGTACCCCTGTACATGTGAATGCTTTCTCAAATGTCAAATATGCAAAGTGGTTTACAGAAACAGATCTCTTTGTTCTCGCAAAAGAATGTCATCTTCAAATCAAAGACTAGTACGACTGTAGTAACGGACAATTTGTCAACCGCAAAATCTATAATTCTAGAAATTATTGTATTTAGGTCCTGTGGAAAATAGCAAATCTTGGATTTTGTGCACCAAGAGTAATAAGAAACCTGCTCCTGGTTCCAAGAGCTTTTTGCAGGAACGTAATAGATCTTTGTCACACAAAGACGCTGCTCTCCTATAATGATCGAAATGCATGTGCTGCGCTTTTGCTAAAACAAAAATATTCCACAACAAATTGACATGGAATCACGAGAGACCAATATGCTCTAACAGAAAATCGATCAGACGACACACTGGCAGTTACAATGATACCGTGGTTACACTGAGAAAGAAATATCGACGCTCTGCCGCAAAAGCCGTATCTTCCCTAATATATAATATTATTGAATTGATTAATATCTGATTAATATCTGTGTCAGCACAGTTCGTGCAATTTCAGTTCATACACAATGATAGTAGATTCGGCACAGCTGGTGCTTACTGCTTGCTCTGGTGTAGGTCTATCATGACAATTGAAATATTTAACTGATTTTAAACTGTCTACTAACGTTTGCTTGATTCTTGGGAGATGAATGGAAGGGCACATAGATGAATACATTCATTCATATATTCATGTATACAACAAGCGTTCCAACTTCGTACCGATATCATTCGTATAATAGCCTTTCGACATTAAGAACATATCAAGGCCAGGCCTCAATTTCACTCCTTCTTTCAACAGTGACCAGAAAAATAATTATAAAAATACATTACAGAGACATTGGTTCATCACTGAAAACAATTCAAATGAATATATGTTATAGTTTTAAGGATTGATAAACACACATTTAAAAAGTGCAGATTATAAAATACATCGTTTTGAAATTTCACAAAGGAATTCATTGTTTTAAAATAAAGTAAAAATAGAGGATTATATAAATCAAACTATGTATTCAAATAAAAATAAAACACACAAAAGAGACCCTTACTGTAGACAGGGGAACGAACCTGAAGCTGTGAATATTACCGGACATCTCTCATTATTATGAACCTTAGTCTTATCTGATACATGAGACTAACACAGTATCTCCATTATGAACGATTAATACAAAGCTATCAGTCATAACACTCTGTGAAGAGTTTGTGAGGACACACGCCTAAGACTACAGTTAAACACAGATCTGATGGCATATACATATTCTGCATAAATGCAAATATTGATGTAAAACAAATATTGACTGGCCTAGAAAGAGAGTAGTCAGATTTACAAATGTGCTAAACTTGCACTATTCAGCAATTCCAAACTTCAGGTGTGTGCAACTCTCAAATCGTTGAAGCACTATCTAATATGGCTGATGGGTTTTTACTGTCCAAAATAATGACCATCACGATGAATAACACCGTGACAGAAAATTTAAAATGCCTCAACATAACAATCACGATTAGTATCAGATGCACCCTACATTGACTGCCCAGTTAAAATGAAATGGAACATATTACAAAATATTTACCTTATACTGTGCACCATTGGTATACCTCAACAAGAACAAATAAATATAAATGAATTCAGTCAAAAAATGCATGTCTAAAGGCATCCAGGAATCGTTAATCAGTGTCCACAAATCAACAATATCGTCAATGGAAAAGAAATTCCTCAAACGTCTTAGGTGGTATCACATTTAGTTCAGCACATTTTTTAACGCAATGAATCATGTGTAAGTAGTCTCATAAACAATGTATGAAGGACTACAAATACATAGAAAACTGAGTTATCTCCCTTTGAAACTTAACAAGGTGCTTTGAAATCATATTTTTTTTGTATGATGTTAATCAAATTTTTTTCATTCCCTCTTTGTGTATTTACAAATTAATTCCTTTTAATGGAGGGGATTGCCTCTGCATGCATATTTTACTATATAATATGTGCCTGAAATAATTCTTTTTCTTTAAGTTCAAAGAAGAATATATTAGTCTTAATAGATATTTACAAAACAGGGGTCTTCGTAAAATGCACAAAACACTATACAGTTTTAATCATAAAAGGTCAGCTGAATAAGCCCTGCAGGGTTGATGATGTAGTACAGGTCGGATGCCACCTTCTGCATGTCGTAAGAGGTGACTAATAAGTAGAGGCCATGGGTTGCCTACCGCATCGGTGGAGGAGATGATCCTGGTAGTTGAGCGGAGTAGATGCCAGTTGTTGCTACTCAGACGCAAGACACTACCTCAACCTCAATTTCATCTAGACGGGTGGTCAAAAGAGCCCGGTCCGATCAGTTGGCTATTTACACCAAGCTTCAAAGTCTATGTTAAAGACAGATTCAGTTTAACTGGTCCTTCTACTTTAAATGGTCACCATTGTGATTAAAAAAACAGTGTTGTGTTTGGAGACTTTGAAACAACATGGCCACTGTAGCGGTGGTAGGGGTCAATAGACTGAAGATTCTTCTTTGGTCTAAAATATCACCTTGTGGTAGCCCTGACTTTAAAACAACAACAAATCAGCGTAAACCTTTACCTCTTTCTTGGGATTCTGCGCAGTTGAGGAGAATGGGTAACAAAACAATACTCTTCCATTATGCAAAAAGACACAGAAAGCATAAATAGTGTGAGACCTGATCTAAAAAAGATCAGGAATAATTCAACTATTGACTAGGATGAGGACCTGAGTCAAAGGAAATCGGCCACGATTTCTCGTCATTAAATCCAGTCATGATAAGAAAAAGCTAACACAACTGTCATTTTTGTGATATCAAAAGCACTTCATGGCTTGACTGACAAAAAACGTAAATAGGACCTATTGCTTGTAGAATGCAGCTGCAAAACTCATTCTGATAATGTGCTTCGCTGAAACCGATTTGTGGAGATACCCATTAAAGTATTTCCACCCAAATCTTTCAACTCATCAAAGGGGTGTTGTGCTATTTAGAGATTTGAATAGTTGTTGTGGATGGCTGCTGAAATGTTTGGATGGCTGCTGAAGTGCTTCAAAATCTCTGATATCAGAACCTTTCCCAAGCGAAACGAATCAACGTTCGCCGTAACGACAAGCTGATTCAAACAAACACTTACATTCTGGCGTTCGACTGCTCCACTTTGCTTTTATCGGTCAAAGCCGTGTTCTTGAATATCCCAGTCGACCCTTTCATACCTAATCCTTTGCGGTGCTTTAGCTGCCAGAAATATATACACCAAAAGATCGCTGCAAAAAGAAATCAGTCTGCCCCAGATATGGGCAGGATGATCGCCATAGATCGCCTTGCACTGAGAAAATATATAATGCGAATTGTCAGGAGGACCACTTCTTTTACTCTACTGACTACTTTAAGTGTGAACAGGAGATGGAAAAACAATGGGCCAACAACAGGAAACACAGCCTGAGCTTCTATAAGGCTACTAAACACTGCCGGCAAATTGTACGCTGTCTCACCTAAGATGGAAAAGAAACTTTCCACAGATTCTGTCTGTACCTAGACATACACTTCCGGGCTACACGGCCAGACCAAGTTTACAGTAGTGACACCTCCAAAACATGTGCAAGCCACCACCAGTAGCGATATTGAAGCAGAAAAGGCAGTTGGTCCCTCTAACAGTATGACAAATAAGAGCCCCAATGCTACAAACAAAAAACAGGTTAAATCCAACTTACGAAAGACAATCAAGCTACTGGTCACAGTTGACATAGTAACCGCGTGACACATGAGAAATCCAACTCTTCCCGCGACAAGTCGGTTAGATCCGACCCACGTTACAGCAGCAGACCGTTGGCACCAGTAGAAACATATGTTCCAAAACGAATAACGAGCAAATTAAAAATCTACTAGAGATATGAAAGGACATGATGATCCTATACATCTTTTCAAGAAGTTTGGAATTTTAAAAAGTATGAAAACCGGGGAGACCCATGCTACCGCACCAGAGAAACTTCCATCACGTCCATAAATTTGCCTGACACCATAATGAAATGGGATTGAAGAGGTTTAAAAGCAAAATATGGACTAAATATGTTTTCTACTTAAAGATTACGGGCCAATAGCTCTTTGCTCCAGGAGACCTTTTAAAAGAAAGCAATGTAGTTAATCTAAAACATTTTATAAACCACAACAACGCTTAAAGTATCTGACATTATAAATAATAAAACTCCTCATAGCAAAATTAATCTCAATACTATAGCGGCTTGTGTATTAACGTATCTACCTGCAAGCACTACAATCAATCAATTTGAACTTGATCATCTTATTGAACAATTACCATCATCTTTTATTCTATTTGGCGACTTTAACGGACACCATACACTAATGAAATGTATCATACTCTTTGGATAATTATTTCCTTTGGCAGAGATCAGTACGCGTCAGATAATCTATTAATTATGCATATAGCTACCACTGGGTCACTAATGATACTTCCCATACGTAGAAGATAAACATCGATATCCCTCCCTGCCCTAGGTATTGTGTGAGAAAATATAATTAATCACATAATATGACCGATTTGTACTCCTATGAGTCTAGATATTAATTAATTGTAAATTACGGGGACTAAAGGCATGGTTTAATTTAACATTCAATTGACTTTTGTTGCTAACATACTGCAGTAAATGGGTATTGTTTTTGGTTTTAGTTGGGTTTTATTCTTTTCTGTTTTTTTGTTCTTTTTTGGTAGAGGGTAAATTAACATATGAAAAATTAATACAATTATGGGCATATCGTGGAAAAAGAGCAAAGGTGCTACTTATTCACAACTGTCTCATTCTCTCTCTTACTCTCTCTCTCTCTCTCTCTCTTTGTCTGGTGCCGCGTAAACGTAAACATCTAGCTCCGTTGGTTTGGAATAAAGCACCTATATCAAGAAACGTACTTTTCTCACCGTACTGACTCTGATCGAGAAAGAAAGCAAATATATGTACAAAGCTTACAATCCATGACACTTGAAAGATGGTGAGACTTTTAGTGGCTGCAATCATATCAGATCTAGATTAGTGCCAATTTATGTGGAAATATTGCCTAGATTGGTTTTCGAGATTTTTTTCTTTAACAGCGTGCTTTAAAATCATTAAGCTATAATGCTGTTCAGATAGCCATGATGGTGAAGTAGACCTGTGGAGATATCAATTTGCGTTTAGACTCTGACTCGCATATTCGTCGTGCATTGTTAAGTAGAAAACATCGTTAGAAAAACGAAGGAAGGTCTAGTTATGATTAGGTGGAATATTACGGGCAGCTTTGATGCAAAGTTATCAAAATATGCTATTATGTATGATATTTATACACTTAACTTTTGTCCATAATTGTAAGTTGTACGGTTATTTGGAAATAAATACTTAACTTTTGTTAAGTTGTTTACATAGTATATCGCAACATGTCCTATATACTATTTGTTACTAGGCAACGACTTATTGGTAGATAAGGTCATGATTAATACACTTGTAACTGACAAGGTTAGTGATCCTATTGAGATTTAAATCCCTGATTTGTATCCTGCTTGTGCAGTTACCAGAGCTATGGCAAAAAGAGCTCTTGAGAATGATGTTGATCAGAAAACTATTCCTTTTAGCTGACACATTTATTGGTCAGTCTTTTGATGAGGTCACTTCCTCTCCTGATATTGATCAATCAAAAGGTATTAATCACAATGATCCTCTTTTTACAAATCATTCTCTCTATTCTAATCAGGGTGACAAACGTTAATCACTCGTTGTCGTACAGGAACAAGATCCTGAGATCCCCTGTTTGTTTCAGAGAGCTATTAGTGAAATTGAAGTCATACAAGTCCCAGTTTGTTACTTTGTAAAAAATGGGGCCCTTATGAGAAAATGGAGACCACCTGTGGTATTCGCTGGTTAGTGAACCATTAATCAAATTATTGTTCCGAAGTCATATCGACAGGAACTTCTTAGTCTAGCCCATAAAATTCCCTTGGCTGGTCATTTGGGTGTCAATAAGACTAATCACAGATCTTGAATCATTTTTATTGTCCAAAACCTAAAAGTGATGTTTCTAAATACTGTAGATCTTGTCACACTTGTCAAATAGTAGGAAACACCAATCAGAAGATACATAAAGCTCATCTGCAACGTATTCCTGCCTTTGACGAACCATTTTGCAGAATAAATAATGGTAGATTGTGACTGTCCCTTACCTAAGACCAAGTCAGGCAACCAATACTTGTTGACCATAATATGTGTGTGTCTACAATATTTTCAGAGGCAATTCCTTTGAGCAATATTTAAACTAAAACCATTGCAAAAGCTTTGGTAAAGTTTTTTTTATACTTGTTACCCTTCCCAAATCTGTCCAGTCTGATCAAGGGTTAAATTTTGTCTGGAATTTTCCAACAAGTTATGCATGAATTAGACATCCAACAGTTTAAGTCTTCTGTCTATGACCCTGAAAGTCAAGGGCCTTTGGAAAGATTTCATAAAACTTTGAAGAATATGACGCGTTCAGATTGATTTGATACAGGAAAGGATTGGGATGAGGATGTTCATTTTTTGTTGTTTGCTGTTAGGGAATCAGTTCAAGAATCATTGGGTTTCAGTTCTTTTGAACTGGTTTTTGGACATACTGTCCGTAGAACATTGAAGTTATTAAAAAAGAAACTTCTTGGTTATGTCTCTGATTTCAAATATAAGTTGTCAAGGCTTGTGAAGTAGCAATAACTAATACTCAATCAAAAATGACATTAAGGTATGACACAAATACACTGGAAAGGAGCTTTCAGCATGGTGATAAAGTTCTGGCTCTCTTGCTCATACCTTAAAATCCCCTTCAGGCTAAATTGCATGGTCCTTATACTATTGAAAAGCAAGTAGATGACTTAAATTATAGCATTAACACTCCTGGGAGGAGGAAACAGAAACAACTTTGTTACATAAATATGTTAAAGGAGTATTTTGACAGAGATAGCCCACTTATTTATTCAATCAACCTAGTTGGACCTGTCCCACACAGTGAGGATGTCAAAGATGGAATACAATCTGACTGTAGTGACTCTGGTTTATCCAAACTTCGGAATCGATCAATATTAAACAATCAGGACCAGAAATTGACACATCTACAACAAAAGGAAAGGAGTGAACTAAAACAGCAATAACATGAGTATGAGCACTTGTTTCCTAATGCTCCTACACGAACAAATAAAATCTATCATGACGTTTACATTGTAGATTCTACACCTGTGAAACAGCATCCTTATAGGATGAATCCTCTCAAACAGGAATATTTGAACAAAGAAATTCAATATTTACTGCAGAATGATTTTATAGAACCAAGTAAAAATAACTGGAGTTAACCATATATTATTGTGCCTAAGTCAAATAATACATTGTACTGACTATAGAAAAGTCAACAGTGTCACCAAAATGGATTCATTTCCAATACCAAGAATGGACGATTGCATTGACAACATTGGAAATGCGAAATATGTCACCAAGTTTGACCTTTGTGAAGCATTCTGGCAAATTCCACTCACGGAAAGAGCAAAAGAAATTTCAGCATTTGTAACTCCAGATGTGGTTTACCAATATAAAGTGATGTCTTTTGGTATGACAAATTCTCCGGGAACATTACAGCGTCTTATAAACATGATGATATCTGATATAGATAACTGTAACGCGTAGATCGATGACGGTATCATCGACAGCGACATTTGGGAAAATCACTTCGAAACTATTCGGAAATTTTTCAAACAAATGTTATGCAAATCTGACGATTAATTTAAGCAAAAGTGAATTTTTCCATGCTTATGTCACATCTTTAGGACATATTGTGGGACAAAGTTAAGCTAAACTTGTAGAAGCTAAGGTCAAGCCTATCCCGGAATCGACTGTACCTGTTTGTAGAAAGCAACTGATGCGATTTTTAGGTATGGCTGGATATTATTCGAAATTTTGTTGAATTATTTCCATAATTGCCGGACCTTTGACAAATTTGTTGAGTAAGAAAACCAAGTTTTCTTGGTGTGACCAGTGTCAGAAATCCTTTGATAAATTAAAGGATATGTTTAAGAATGCACCAGTTCTTTCTGCAGCAAATTTCAGCCAATTATTTAAAATGACTGTTGATGCAAATGATGTAGGGATTGGTGGAGTATTGATTCAGGAAGATATAAATAGTGTGGATCATCCTGTGTGCTATTTTTCTAAAAAAGCTAAACAAGCACCAGAACAATTACTTCACAATTCAGAAGGAATGTTTGGCTTTGATATTGGCTTTACAACATTTTGAAGTGTAAGTTTACCTCGGCTCTTTCTCCGATTATTGTATTCTGTGATCACAATCCCCTTAGTTTCATTAACAAAATGAAAGATAAAAATCGGAGATTGTTGAGATGGAGTTAAATGCCGCAAGAATACAACATTGACATTAGACACATCAGAGAAAACATAATGTGATTGCAGATGCACTATCACGCATATAGAAGTATGATATGGCTTTATTTTGTGTATATTTTGAGTAATTCAGTTGAGTGTCATTCATAAGATATTTCCCTATGTAATTTTGAGTATTATAGTATCAGATGCATATTTAAAAGAAGACTTTATTGTATGCATCTTTCTTTTCCTTTATGAGCGCAGGTGTTATGTATGATGTTTATATACTTAACTTTTGTCCATGATTGTAAGTTTAATGGTTATTTGAAAATACATTCTTAACTTTTGTTGTTTACATGGTATATCGCAACATGTCCTGTTGTGACATGTTTGAAGTAGGCCAGCATTTTCATAGACATAGATATTACACAATAAAATAGTTGTATCAAAGTTAAAATTAAGCAGTTTATATTTAGATTATAATTATATATAAAAAATGAAGGAGGTTTGTTATTAACCGACATCACAAGCTTTATCACTTTCTTGTAATGATATAAGCAAAAATGTCAAATAAAACTAGTAACTTAAAACATCTGAAGAAATTTGTTATTTCTTCCGATAAAATAAATATATTACCAGATGAAATTAAAAATCTTAAATATTTCAAACATTGTTATTAGTTATAAATATTTTACTGTAATACCAAATAGTTTTATTTAATTTAATAAATTGAGTGCACATAGACTGTGGTCATTATGAATTAAAAGGTATCTTAAATTGTGTATGGGATATTATGGTGGATGAAAGAGGATTTTTTTAAAACATATATATATATATATATATATATATATATATATATATATATATATATATATATATATTTAAGTGCGTTTAAAATAACAAACAAAATATATAGTATAATAGTATACATGAATAAAGAACACCCGATAGCGTTGACAAAGCTAAAAATAAAATTAAATATAACAATAAATATAAACCCAATGTGTAATGCAACAAATTTAGAGTGTTATAGAAAAGAAATAAAAAAATACACCAAGTGAATTAAATTACTGAAAAATTTTCGAGACATAATAAGATAAGAATAATAAGACCATAATTATTTTTTTAATATTTTATTTAATTAGATTTAGGTTGCAATAAAGTGAAAAAAATACCTGATGGAATTTTTAACTTACAAAGGTTAAATTATTTAGATTTAGTTTTTAATTTTATTAAAAAATAACACCAAAAATCGGGCAATTAGTTGATTTAAAGTATTTATCTTTAGTATTAAATACCAGATGCATCTTATAATTTAATAAATTTAGAACGGTTTGATATTAGTTATACATGATTACAACAAATTACATAAATCAATATATAAGTTAATTAACTGAAAATTGAGACATATTTAAAAAATGTTTGTAAGTACGTTTAAAGTAATTGAAAAAAAATATAGAGAGAGCAATGGAAAATTTTAATATTAAACAAATCCATGATTATAGCGAAATAAATTATAATAAATATATGTAGGTATAAATGATGAGGATTGATTATCAAAAATAGATGGATATGTGGAATTTAAATAAGTTATTATATTATACATTGGTAATGGGTATATCTGTTTGAATTGTGCTAGTCATCATGGATATAAATTATCAGATGAAGATATCCTTACAAAAATGTCATATTATGTTCATATAAATAAACAGAGAAATAAACAAATATCATATAAAAAAACAAGTTGTTTGATTCTGAAATTAAAAAGAGTATTTATTTAAGTATTAATCAAAGAACAAAAATTAATAAATCAGATAATTTTGAGGCAGAATGTTTTGTTTTAAAAATTACAACCAAACAAAGAACAATACACTTTGGTTTTATTTTTGCAAAATCTTTTTATTATTATAACATTAATATTAATATTCCTTCGAAAAAAAAACCCCAAAGAAACCGACTAATAAAACGCATATGTTATTGCGTAAAATTGAGCCACAACTATTTCAAAATTTATAAAAAAAAATTTTTAGTATTTAAATGTTCTACTAGAGTTTTAATATCAATACAACACGCAACATAGTTATGCAGTTTATCATTATTATATTTAATTTCAATTTCATCAGTTATTTCTAGCTGCTGCAACACTTGTTTGGCTAATAAAATAGTATTACTTAATTTTAATTGTATGGCCTCTATTTAAAAATAATTTTCACAATTTGTTTATTGTGCTTTTTTTTCTAAAACATTTGCTTTATGTATGTAAAATATTTTTCCGACATTTATATTATATAATTATATAATACAAATGAGTTACACTATTTTTGGCACATTGACTGATCATTTGGTAAAGGTATAAATTGATGCTTCTAAATTTGCAAAGAAGAGATGAGCTCATAAATTTAAAAAATGAGTTAGATAAATATGAACATAGAGGTGTTGGTTTGAACCCAGGTTCCTCTGAAATGCAACAAAATTTAAACATCAAGGGTAATAAAATTGTAAATTAATGCAGAACTCGACAACATAAGTGATGCTGTAACAAAACAACATTTAGATTTAACCTTTAACAGTCTCTTAACAAATTGCATTGATAATAAAAATCCTAAGTGTTGATAGCAAATTTGATATAAATATTAATATTTAACAAGAAAAATTGATGATGACTTTAACAAGTTTTATGAGCAGATTCAAAACTAGACGAAACGTTTATATTTAAAAGCGGAGATATAATGACCGAAAACTTGATTTTGAAATCAGAAAGTTCGGATTAGAATTCTTGGCTGTGATTATATACCTCCAGAAAAAACATGTACATTAAAAATAGGTAATGATCAAAATATAATAAATTATGATGATAAAAAAATCCTGTGAATATATTAACATATGATGGTTTGTTAATTAGGACAAATGGTGACGAGATAATTACATTTGGAACAGGTGGTGGGACAGCAACAAAATTATATAACAATATTTACATGAGTAATCAGTTACTAACAATGTTAAAGATCCAGTGATGATAGTGATTGCTCCAATAAAATGTATGTGGATGTGAGACAGGTCAAAGATCATAAACTTAATCAAGCAACATATATGAAGAAAACTCGTTTGATGAAAGGGATTTTAGATATGGGTAATAATGTTATGATACATATTAAGGATCCTGTTAATGGTCGATATTGTGTTATTTAAAATATGTTGATAATAGATTCAAAAATATTCCATCCACAACTATCCCGGAAAATATTAATAACTTATCTGAAATTGTTGAAGAGTTGCAAACATACATAACAATTAACGATCATGAATATCAATTTTTATCAACAACGGAAAAAGTTATAACTACAATACCTACCACGATCACATTAGATATAAAATATAAGGGAAAATATTTCATAAATATCTCATCCTCTGGAGATGAAAAATAGCTTACATTTACAAAAGTTTGATTATCTCTAATTAAAACCTCTCTTTATTTTTGTGTTACTAAAAATCAACCAGGTTCCTGAATATTTTTACATGGGTTATAAAAGGTCAAGCAGACGAGCAAAATGTTACACTTTACATCGATCTTTTGAAATAAATATAGACGATTCTGAGGTTGTTTTTAGAAAAAAATGTTACCAGAAATAAAAATAAATATTCCTGTCGGAGGTCAATAGGTTGCTCTGTATGTGGCAACCAGTTTTGGAAGTATTGCTTTCTGTAGCCAGTTAGAAGGTAAACGTATGGTTAATGTTAAAATAAAATGTGGTAAATTAGACTATGTTAAAACAAAAATAGTATATATGATACCTAAACCAATATATTTGTTTTATTATCAATTTAGGATTGCTATACACTCAGATGAAGCCCTAGCATTTATAACGATGAATATACATATTTATGGTTTGATGCAAATGTCACTAAAACATCTGATACATTAATTATTAATAATCCAGCGTTCTACGTAACATTATCACCAGGCTACTATATAATTATTTTTTCTTGAAATTCACCTGAATCAACTGTTTCAATAATTATCGACTAAGAATCCATTAAAAATTTATAAGTTAACAAAAACTACTGGTGTGGAAGTATTACAAAAGCATCAAACGTATCATATCTTATTAAAACAGGTGCTGATCCTAATAATGTTGTGCTAACCATATTTGGTCTTACAATTTAATATAAAATAATAAAGAAGAATTAGATAATTATTTAACAAGACTGCGTTCAGCTTACAGAAAACGTTATAAGTTATATGGTAATACAAGTAAAACAGTTATATTAAGCAGTGATTGTAGTTTGTGCTAGTTTGAGTGTAATACCAGGTGTAAATAATATTTTTAAGTATAATAGCGGTCATACCCGTTTTAGCTTCTGGAATTAATAGTAGTATAAAGTTGGATGAGACAAAAATCAAAACTTAAATTTAATCATAGTTATATGAAACAATTACTTACATATGTAAAGTCAAATTATAAATATGATAGCAAAGATGTAATTAAACATGTTTCTCATAAGATTAAAGAAATATCAAACAAAAGAAAATTAGGTAGAACGATTAGAGAAATATCTTAAACGTTATAAACTAAACGGATACCAGGAGAAGTAAAATTGTGTAATATATATATATATATATATATATATATATATATATATATATATATATATATATATATATATATATATATATATATATAGTCCATTAAATAAAACAAAAAAATTTGTATTACGGCGAATGCATTTTGGTATGTCATACCATGAATGACTTAAATATAGGATATCACGATTTTTGTTTATACTTAATACAAAATACTCTTTAATTTCATTCATGTTTTTGTTATCAATGTTATCATCAGACACAATTATTTTTGTGTATCTTCATCCATTTGCTCAATTGGTTTAACATTTTCTGGATCAAGTACATATCAAATTTCTTCTTCAACGGTTGTTTCTTTCATTTGATTAAATAGTCCTTCCAACATCTCATATTTAGGCTGGATCTTATTCATGGAATATATTATAGATTTATAATAATTAAAATAAGGTTCAAGTAATATATTTAGTAATAAGTTTATTTTCCCCTAACCTATTCTTCCAATGATAGGATAATGACAGTCAGGTAACATAACATGATGCTGGGTTTGTTTATGTTTTTCAACATCAAATATTTGTTATTTCCATTATATAATGGAAATAATAAATGCAATATTTAACTATAGTTACAACAAAAAGTTTAAGAAGGGAGGGTAGAATTTAAAATCCCAAAACGAATTGAAAAACAACAAGAGCCACCATCGCCACATGAAAAATTAATGGGTGAAATTCAATCTAAAAAAGGTAATGGATTAGAAATAGAAGATGATAGTGATCCAGAAATTAAAATAATTCTAAAATCATAAAAATTAACACCTCAATCATATTTTAGGAAATTATATATTGATCCTCAAAAAGTATTACACGTACACCTTGATGCTTATCATGACAATGAAAGAGTATTCTCCGGGAAGATTGATTATGATCAGATCGATTTAATAACAAAAACATTTAATACTAAAACAAATTATATTGAAAATATCAATTTCTACTTTCAAAAAATTAATAGCGTTAGATGGATGTCAAAGGATGAAGCCGGGTAAGGACTGGATTAGTGAAGACACCGAAAGCAATTGTGTTAATAAGATGTTTATTTATAAACGCAATTTAAAAATGAACAAATCTGACACCATTATAACAAAAAGATAAGGAAAGTTATAATGTTCCTAACATGGAACTATCAACAACAAGTAACTCAACGAGAAAAATCAAAGATGAATTTAACGAATGGAATTTTAAACAAACGTGAATAACATCCTATCACCAATCAACAGCTGCACGTAGGGCCTGGCTTGGCACCCGCTGCGTCGGGGCACTACTTCTCGGTAAATTCGTAGAACTTCCTAGTACTCCTCGACTCTCGGGAAGGGGGGGAGGTAAGTCGGCTCACTTCTGTGACGGTCTGTCCCATATCTGCAGCCACGCCCCGTACTTCATTTATTACAAGTAGTCTGGTCGTTGGGTGTACGTGGCAGCCGTGCCACACCACAGATGGCCACCTCCCCGATTCCTACCACAGAAGGTGCAGCTCTGATCTTGCGATGTTGCTGGCTCGACGGCTGGTTGTTGACCCGAATGAATGTCTGAATCAAGGCAAGATTGTTATTGTTAGTTTCGATTAGAGACGTGTTCGGTAATTCCGCCATGTACGTCTAGTTAATTTCTCGTCAAGTGGGTTGCCGGACTGCAAACCAACTTGACACATTACTGCGTGCAATGCACGCTATTTATACACCCATCCCTCCCTGCATGGTTTCCCCACTATGCGGGTTCATTGAAAGCGCGATATGGGAGTTTGTGTACAATTACTTATACCTGTACATAGGAATAGAACCACAATGTTTAGACGATTGCGGGTGTGCGCACGGAACACTACTTAATTAATGTATGGAGTCGGAGGCAGCACGGACTCGGCAAGGGAGGCGTGAAGCGTGACAAAAGTACTGAAACGCCATGAATGTATATGATCAAATTCTGCACAGTTAGCTAAATCGGGCTGTCCCTAATACCAGTTGTGTGTTAGTCACATTTTGTAATTAGAGTCAATCTATAAAGTTTAATACAATTTTTCTAGTCTCTACCAATTTTAGAATTTAGTGTACATGGTGTACATCCAATTTCCCGACCAAAAAAAAATAAAAAATACATAACTTCCGGGTTAATGTAACCCTATTGTTACAATTTTGTGATCTTAATTTGAACATATCAAGTGATCATTTTGGAACGGTGCAGAAATGGATCGTATTTGCGTATTAATAAAGTTATTATCGAAAAGGGTTTTCAAGGCCGAAAAGAAAACCCTTTGGCAATTGAGACAATTCTATTAGCCTTTAAAAGGACTGAGGAGTAACCTCTGTTGCTGGAAACAGGTTTGGCCTCAGGTATTCGGGCGCCTCGAACTTGCGTCTGATGTGGCCCTTCATGTTGTCTGGGTCGATAAGGTCAGCAACCACTAGCTCTTTCATCGACGGCCATACTGTGACGGGCTGTGACGACATCTTCTATGACTCCATTAATTCGTTCAAGATGAGTACAGCTAGAGAGATTGCGCACCCGCTATACGCCTCCCCAAGAGCTCGGATGTTTTCGGCTGCATTGGTGAAGCTGGATTTCTGTGTCTTATTTAGAAACCCGTCACATCTTAATCTCTTAGAGCATGCAGATACCATCTGGAAGTCTTCCATGTGCTGTCTCGTTGCTTCCCTATCTTCCAAGATCTCACCCAGTCCCATGTCCATTGCCTGGTCGTTGAGGTACGCCGACACATGTTTTTTTGGGCGTGGGCGATGGCAGCTGAGACTGTTTTTGCTGAGTCTTCTTTGCCATCGCTCTCATTTCCGGCTGCATTGGCATTGGTCACTGCTTTTTTGGTCGCCGGCTGCGTCGCTGATGGTGTCTGGGCTTTTCTCCTCTCGGACTCTAGTTTCCTGGTTACCTCTTGTGCCTCTTGCTTTCTTTTTTCTTTATTTCTCTCCTCCTCCCTTCCCTGTCTTGCCCCCAGCTGTACTGGTGTCTATGTTTGTGGCAATGGAGTTTGCGTCCTAACCTCGGGCAATTTCGAGGCTAGGAGTGGCGTTGTTATTGGAGATGGAGGTATTGCTGGTCTGGGTTCCAGTCTGCGCAGTTCGTTGCTGCTGTCGATCCTGCGGTTTTCCTCCCTGTCCCGGTCTATTTGGGGGGGGGGGGCTACTTCTACTGCTTCTGTAGTCGTTTGAATCCTCCTCCCATATAAGCAGAAGAGTAGTTCTTTTTTGCCTGAGCCCGTAGGCTCCACCCTGATGCAATCCTAAGACCTAAGCCTTGGATTGCATTCAGGGCCCGGGGCGATATCATCGCTTTGATCTCTAGTTCAATTACTTCTACGTGTTTCTTGTTGCTCTGCTGACTGAAGACTAAGGCAAGACTGTTAGTTAGTTACTTTGTATTTACAACGCTTTCGGCCATTCGGCAATTTTTATATCTTCGTCAAATGGGTGCTAAGCACCCATTTGCCGCTTTATTGTGTGCACCGCACACTTATTAATTATTCATGTCTGGAAGCGGAAAAGGCGTAAAACAGCTGCAGAAGGCGCCTCGACGTCCCCGGATGACTCCAAGTGGTCCAGGGTTGACATTTTGTTTTTTATTTGCCAAATGTAAGGAAAAATCGTCGTCTTGCACCTTATCTAATAGTTTTTAATAATTTTGAACATAAACTCAGCATTTGTGGCTGTAAGTATGAGTTAGTTAAAAGTGGTTAAGAGTAAAGATTTGTAATGGTATAGATAGATGTCCGGCTCAATCTAAGGAGTGGATTAACAACGATATCCTATTTTTAGTAAGCATATGCACCGACACTTGATTTCTTGTTACTGATGCGGGGGTAATTCCAGAATTAGTTACCACATTGTGCGGTAGGGCTCTGGTGGTCTGGGCTTCATACCACCTTATAAACTTAATTATGTATGGCCAGTTAGATGGGTTTTGATCTTGAAGAGTTCTGTCACAGCCACCTTGTGCGGCGGGGCCTGATGGTCTGGGTTTGGGACCAATTTATACGGTCTAATTTTTATCATATGGTGCCTATGCTTACCCTTTTCTACGTCATTTTTAATTTTTGGGACGTTTTAATAATCGGGCACCGCATTGTGCGGTAGGGTCCTGGTGATCTTGACTTAGGGCCACCTTATATTCTTAACTTTTTGTGTGGACCAGATTACAGGGTCATGTTTCAGAGTTCTAAGTTATTCAATCGTTGCCACATTGTGCGGCTGGGCCTGATAGTCTGGGCTTAGGACCACCTTATAGTGTGTTCAAATATTTGAGGGGGTCAGGCTATGCTGTGTTGTTCCTTGTGATTTATGCCGGAAGCCGTCACCAAGCAGGGATAGTGAGAGAGAGAGAGGGGGATTTTAAGTGTTATTCCTGGAGTAGAGAGAAAAAAGAAAAAAAAAAAAAACATGTAATAGGGGTATAGGGGCGGTAATATAGTTACTGTCTTGGGGTTGTGAATTATATTGATTCAAGTATTGGTGTGATTAAATTTGTTCTGTAGTTTACTTTATTATTGATTTCAATATGTTAATTTTTAGTGAGTGAAGTTGTGATTTACTCCACAAATTTGGCTTACCCCTAAGTCTTATCCATGGGAGTGGAGTTTTTCCCGCTTAATAGGGCGGGAATTGGGCCGCACATATTGGCGTACCTGGGCCCCCAGCGGTCCCAGTCTAGCAATCCCCTTCCCCCTGGGCAGGGCCCTACCTCTCCCGCCTTAGACAGTTCGGGTTTGCCAAAGTAAAGGGTTTATTGCACTGTATGACTGCCTGTGTGGTTTGTAATATTAGTTGGTTTAGTGTTTTTGTTGTTATAGTTGTCTTTCTTGTCCTCTCTTCCTATGAATCTGTTTTGATGTTTCTAACATTTTTCCTCTGTTCCCTATATGAGAGATGTAGCCCAGGATGTTCGCATACATTGAATTGATGTTATTGTTATTAGTTCCTGTATTAAAAAAATTTGGGTACTGGGCTGGCGCTTTCAGTTTTTCTTGTTTTTCCTGGAATTGTTTCCTTGCCTGGTTGTAATTGGGCAGTCATTGAAGACATGGTTTAACGTCCTGGGGTGGAACAGTGAGGGCAGTTAGTTCTTGCTTCTTTTATCCCTGGAACAAATCCTCCAAAACTACTGGCTAGAAGTGTTTTGCCAGTTTTTATTATATTTATGACTTTGGTGTCAAAGGGATTTGCCAGGATTGGGGCTACGATATTTCTACAAATCTGCTTTTGTATATTGTGTAGATTGCGTCCTTTTTGTGTGCTGTCCCATTCCCCCTGCCATTTTTTTTTTATCGATTCTTTGTTTTATCATGCTGTAGATCTCATAGATGCTGTAATCCAGGTGGTGCACTTCTGGGTCATTAAGCTTATTTTTTTGCTTCTATATCTGCCCTCTCATTTCCAGGGATGTTGATATGGGAGGGCACCCACATGAATTCTACAGCCTGATTATTTTGGTCCAGGTTTTTAAGTCTTAAGTAGACTTCTCTAGTCATGTTTTCTTTGCTGGTTGAGTCACCTGATTCCAGAGTCCGCAGCACACCGAGGAAGTCGCTAACTATGACTGCTTTAGGTATTTGACTTGTTTGTATCCATTGAATCGCTTGTATAATAGCCCAAAATTCCACCGTATAGATAGAGCAGCCATTTGGTAGCTTCGCCCCGAGCGTGATGTTTTTCTCCGGAATCACCGCTGCTGCTGCAGTACGTCCTGGGTCTGGGGATTTAGATCTATCGGTGGAGATTTGGTTTTACCCTTAATACCCACTTTCTATCTCAGAAAGGATTTTAGCCCTTATTTCTATTGGTTGTTCTTATTTACTTCCATATGTGAGTGCATTTAGATTTATTTTTGGTATTTTACAGGTCCATGGAGCAGGATCAGTGTAGTTTATAATCTCCGCTTGTATATTAGGGATGTTTAATTCCCTTTTTAAGTCATGGATTCTTTTACCTCCTGGTAAGTTAATGCACAGTTTGTGTCGGAAGGGCTTATTGCATTTCTCTATTATAGCTCTTTTAGGGTGCGACTTGTCATGTATTGAGATCCTGGTCCCGTCGTAGGTTGAGGGGAGGTTCCCCGGTTTAAACCTACATTCGTCCCTAGATGTGCTACCGAGAGCACCGGTGCAGATAACAAGAGCTTGGTGTTGTATACGAGCCAATGTTTTGAGCACATGAGGGTGTGCCGATGCATACACATGGCATCCATAGTCTATTTTGGATCGAATGAGTGACCTATATAGGGTAAAAAGTGTGGTCTGATCCGTCCCCCAATCGGTACCCCTGAGGTTCCTCAAAAGATTCAGATCTTGCCCATATCGTCTTACTAGCTCTGTTATGTGGTTGCTCCATGTCAGGTGCTCATCGAATAGCATCCCCAGGAACCTAGCCACCTTTTCAAATTTTACCTCCATGTCATTTAAGTACAGTTTAGTGGTTGTTTTTTATGTTTGCTCTTTGTAAAAACATTACCCCTACTGTTTTACCTGGGGATAGTTTGAAGCCCCACCTATCGGCCCATTGGCCAATCATATCCAGTCCCACCTGCAATCGTCTGACCACAGTTTCACTGGATGGGTTTCCCGCTTCCCAGATTCCACTATCGTGGGCAAATTCAGACAGGTCCAGATAAGTCGGGTCTACAGATCGATCTAGGTCGTTAATCATGATGTTAAACAGAGTGGGGCTTAATATGCTACCTTGAGGTATACCGTTTTCAAGCTCAATTGCTTCTGAGTAGCTATTGCCCACCCTGGTTTGGATTTTTCGGCCTGATAAGAAATTCGGTATCCATTTATGCATGCGGCCTGTGAGTCCATAATGGTTTAGTTTCGCAATTAGTCCCGTCGTCCAAATCAGATCATAGGCCTTTTCTAGGTCAAGGAATACTGCAATAAGGTTACGGTCGCATTTCCTTTTTGCATTGGCGGCCAGTCTTATGCTGGATTCCAAGCGTACTAATTGATCTATTGTAGATCTTTTATTGCGGAAACTGCTTTGATTTTGGGATATCAAATTCTTGCTTTCCAGGTGCTTCAGTCTATTATTTATAATGATTTCCATGATTTTACATATATTATTAGTGATGGAGATTTGTCTGTACGAATTGATATCCGCCAGATCTTTTCCGGGTTTCGGGATTGGGATGACAACCGTTTGTTTCCAGCGTGCCGGTATTTCTCCCGATTGCAAGATCAGATTCAGCAGGTCCAATATCGCCAGTTCAATATTTTCTGGGAGATTCTTATAGATTTCATAGCCTAGCATGTCCTTTCCGGGAGACTTTTTTTTTTTCTTTTTTTCTTTTTTTCTTGCGGCTTTTCGCCACTCGTGTACTTTGAAATCTATATTTAAGGGGCTTGAATGGTTTCTCCTATCGGTGAACAATTTGGGGTGTTCATTCTCTACTTTGTTTTTATATTTTTTTGAACTTTTCCGAGTGGTTAGAACTACTGCTCATTTCGGCAAAGTGTGTGGCTAGTTTTATGGCTTTCCGCCCGTCCGTAATGAGCCCGGGGAGTTTTGGGGTCGAAAAGGTAGCTTTGCCCCTAATTTTTGTGATCTTAGCCCAAACTTGTTTAGAGTTTGTCTAGTGATTTAATTTTGAGCATAATTCCTTCCATGAGTTCTGTTTTGCTGTATAAATGGAAGATTTACCTACTCGCTCTTTTTCCTTGTAGGCAAGGACATCTTGGGAATTTTTGGTGTGCCTGAATTTGTTTAGGGCCGTTTTCTTTTCCCGTATGGGGTGCCTACATTCTTCGTTCCACCAGGGGACTGATCGTTTGTTGCCTCGTCCTCTTGTTTTGGTGATGCATCGTTCCGCTGCAGACGACAGCGTCTTAACGATGTTTTCGTTAAAGATATCAACACTGTCGCTGTATAGCATGGCACTATCTATCCCGTCACATAGAGAGCGAAACGTTTCCCAGTCCGCCTTGTCAAATCTCCATTTTGGTGTATTTGCGGTGTCGTTTTTGTGCGCTTTTAAGTGCATTGTGGTTAATATTGGGAAGTGGTCACTGCCTAGTGTGCTCTATTGATCAACCTCCCAATCAGAAACTTCCGCAATCTTCGGTGAGCATAACGTTAGATCAATGGCGTTCATGGTTCCATTTTCAGAGTTGACTCAAATGGAAGAGCCATTATTTAATAACACAAAGTTTGATAACGTGATCCACCGATCAATACTACCACCCCTACTATCCAAATGGTCCCCCCCCCCATTGTTCGCTGTGTGCGTTAAAATCACAACAGATAACGATGTTTTCTCCTAAGTCACTAATTATATTTTGGTAAGTTTCGGGTTTTATGACTAACCCCCCTCCTGGGCCATACATGTCTACCACCATTTGGATTGCTGCCTGTGTGAATCTTAATGATTAGGAATTCCGGAAGTTGTTCGGAATTTAGAGTTTGATGGGTACAGACTCACTTGATAGAACGTCGCTGACAAATGTTGCCCGACCTCCTCCTTTTTTTACATTTAGCCTGTGTTTTAAATAACAGATAGTATATCCTGGAATTTTAAGAAGATTTGTTATTTGCTCATTCAAATTTGCCTCTTGAAAGCACACAATGTCTGGTTTATTGGTTTCGGCTTGTAATTTTATGACCAGCTATGGGATGTTGGAACATATCCCCCTACAGTTCCACTGCCAAATAAGGATTATTTCATTTGTATCTACTGTGAGTGCATCCTAGTTTGTGGGTTGTGGTTCACATCTTTCTTAGGCGTTGGCCTAGGATCCCCGTTTGGAATCCGTAAATTAGTATGTGTTATGATTAGGCTGAGTGCGTCCTCTGCGGGTACGTGATTGTGCTTACTTAGTTTTAGTACCCCGTTGATTATATCCCGGATTAGCTCTAGGATTTGGCTTACTGCTATTTGATGGGTATTTTTTTATTATTGTTCGTTTTGGGATGAATTTGTAATGGTTTTTCTGATTTTTGAGAACTTTTGATAGGTTCTGGTGGTTTTTATTTTGATATTGAATGATTCACTGGAATCTGGTGGCAGATTTGTTTGGTTGCTGATTTCTTTTCCTTGCGGAAGTTTTGTGCTATGATTCTCCTTTGATACTCGCAGTTGAGTATTTGGGTTTGGTGCTAATTTTGGGTTTTGTTTTTTGATATCCTTTTTTGAGGATTGGATATGTTCTGTGTTGTTTGTTTGTTTGGGTGTTTTAGGGTCATCTGATTTTAACAAGGTTTTTCCCACTTCTGTTTGGGGGCAAGAAACATTATTACTGGTGTCTCCTCCTTGTGGTTTTGTGGGTTTATCCCTTATGGTTGGTATTGGATTTCTATTCTTTATATTTGGTACTTCTTTGGGATTTATTTTGATAGTTTTCTGATCAGTTTCCTTCCGATGTCTGTTTCCGACCCTGGTAAGTTACGTGGTTTTGTAACATAATTTCAATTGTTTGAGGCTTCTTGACTGCGTAAGGGCAGTCAAGTGATTTTGGGTGATGAGAGTTCCTGCAATTAGCACACTTTTGTCCTTTATAATTGCAATTTTCCGGGTGTTTTCCTCCACATTTACTGCATCTTGGTCTGAATGTGCATTTGTTGAAGAAGTGACCCCACCCTTGGCATTTGTTCCAGAAGCGTGGTGTGTTGTTATATTCTTGTAGTCGAACATATTTTTGCCCTGTTTTCCTACACGTATGCATGTTGGTGGGTTTTGCTTAAAGTACAAGAGTACTGCAGTGGAGTTTTCGCCGTCCTTGTTCTTTAGGCGTACTGCATTTTCAATATCTTGGCCATATGTCTTAATGTCTTGTATTATGGTCTTTGTCGTGTGCGTCTTGTCTATCATAATGATTTTCTTCATTAGTTGTGTCGGTCTATTTGATTGCTTTTTAAGGGGTTTGCATTGTTGTGTCGAGTGATTGTTACTCTGTGATTGCCAATTTGTTGGGTCTCCTCATATTTTGCAACTTGAATGGCAGTGGAGCAGCTTATTATGATGTACTGTTCTTTAGTATGTATTTTTTTAATGCTCCCCCCCCCCTGTGTTTTAAGAAGCTCCGTCATATTGCTTCTGTCGCTTATGGCGTTCATATTTAATCCAGTACTTTTGATGTAAACAGTCAGTTCTTTTGGATTGTACGTGAAGATTTGCTTTTTGGGGTCATTTTTGTTAGTTTTTACATTGATGTTACGGGTCTCTTTTGTTGTTAGAGTTTCAGTTGGCGATATGGTATCGCCGGTTGTGGCCTGTGTCTTGTTCACCTTGGTGTTACCTAGTGTGGAGGAGACTGCTATTTCTATGGGGCCCTCCGTTTGGATCTTGTTGCATACTGTTGTTGGTTCCGATTTTTCATTTCTTTCTTCCCTTGCTTGAGTTGCTGTTCCTTTTTTGCTCCTACTCCTGAGTTAGCTTTGTTTTCAATGTGTGTGTGTGTGTGTGTGTGTGTGTGTGTGTGTGTGTGTGTGTGTGTGTGTGTGTGTGTGTGTGTGTGTGTGTGTGTGTGTGTGTGTGTGTGTGTAGTTATTTTGTTGGAAGATTTGCTTTTGGAGCCTCCCTTTACTGGGTGTTTCCCCTTTCCTTTTAATAGTGGGCTTTCTTTTATTTCAATAGGGTCTTGTGTGTCAGGGATTGTTAATATCTGTTTCCATTCCACTGTCCCTACTTTTGATGGGCCTGCCACTTGACTAAGGTGCACCTTAGCGCAGATAGTTTTTTTTTAGCATTCGGTATTGATGTTGCTATTACTAACTTATCCTTTGTTGTTATTGGCTCATCTTTGTTTGTTGGTTTTTGTTCCACTCCGGCCACATCTGCCGTCCACTGGAGAACCACACACTGGTGGTGTGTCTTCCGTATTTTGACCCGTGCCTTTTGAGTAGTTGTTTAAACAGATTTCAATTTATGACTGGTCCTTAGTTGGGATGGGGGTGCGGGTGGGGGGATAATATGGATTTTGAAGTTCAAGATGTTTTCCCTAATGTTTCCTTTTGGGTCTAGTACACTTGTGCCTAAGTACGTGGGTAGGGTGGATGTTATGCCCCTTGACCAATTTCCATGTTTCCTCATTACTTTCTGTTTCTTCATTTTTAACTTATCCATTGTATTTCCTAAACTCCTAAGTTTAACAGGGGTAGAAAAAATGTGTTGCTAGATTTACACAGGGTTAAGTGGTTAATCTTTGCTAAACAACGGTATCACAAGAGTTACAAAATTATTACAATTATGTACCTTGTCAAATAATTGGGATTGTATCGACCGTAAGGATTCAGTGTGCTTAAGGTGACATAAAATCTCGCAGCGATATATGCAACAATCTTACTTCCTGAGTCTTTTTTGTGGTCTAGCTCTTCCATACTCAGTGCTAGCCCTTGATAGTTCATCGCGACGTTGGGATTGGGAAGAAGATAGCCAATGTAACTGCTAAGTAAAATATTCCACAATTATTTATCACATTGCTGCGTACTCAAGTTTCCAATTGCTGCTCCAATGACAGAATGCACTACGAATGTGCTTTTTAGGAACACGTTCTCCACACTACACCCATTATTTTTGTAGTGCTTGTTTTTATAGTTCTACTAGAGAAGAAGTCGGGGATGGAGATGCGGTGTTTAACGGCATGTTCGTGACTTCTACTTCTTTCTATAGTCGATGACTTGTGAAGCTGCAATCAAAGAATCAAAACTGGTTGGATAGTCTTTCCAACGGACTTTGACTTCTTGGATACAATGTTTTCCCACTTTCTGTCTTCTTTGATCCAGGATACTTTCGATAGTGTACACGTTGTTGTCATTCTTGGTCACTCGTAACTCAGGCAAGTGAAAAGATCATTTTAACACTTCTCCATTCATTTCTTCCAATTTATAGACAAACGGGTCATGTTCACGCACCACTCTCGTGACACGAAACAATTGTCAAATCAGTTCTTTAATAGCCTTTGTCAAAAGTGCGTTTTGTTCGTCCGATGCGAACCCAATCTCCTGTGTATAACATTTCTTTCTTTCTTTTCTGGTCTCCGACGTTTCAAAGAATCGTTATAACACGGTCACTTCGTTTTGAGGTCTCACTTCTTCTGGAACACATCCAATACTGCGGATACTAGACGTGGTAGCACGTTAATCTATTGGAGAGATTATGCTGATGTGTAAAATATTTCCACATTCGTTTTATTTCAAGGTTCTTTGAAAACGTTCCACGACAATGGCTTAAGTTTCAGGATGTTCAATGGTGAAAATAAGAATGTGTCGTTTTCTCAATTCTTTTTGAAAGGCTTGGTTGAGAAATTCAGTGCCTATGTCCGTTTGCCATTTACCAAATCGCTGGGGTGAACTTCTGACAAATATTCTCCGACAGTGTGAGGTGACACAGAACGTCGTCTTCGCTTTGCATCTAGTTTCTTCTTGGAAGGATGTGATCGTTTCATGATGATGAACGATTTAAATTTGATTGACAAGGGTTACCTCTCAATATATATAGAGATCCCCTCCCCTTCCTTGTGTAAGAGAATGCACTCGTTCAGCTACAGAGTCATTAGAAAATACACATCCAATAAGTCTTATGGTGAGACTCCAGACTACTCCTCTCGAGACAAAAGAGAAGATACTTGTTATGTCTGTCAAGTGAGAGGACATTGGGCTGCTGAATGTCAACAACTTCAAAGAAAAGAAACCTCCAAGATAGAAGAAATCAGGTTATAATTGTGAAGAGAAGGGACATCGGTCTTCAGTGTCCCAAGAAAGGGGGGAAAAAAAAAGAAAAAGTAGGAGCATTCAGAAGCAGAAGAAACAAAAGAATAACCCATTTCAGCGACGAAATTTAAAGCAAGACAGTAAAAAGAAAAATAGGCTTTTGTGATCTGTTTGAAATGTCATTTTGATTCTTATTCTTGAAAATATATAAAAACGTAAGTGCATCCATGTCTTCATGTGTTTCCTTTTTAGTATTCATAAGATACTGCCACATACTCTTCTATTTTTGGTGATGGTATTTGCTTATGATTTGGCAATCATGGCGTAGCATTAATTTTCTGAGATATCTGGCTGATGCTGAAGAGGGTCGTTGTGTTTGACCAAAAATCATGGACTTTTCAACTTCAACTGCCTTAAAACTATTCCACGACCAAGTCATACTGCTGCTGTGGTAGTGGTAGTTGCTGCCGCTGTTGGCGACTCGGTGGTAGTGATATAGTCTTGGAAGGAATATAATTCTTGGATTGTGAAGGTCACTTTCTCTTGGGTTTTGCCAAAGAAGCATCATACATTTCTCTCAGGCGCTTTAGAGCCGCCAAAACGTCCTGTACACAACTCACGGTTCTGTTTTCACCCCCTTGGTTCTGCTCACTGTTCAAAGTTATCCTCTCCTCATTATGCCTTCTCTTTCCTCTCTTGCTGTTTTTCAAATAAAGTATGTTCTCCTTCCTTTAGGCATATATATACATATATATATATATATATATATATATATATATATATATATATATATATATATATATATATATATATATATACGGCGCAAATACCACCCAACAAGCTCTTCTTCAGGGGAAGAAACAACTTACATCCACAACATATACACACACACACATAACCGTCGCCCGCCCCAGGCGATACGAGCGACCGACCGGGGAGGAGCGGGTGGGGAGGGCACTATTTCCCGGATCCAGATCATGTTCTTTTTTATGTATCTTACTTAAATAAACGTACATATTTTTCATTAAAATACGGACGTTTAGTTATTATTCTCATGACTATGAATACATTTAAAAATAAACAGTTTGCGGTGTTTTCGTCTGAGGGTGGGGGCGCCGAAGGCGACGCTTGTACGAGAAGCCGTTTCGTCCAACTTGCGACGGAACGGTATATATATATATATATATATATATATATATATATATATATATATATATATATATATATATATATATATATATATATATATATATATATATATACAAGATTTCCCGTGGAAGAGGGGTTAGGTGTGGCGGGAGATAAGGGGGTCCGGGGTTGGGGCATTATACTAGAAAACGGGACTCAGTTCTTTTTGGGGGGTCAGGTTCTAAACAAAGAGGGTTTTTCTTGCGAAATTAAGCATATATGATATGAAAAACCTGCAGAAGATAGTATGTGATACCGTGGAACTTATTTGCCCGGGCCAGATTAGTTCCCAGAGTGTGGATATACTATCTTCATCACACGTTTCATACGTCATGAATTTTACTCCGTGAAAAACACATTAAAAAAATCATAGCTTAACGAGACCGGAAGTTGACCCCCGCCATATTTTATTTTTTGAAAATAAAATGGTTCACCCTGTTTAAAACAAGCATAATTTTCAGCAGTACTGGCTGTGTCCTTTTAGGTCGCGCCCCCGCTTCGAATTGAGACGGCGCCGCTGCTACCTCCACCGGTCGTGTTACAGGAGTACGCCCGGCAAATGCCCACTAAGCAAGTATGGCCTGCGATCCCAATATACTGATTACCCCTTTTAAAAACAGTTTCTAGTCGGAACCTGTAGCCTCTTTTTGCTCCCGTCACCTCGCGATACACCCACTTTGGCCATGAGTCGACAAGTCTTGATATGGAGGTTCTTTTATCGTCTTCGTGTAACAAAAGTTATTTCCAGTTGGGTGGAATATCGGACGCGCCATCAGCGGTCCTTTATTTATAATAATGGCGACCCTCTCCGGTAATGTATTGCGGCGTGATTGCCATTTGTGACGCGTATCTGGGTGGGGCTCCCGCGCTTGCATGGAGGCCTATATGCCGCGCAGGACGTCTTCCAGCACTGCCACCGTTTCTTCACCCCACTCCGCAACCGCCCGCTTCACGTCCTTGACCTTCTCGCGGGTTTCTTCAGCGGCTTTCAGAGACCGTCTCTTCCAACTCGATCTGCTTGGTGGCGAGTTTATCACGCACCGCGCTGCAATGTGTTCCTTCAGCGGGCGTATTTTGTCTGCGGTGCTGGTCATCTTCTTGAACGGCATTTTACGGCAGAACTACTGGCGGATTGCTGCACTGGAGATGGTCGAACAAAGGCTCGCTCTAATTACATATCAACGCGCGGTCCAGGCCAGGTCGAAACTTTGCTGAGCCGAAGCTGGTCAGGTTCGCGGTGGCGAAGCTATGTGGCGCTGCGGTCGCCTCGGAAAATGCGGCAGAACTCGTGGCAGTCCATATGGGCGGCACACCACGTGACACGCACGTTGCGCAGGTCGTGCGCGTCGGTCCCGCAATCTGCCGCAGCACACTTAGTCGTTCACGCTGGGGGCGACCATGTACAGCCGGTTACACTTCATCCAACGCGTCAGGCTGTTCAGCAACACCTGGATCTTGCCACTCCCCGACCGACCAATCAGCAACGCGCGAACGCGGTCGGGCGGTATGATGATGTGACTTTTTAAAATTGAAACATCAACGACGTCCATACTAGTTAAACACCTGCGGCATCTTTCAAAATGCTCGCATACCGTCTACGCTGTCGGCGAAAGCCCGCAACTGTTGGTGACCGTCGCGTGATAGTCCTGGCCAAAGGCTCGCGCGCCCTATGTGGGATCTGTAGCATGTGCGGTGCGAAAAAGGCCACGTTCTTCGTGGGACGCAAGGTAGAAAAGTGTGTTGGCGACATCACGTCAAGCCTCGGACAGCTTCCTGGGCTGCCCAGGAGTAAGTATCCCGGGGAAGAGCACTTGCCGCGCTACAACTACTGCGAGCCCGGGACCCGGCTGGACGCAGTCAGCAATCACAAGCCGGGCGAGGAATTCACCAAACTGGTGGACGCCACTTACTACCGGCACGACCTGGCATACTCGCTCATGAACGACATGCGGGACCTACACAAGACAGACGTAGACATGATCCACGACCTTAAGACCATTCAGATGCCTGACTTCGGCGAGCGGCTTGGTCGCATGCTCGTTACGCGCGAGATGGGCCCAATAGGTTGGAGCGATGGAGGCCCGTCTTGCATCCGTCTTTTATAGCCCCAGGGGTTACTGGAAGGAAGAGGCGGCGGCTTAAAAGCTAGCAGCGGCCACCAGGGCCCCTGATAGACACTGCCAGGGAGTGGTTCATAAAACATGCCGTGTGGCAGATCTTCTAACCGGCACCGCACAAAATCGTCCGCCCGAGTTTTAACGTCTTGTACTCCCAGCGGGATGCACCAGGCCGACGTCTTGTTTCTGCCGCATGACAAGGTTGGACAGCGAGTGTACAAGTATGCGCTGACAGTGGTGGACGTCGCCAGCCGCTACAAGCGGCCGAACCCTTATCAAGCAAGGATGCTGCCGAGGTTGCCGCCGCGGATCTACAAGTGGGGCCTGCTCAAGTGGCCCAAGCTGCTGTATGGTCGACCCGGGGCGGAAATTCATGGACTACGTGGTGCAGTTCCTTGTCAGACATGGCGTCTACTTGCGGCGTCGCGCGGCCGGCGTCCACCGGGCACAGGGTATAGTACAGCGGTTTAACCGAACCCTGGCCGAGCGGCTGTTGGGCACCAGTACGCCCAGGAGCTTTTGCTTTCTGAAAAAGAGGTGGCAGAGCACAGGGTGGAGTGGGTTCGGCGACTGCCGGATGTGGTGTCTGCCCTGAACGGAGAGGTGACTTTGCTTAATGGTGAAAGGCCGCTCGACGTTATCAGCGTCCCGCATGCGGCACCTGCCACGAAAATCCGCCCGGGCAGCCCCTCAATGTGCTGACCCTGGTGCGGTACTTGGTACTTGCTCCGGTACGGTCGCTGGATACGTACGTTATACTCGACTGACGGGAAATCCCTAGTCAGCCCGTCATATACCACCTCGATAAGTCCCCCGTTGGGGTGGGCGATAGGCCGCCTCCCGGGGGGTTTGTTCAAGAGCTGCAGGTCGTGCCAGAAACAGAGGTGCTGCCAGGATTTTATCTCAAGGAAGGAGCTCCCACCTTGTCACCAAAATAAGGGGTGGGGGGGATAGCAAATAATGAGGGGGAGAAGGAAACGGCCGTAGTTCAATATTTACTTAACATATGAAAATATCCGTCTCTTTTTTTCTTCCTGTTCCACTTTGTTATAGCTCTATTGAACTCACAATCCTCAAAAGATGTCTCCTCTAGTTGATGTTGTTGTTATGTGTTTAACGCCAATTTTCAGCACATGATAGACAATACATGGCGGCCAGTATATCTGATGGAGGAAGAACCCGAGAAAACCCAGGGAAGAACCACCTACCCACGGGAAGCTGCTGGCAAGTTTTCTCACATACCCACGTGGCCGAGCCCGAGACTCGAACACACGCGGACAGTGTCTCCTCTAGTTGAAAAAGCATTAATCTGTTGATCATTTCTGAGCTTAATTTGTTCCTTATATATAAATATGGTTCTGTGCTGAGAACCGTCATTCACACATGCATAGCTAGGTAAGCCAGCTTGAACAAGTCGGAAAACTGCTCTTTATGGTTGTTATGTACAATTTTCAACAGCTCATAGGTACTGTCTTGGAGATCTCTGCTGCAAAATAATTTTTCACTAACAAGAGCTCTGCCAAAGTTTCACTTTCTTGAATAAGTGCTTTGCTGACTACTATGCCAGATTTCTTATATGTTCCACAATGTTGTATTAGGGTTTTAAGTCCGTCAATGCCATAGTCAGCTTGTTCAGACAGAGGTATTTTGATCAAAAATAAATATCCTTACTTTTTAATTTCTTTTTAGATTCTTATTTATTCAATTTATCTTAACCCTTAGAGTGCTATCTAGTTTTGTAGCACAAGATCCCTCAAGGCAGAATTGTTTCAGAAAAGAATGAAAATTGCACCCTACTTTAAAATTGCCTGTATTTTAATTAGGCTTGTTTTTCTGCCTTTTCGACATTTCAAAATACCACTTAATATGGGGTTGACAAGCATGCCGTCTGTTTTTGTCCATCCAGCATGTACATCGGACTCGAATTCAACATCATTTTCGAATTCAAAATTACTCACTGGTATTTCCAGTAACACTTTCCGGGCTCCAATAATCTCATATACTTCAAAACTTTAAAAATCATTGTCATCATCGCCATTATCAGCCAGTTTTTGCCGAACAAAACCGTCATCTGAAGATGAACCATGTTGGGAGTCAGCCATTGTGGGTTTTCTATGAGCCCTTACTTTAAACACGCATTTGTAAACCTTCCTTCATGAATGCAAGGTTCAACCTCGACAATACTTGTTCGAGGGCCTAATGTGCCAACAAAATTTAGTTTAACAACCGTTCACGTCAAGCCGAAGTACTCAGAAGTGTAAACAGTTGCCTACCGGAAAAAAAAGACAGTTGAGACAAACGCTACGAGACTTCTACTGGCGACGCGACTTCTGCCGCGACAAGCACTTTAAAGGTTAACAGTTAAATAAAAAATTTATATTGCGCAGAGTACATTTTTATATGCGCGACTTAAAACTAATTTACGGGAGTTCTCATGGATCACTTCTTTCCAAGTGCGCGCATTCATACAAATTTTGCGCGATTCGCACACTCGCAAGCCCTGGTAGCATCTCTGCAGAAGATACCCAACTACCTTACAAGGGTATTCTCACCCAGCAAAAGGCTAGAGTCAAATTGCAGATCTCATCCTGTACGCCATGTCTTCCGTGTATGTGTCGAACGAGCAGATTCGGTCCCTGTATGATACGGGGTCCCTGCGGAGTATGTGGCTTGGACGTCTAGAATGACCCTACCCCGCGTGCTGCAGATCTGGTGGCCTCCCACCTGCAGGAGAATCAAGGAGAAGAATTTCCTCCAACGATAGTGCAGTGTATGGTAGCCGGCTTTGTAACGGTTCGTTATTCTGACACATCTGCAAATGCTTAGAACTATTCAAACTCTTTGTTGGCCTCCGCCTGTGTTTGGACGTGGCTCGGTTCGTGATCCCATCGGGTCCAATCCTTTTTTTTTTCTTAAATCCAGCGGGGAGAAGCTGGTCTTTCTCGGTCTATATACCCATATCTGGTGTTTTTTGCGACGGATTGCTGCGTTGGTGTGGCGAAACTACCTTCTCTGCTTGAGGATCTAGAGGTGGAGCTTATGCTGGAGGTCAGCCTTGACTGTCGATCTCGCTACACCCTTGGCCCTTCAGGATCTGCCATCCCATAATGCATCCACATATCTGGGGATATGCAGTTTGTTTTTTTTTAGTCATCAGTAGAACAAACAACATAAGGCTACGATGTGCCGGCGCATTATCTGGATCTATTATGTTTGCAGTTGGACGACTTATGAGCGAGTATTAATATATTTAATTCCCACACACTTCGAGAATTTCTTTGGTGGTGAAAGCTTGTTTTTATTCAGTTTTCTGCAGTTAACATCTGTGACAACACTAAGACAGTAAACGTTGTCATTATAAACCACATTCTTAGATTTATTTAGTCTCTCAAAATGGTCAAACAAAGTTTTATAATCAATCACATTGTTGGATTCTGCAATATCAATAGCTTGATTATTAAGTTTTCAGTAATCAGTATGATTTGAAGCCAGGAGTGTTTCTTCTTTCCTTAATATGTTTTCTCTGTATTGCTTCTTTTTAAAGTTAAGGAGTTTGTTCACATTATTTCGTTAGTGTAAATTGCTGTTTTTTGTTTTGTTTTTTAACAATGGTAATGAAATGGGAGCCAAGTGTCTTTCCCAAGAACACAATGAAGCAGCTGACCAGGGCAGGTATCAAATTCATGACTATTAGATTCAGAGTCCACCCTCAACCAACTAAGCTAACATGGCTTCCCTTCCTTAGTGTAAAGAAATGTACTTTCATTTCTTGGTTATAGGAGTTTCTATCACATGTTCAGCATTATGTACAGCATTTTTTAAATTGTTACAGCTCGAGTCATATACTAATGCCACCAATGTTTATCTATTTTATATGTGACAAGTCAAAGGCATTTATCTGCAGCATTTTTTATCATGTAACTGAAGCATTCAATTTCTCTTCATTGATTTCATGGAAAGGGGGGCAGAGGGTACATTATGAACACTTGAGCCTCCTGTACTTGAAGACTTTGATAACCAGAATGCCATACATACAGTTGTTAAGTCAAAGAACAGGAAAAGAAAAGAAATTAACCCAGCCAAAAAACTAGTTTGCAGATGGTAGAGTGCAGTATGATATCAATTTTTTTAAAAATTAGTTAAAAAATAGTTTGTTCCTAATGTCATCTTATGAGGGTGAGAAATTAATTCAGATATGTAATAAAGTAATGATTATGTACTTTTCATTTTCCTTTCTATCCTTTGAAAGTGCAGGGCTGATAAGTTGATGAAAGGGACTCTCAGAAATAGACTGGGGACTTTCGAGTGCCACGAGTGAAGCATCCTGAAATTCTCTTGAGAGCCCGGACTGTATCTAGCTTATGAACTACCACTAGTTTGCAAGTAACACTTGAACAAATGAACCAGTGTCCTCAATTTCTTCAGTAATATTTTTGATGTGGAGAACACAAGAACCAAAAATACAAATATGACACCTACATAAAAACATGTGTATACATATGCACATCTGCAGTGAGTGAGGATATAATGCCCCTTTTCTTGACAAAATTCTGTGCAATAAGAAATTGACTCATCAAAGTTACTAAACCTCAAATTTATTGGATTTCCAGTTTTTAGCTCATTTTCCCTGATAACCTGGAAAACCTTCAGCATCTTAAAGCCATTTTAAATGCCCAATATCTTACACATTTGTATACTGTTTCAGGTCCCAACACCAACAAGATTTTGGTGAGAAAAAAAAAAAAACAATAAAGGAAACGTTTTTATGGATCATGAAAGGACAGTCACAGCACCCCAGAAACTGACCTAAATGGAAAATTTTACCAGACATTCAGACAAGAGTCATCAAAAAGATGCAATGGTATTCCAATTAACATATCACCATGTCAATAAAACTAACATTTGGCAATATCTATGGACTGTCGACCAAACACCAATGCTGGCAAATTTGTGAAGCACTAAATAATCAGTCCCAGTAAAAACTTGTTAGGTATTCAAGTCTGATGTGCATCACCTATCTGACTGTATCATAAACAAATTCAAATGGGATTAATTCTCAAAATATAATAAACAAGAGTCAGCTTGAGATGACATATCCCCCCCAGTCCCCCACTTGTGTAAAAACTCCTGCTTAAAGTACCCAATGGTGCAGTACTCTCAATTTGTACACTAATTATTCTAGTACTGTATGGTCTAGTAACATCAATTTATACTACTTCTGCTATACTTTGGTTCCATGGCAACATAAAAAATACTGAATGTGGAAACATCTAAATATGAAACTTGCTTAATATGTATCTAAATATGCAACTTGATTAATATGTATACCAAGTTTGGTTGAAATACTTTTAACAGTTTAATAGTTATACTCTGGAAATGAAAATGCTTATGGACAGACAGATGGGCAAGCCAACTGCTATATCCCCCCATATTACCTTGGGGGAGGGGGGGGGGGGCTATTCTAAAGAGCATGCATGGTTGTCTATGTTCTTGCAAAAGGTCAATCTGATACACTGTTGATCATCCCAAAATAGGTTAAAGCAGGTAACTCTTTATGAGGCAGGTAACTTGTTTGAGGTACACAATCCTTGTTAAGTGTGACAAAATTTTGGTAGGTCTGTGTACCTCTCTCTTTCTCTTAAAGAAAAGAATTCTATAATTTTCCATTTTGCAGTATTTCTTCTGGAGGAAGTACAAATAATGCCATTTCTCTGAACAATTCTTCTGACAAAGTATAGGAATGGGACACAAAAGTGAAAAAGATACCTGTTATGAATTATTTATTAATTTAAAGGATAATTATGCATACATATAAGTGATATTGAAGCAAATCATAATGTACCATTACATAAACATTCCTACATAGACTTGGAGGGGTATAAAAGCTATAATAATTTCCTCCTGTAACATTGGTTATATGTCACATAAACTGTTAACAATCCTGTGTTACACGCATTTGTAAAAATGATAAATACTAACTGTAAGCTACCTCTTGCCTTGTGTCAGCATACAACTACAATATGGTATGCTGGTTAACTTTCACAGGTACATCAACATATCAAACTCTTGTGGAAACGAATTATTACTGAAGCGATTCCTAAATGCATCTACACACCTTGTTTTCATTATCAATGATTTATTCTTCTCTAAGAACAACAATATAAAAACCGTTTTAAAACCAGTTGGTAATACCTGTTCAGGTTGGCAGTCAGGCCTAGCTATCAAACCTATAAGGTAGGAAATCTTAAGGCAGACCATGGCCAAGTCAACAATTCCACAAAGCCATACCACCAAAAATACCACTGAAAATGTCATATCTTATCAATGCTTCACAAGCAAGAGAAAAATTATCCTAGGTTACATCTCATTTATAAAGTTAGATATCCTTCAAGATCTGTGAGTACACGAGTCAAATTACTAGTTGTACAGTCTTTTATTTTAAATCTTTTTTACCCCCTCATACACAGCTTTAAAATAAATTCCTTACATACGGTTTCACCTTCTGTGTTTCATTTATAAAAATCAACATTACAGTAAGAACCTGGTTGACAAGTGTAATTTGAGGGTAGATTGCAGACCAGTTACCTGGAGCATACATTTAACCAGCAATACCCGACAGAGCAGCCCAAAATATCTGCCATATACAATAGGGCATATGAAATCACTCCTGTGAAGTATACTCCATGCTTCCCCTCCAATTTCTAATGATTTATCTATCTTATAAAACTGCTTCATTTAATACATTCTTCTCTTTAAAAAAAAGCATATAAACCAGATGGTTTATTGTTTATACAAGTTCTGCAATATCTTAAACATGCTATATATTGGGGTTTATTTCTACTTTTGTATGAGTAGTGAAAGGTACAAGTGAAAAATGTGGAAGCAATATAATGCTCATGACTTCCGCTTTAGCCTTGAGTATGACATCAGTTACTTCCCTTGACTTACAATGCCTCTCGAGGAATATATCCCTATCTGGTCACAATTTCTTAACATATCTCAAGGCAGTCTCAAAACAAAAGCTTTTGCTGACAAAATGAAATGTGTTGGTCATAGTTTTGTTATGATCAAAATTTGAAGTTAAATTCACTTCTAACATGTTTTCAGATTATAAATAAGTAACCCTCAAAACAGGTGTTTCACCTCTGGTATTTTTCATTGGAGAAAACTGAGACCCTATCAACAGAGTGGATACTTTGGAAAATCTCTACATGAAAATAAAAACAAATTAGAGTGTGAAAAATTTGATAATCACTTACATGAACTTGATTGATATTTACAATCAAATCAGAGAATGAAGATTCTTAAGCCATTTAGCATCCAATTATATCAGCAATAGGTTCACAAGTTATATTGCAATAAGTACAAAGGTGAAAACAATGAAAACATGAATCTCTTTGAAAAGAATTTCCAGAAATTCAAAACTAGACCGTTTTGTTTTGTTAACTCCCGAGTGTTGAAACCATCTCTGATATTCTAAAGTGACAAGATTTTAAAATTAGACACTGGCATCCATATTGGATGTAAGATTGGCAGCATTTTCATTTATGACAAACTAGACATCATTAAAAGACTTTTGGTGAAATATTATATTGATATAATCATCCATTTAGGAAGAGCTGCGATAACAAGATTTTCAAGATGGCTGTTGTTGTGGCTATAATGGATGTCTGAGCAGCACCTTACTCATTTAGGACCAACCTGACCTTGGGATGAATGTATCTATAAAGTTTCATGGCAATCTTCCAAGTAGTTTAGAAGGAGTAGTGATAACAAACTTGTGCTAACAAATAGATGGATGATGGATGACTAACAACAGGCAATCCCAAAAGCTCTTCTGGTCTATGTCCAGTTGAGCTAAAAACAAACTAGTCTGAGTAGATACAAAAAAAAGAGCAAGAAATCTGAATGCTCTCTTTAAACAGGCTGAATCACACAACAGCAAGATATTATTTGTGCAAGCTTTCAAATGTTTGCATCTAAGTTTACTTGCCCATGAGCAAGTGAATTTCATATTTTTTACTTCCCCTGCCTAAGTATTGTATAGGTGGCATCTGACTCTTATTTCCCAACAGGTTACCTTCATCCAGATGTTTGCTTGACTGTTTCCAAATGAACTTGCCCTTGGCAATGGGCAAAGGGAAATCTGAAGGCCTGGTTTGCTTTATAAAATTCCAATATATTATTTTGATTTGTTTTAGTGTCTTTAAAGCCCCATAAACTCACTGAAAAATCCAACTTCTACATGGATCCCCCACCCCTTGCACCCCTAAATGGCACATGATAAAACAAGGTCCAACATTCATTATCTTTCCATTGCACTAGATCAGTTCAGGGTACTTCAAGAATTTGTTTTGAATATTCCATGTATTTAAGCTGGTACTCTTCCAAGGAGGCAAGCAATATAAAATCTATTTCTTCTCTTAAATCATATATAGGCACATGTAAAGGACTATGCTTCCACCACCAGATACAGGTTAATTATTTATCCTAAACCCTTTGTTTAATTCAGTCAAACACTTTGTGCTATAGCTGTACACAAGTTATACAGTGTTTTAAAAAACATTCCTTGAAAGTACAGAAATGATTCAAGATGCACTAAGTAGAAAAAGCTAAGTACATTTCATATAGGCATCTAAAAAAAAGACAGAAAACATATCTCAACAGAATCTAACACTATTTGTTAACCAGTTACTCTGATAAATTTAATTTTCCAAGTTTTTATGTCTTATTGTTGTGAAATTGTTCCCCTTTATAATTTTATTAAGATCTTTGTACCTACATCAAAATTCATATAGCTTGCACTATAAGAAATCTACTGAAGAAGAAGCTTAGAACAAATTCTTCAAGTCAGTATTTTAAACATCTGGCATCATTATCTAGGCTTACTATTCTCACTGTATTTTTAAACTATAAAAAGTCTCCTGATGAATGCCTGGGGTAACCTAGTCCCCATTGATGTTCACACTTTGTTCACTAAATCCTCAGATCAGGCTAGTAATTATTTATCTGGATGGAGCAAGCAGTGTTGATAAGCTTTCAGACTGTTAATGACTCAAAGAGTACACTACACAAAATGTGTCCACTCTTACTCATACACCGACTGGAAAATCAAAAAGAGATAAAATGAATGTAAAAATATACAGTCATGTATATTTCTGACAATTACATCTTCTTGCTATTATTGTACAGTTAGTGCTTTTCTTTGCTCAATATTGTACAAAGAACCTATTGGGAATGAACACTGAAGATAAACATTTCTCTGGGGCTTTCAAGATAACAATTCCTATGAAAAGAAAGGTCATGCTTCAAAAAAAAGAGTTACTGAAACAACTTCTATGATTTACATTGTACATATGTACATGTAAAATTTAAAAATTGCAGACCTACATGTCTGTAAACATTTTGTATGGCCCAAAATAATGTGTACGAGTATTCCAAAGGATTCTGCTATAATAATGCTCTACACAACATTTCTAACAACTGCAGGCAGATTTGTATTCATATGCACAGTAATATGTTACATTTGGGTAATTCACATATATATTATAAAATGGACATAAAAAAACTCTCAAAAACATTTTCCACCATTCAAAAGCACATACATGAGCTGTCATCTTAAAAATGATACATACACTGTAATATGGAAGAAGTCTTCAACAGCAAAAATCACAATAATCTGACAAAATTATTCTCCAAACCTGCACCTAGAATAGAGAACCATGGGCATGGTATACACAGACGCACTGAAAAACCACTAAAAAATGTTCCATACTGGAGACATTTATCAATACAATGTCTTCAATTTTCTCAAATTCATATTTAAAGTTATTACTACTCCAGATGAAAACACCCAAAATAACTAAACAGCATCCATTTCATAAAATTAAAATAGGAACCAAATTATATTAATCACATAATACCATATGTAAACAAGTAAAACCAGAACTTGGTATGAATTGTTTTGACCATATGAGGTACTAACATTTGGGACAAATATCAACAAATATTATATACAACAAATTGTTAATTAAAAAAAAAAAAAAAAAAAAAAAATTGCCACCCTCAATTGACAGATTATTTAGCAAATTACTTTGTGTGGCACAATATCCATTTTTAATGATGCAATTCTTCAATCAAAACTCATCAAATGCCTGAATTGACAAATTTATTGCAATCAACATAGAAACAAAGAAGTGAATCAAGATATGAGCAGCAAAGATATGATTTATAATAGTAGTGAACACATCTACTATGTTAATCAATTTAGTGGAATGCATGTGGGTGCAGTATGCAATATATTCATAAAAACATCCCCTTGTATAATAGATGATATCTCTTCCATCAATAGATATATCTGGCAAGACATTGGTAATCTATACATTTTCAGTCAAAAAAGCATCTCTAGTACATAAGCATACTGTAGTTGAAATAAGTATGCTTTGCACAATTTTGTCAAAACATTAACATTCTTTGTTTCATTGTTGATCCATAATTTACTGAACATCTCAATCTGTATTATATTTAGATGCTTGAATATAAATAGAATAGACAAGTTTTGTCAATTTTTGGCTGAAGTTAGATCCCTTTTTTATTCAACTGTTGATGCTATAACTAATTATATACAGGATTCTTGTTGGAAATGATCGACTCAAAGTTAGTATAAATTGTGCATTGTTGGTTCTAAGATCAATCTATTTTTCAGTTGCGTCTCCTCACTCCACCTCTGTTGTCACCAGGGTTGTCTCTGAAAAGATAAATTTTATATAAATTTTGTTTGTGCAAAGTTGAATACAATGCAAAAGTATAAATGGAGAGGTGAAAATGTCGCACCTCTATATTGCTGATGAATTATTTTTTTTAATCAGATGGCTTTAAAATGCATTTCATTTTTTAATGAAAAAGACTGATTTATAAGGCATGCCAAATAATTAAAAGTTCACAAATGGCATTCCTCCTAAATGCTCTTTCAGTCCTTTTAGACACATTGTTTTGCCCAGTGAATATTTAAAACACATCCATTATACAAAGTTTACAGTTTGAGGATTTAGGTTTTCATACCCAATGATCTTCTGTAATTAATCCCATATTTAGTTTTCTTATACAGGCACCAGCTCAGCTTGACCTTTTCCTGAGGTCACACCATTTCATGTTGAATACACTCTTAGGCAGTTTGCAAAGAAAACTGAAACTAGATAGTTATCTAGAAGCTTGCTTTTGCAATGAAGAATGCAATTGTAAGTGAAGAAGGCAAAGAAATATTAATCATCTGTCTTCAACTCAATCTGCTGATTGAGATTTATAGTGTATTACAAGCAAAATGAATATCAATCCTGTGAAAGGACAAAAAAAGATTGAATGATTTTGCTTGAAAGGGTAAGAGCAATGAAAGATATTGATGGTTATCTCTCAGTCTGGGAACCTAAAGCTTAACCTGGACCTGGACCATCTAGTTTCATTGATGACTGTAATGTGACTTCTAAAATGCTCAACCCAAATTCCCAAATTTCAGATTTCACACAGAACCAGAAAATCTGGAAATTGACCCACACATTCTTTATTGAAATTGAGGTTTGAAGGATCAAAGCATTCTCAGTAGACCCAAACTAACAAATCTTTATTGCCACCTCTGTATCTTTGCTTTTAAATCCAAACAAAAATTTCACTGGAAGACTGACACACCTGCTCTGCAGATGTATGGACCCCCAAATTACATGCACTGGTGTATGATAAATAGGTCACAGTGTCCTACTTTTGATCAGGGTAATGTAATTCTTCAAGATAAATGCAATCGTTATGTTTCATGATAGTACATGCAACATTATTCAAGATACATGTATGGACAAGTGCAAACACTTCCAACTAAATCTTGCCATTGTTGATAAAGATGATGCCAAAAAAGTGATAAAGCCTGTCTGTACTTTGCAGTCGGGTCAGAAAATGCCAATACAACTGCTAATGACCTAGGCGGCAAGATATACGATCAAGTAACATATTTGACTTAATGACTTGAAATTTTGTTGAAAGTTTATTTGCCCATGGAGACAAATGAATTGTTCCAAAAATCTGATGTCGGGTGAATTGCTTTGAAATTCTTTTGGGTCATGATAAAGAATAGCTGACCCATGCACCTGATTTGATGGTCAAGGAATGTTACAGTTACACACCTGCCAACTCCTTGAGAGGTATAAACATACTCTAAGTGGCAAAAAAGTATAATCTCTGCATAAAAAGTGATCTCCATATTATGTCATAATTCCATCAAACTGTATGAAAAATGTGAATTTCTTTTTGCTACTAACCTGGATCTACAGCTGGATAAAGTTCTTGTCACAAATGGACAAAATCCAATGTGGATTAGTACCAGAATACAAACACAAAACATACTGACAAATTCTATATAGAACACACTTGAACTAGTAGTCTACGTGTCTAACTTTCCACCGACTGATCGTAAAGTCAACTCCACAAATCCTGCAGGTTGCATTGAGCACCATGCTAATTGTGCTAAACATTAGTGCAGTATGACATCAAAAGGGCTCAAAAATGGGATTATTTTTCACTAACCCACATGATCACCAAAATAAAAGTTCTGATCCTGCCTAAATTTCACTGATCCTGCTAAAATCAAACAGAAGCCAGTTCAGTTTCTAATTCAAAATTTATTATTCATTAACATCAACTCAAAACAATAATAACTCTATTTCACCAGCAAGACTCGTGAATGAAATAACTCCTGCACTTTCATATTTCTCTGAATACTGAGTGCAGAAAGTACATAGCATCACAGCCTCTCCTGTGTTCATTTTCCCAGCACTGATTATATGTTTTTTGTCTTTTTTGATCATTTATTGCCCAGGATGTTGGTAGGTACTGAATTAACACAATAAACAGATCAATTACAGATTAAATGTAAATACCAACTAATGACCACTTCTTAACTGTTATGATAGCGACCGGTGGTAATTTTCACTGCTCCAACAGATTAGTGACGGCTGGGTTTTAGTGATCCGTTGGCAAAATCACTAACTGCATAGCGGATTAGTGTTCATTTTGAGCCCTACATGAATCACTTATTTTTTTTCAAAATTTCAAAAGCACTATGGATTTGATGCACTAATGATTTGACCTTTTTCTGATCAAACATATTTTAAAGTTTAAAAAGATTTGTTTTCCTCTAACATTTTTCAGTCTTTCAATATTTATGAGTCACATCGATAAAAAGCCTGCTACACTTGACTTCTTGTGCCATTATTTACAGTACAGACATCCTCTAACCGTCTTCACTAATATAATGAATCTGCAAAACATGTTAACTTTTCAAATTGAAGAAACCCGTTTGTTTTCTTGGAAATTTGTCATATAAAGTTGCCAGTTGCTATAAATAGAACATAACGAACTATATCTAATATGGAAGGATATAAATTTGCAAATGGTCTGTCATGATAGAGTACTTGGTGTTTTTGTACATAATAATCTATCATGGACTTAATATATGAAATATATCAGTACAAAAGTTAATTTTAGTTTATGACTTCTCAGTAGGACAAGAAATTTTCTCCCTGAAAGGCATAGGATACTATTTTATAACAGTCACTTATAATCCTATTTAGATTACTGTAATACAGTAAGGGGTAATTCAAATGATAAAACATTGCGAAGCTAGCATGTCTTCAAAAAAGATCATTTGAGCTAATATCAATCTAAACAGAAAACTGGGAAAACTTAGTTGGTAAGTTAAAAATATATCCTATTTTAGACTGAATCCAGTTGAGAAAAGCCAAGTTAATGTACACAATATCCAATAAAAGTGCTCCTGTATATTTACAGTCATTATTCCAGTAGAGGCTACCTGGTAACACTCCCCATCTGTGATACATGTCTACCAAACAGTATAAAATTCCCAAACCAAATAAGGAATTATTCCAAAAAGTTTCCAATACTCAGAAACTTTGCTCTGGAATAGTATTACAGTTGAGATTAGAAATGTCCACTCTATTTCCTTCTTCCAAACTCAATATATCCAGTGGCTTTAGAGCTGTATTTAAAATAAGAATGAAAACAACTGTAATTTGTATTCATGCATGCCTCTGGGCATTGTTAAATATACCACCCATGTTTATGGCACTAATTGCATACTACATGTATATCGACTATGTGGGTTCAATATGTATGGGTGAGTGTCTGTCTGGGGGAGAGAAAGGAAAGAATGTAAATATATTGTTGTATATACATGCTGCTACAGTACACACATTGTGTTTTAAGGAAAATCCATGTTCCCAATGTGGACCTTAATCCTTTTCACGCCGTTTCCATCTTGGACTGTGTATAGTGGTCATTGTTGATTGTCCACGTCGTGGCTCAAAGTGGACAGATTAAGTTATAGTGCCCCAATAAAGTTGCAGCAATATTATTATGTAATAGTGGATGTCCACTGGATCAGGTGGAACTTACCTGTTGGCTCAGCTATAGTGTGTAGAATTCTCTTTTGAAGTTGTACATAATGTCGTTAAATATTCAAAGACTCACCAACTAAAACGCATTCACATACATGTATTGCAAGCAATGAAAGATAAATTTCCGAGCAAAGAATCCTGAGACTATTTAGGTGCTTCACAAATTATACAAAGTTTAATTATAGTAATTTTAATGCGAGAGAGAGAGATTCTGCTTTTAAACAAACATAAGGAAAAAGAAATCACACGTAAATGTTATAGGGTTTCATTCCGTTATTAAAATAAAAAATGCAAGAAATTCAGTGATTTATTTTTTCATTCCCCCAGTTACTTTTAAATTGTTTGCTTAACATGTTCCCACACAATGAAACATACACAGCTCTATCCAATATCCAGCTTCTACTAGTCCAGCCTGTCTAGTACTTGTGACCCAAATAGACATGTCCATGGGACACATTTTCTCAGGTTCTAGACATGTGTTTACTTGTACTGTAGACCTGCTGTTTTTACAAAGACTCTACGAAACACATGATGCTGCATTCTATAACAGCTTAAAAAATATACTTACGATAAATGGTTTGGTCATCTGATGAGTTTAATATTACCAAATGGACAGGTGACAGTGATGAAAAAGTATAATCACTTAAAATATTTTCGGTAGGAAATAAATTTCTATGTATTATTTTCAGTTAATGCAGATTCAATTTATTTGACACAGTTTATTCTTTCAATCCACATGATAAATACTGCAAACTGTACCCGAATGTCAAGCGAATACAGTTTATCAGTTTAGCTACTAATTTGTTACATTTTGATCCAATTATCCTTTTTGACATGAATACAAATAAAACATTCTGTTACCAAAGAACATGGATCCAAATGAGTAATTTATACAGGGTTTAGCCATTAGGCCAACAATGTGAAATTACTGAAATTATGCCCATAATCTCCCAAACAGTACTGAATCTTTGGGAACCAAAATTAAGCTTAAAGTCACATGAACAAATTTGGACTAGTAAAATTAAAAGCAATAATAATTGAAGGTTAACTGCCTGAAGATATACATGTATACAGCATAGAAAAAAAGGGTGGGACCAATTAGTACATGCGGATGGGGAAACACATCCCCCCCCCCATACTAGCAGTTAATTTCTCCTGGATATCCATGACATCATCATCATCTTTTGCAATTTGACCAAAATACCTATTATTATGCAAGCTTAGTTCTGAAATGGGTATATGCAGTAGATATGATTGCATTTACTGTACAATAAAAATAGCCTCTCGTTTTTGTACATTGGTTTGGTTTTAGCTTTATATAAGTGGAATTTCTTCTAAGAAGATGCTGCCAGGATTTTATCTAAAGGGGGGAGCTCCCCCCTTGTCACCAAAATAAGGGGGGAGCAGAAAAAAAATGAGGGGGAGGAGGAAATGGCCATAGTTCAATATTTACCTAACACATAATTATCCATCTCTTTCTTTTTTCCTGCTCTATTGAAATCAAAATCCTCAAAAGATGTCTCCTCTTGTTGTATATGCATTAATCTGTTGATCAATTCTGATCTTAATTTGTTCCTTATCTGTGTATGAATATTGTTCTGTGCTGAGAAACCCCTTTCACATATGCATAGCTAGCTAAGCCAGCTTGAACAAATTGGAAAAATGTTCTTTATGGTTGTTATGTACAATTTTCAGCAGCTCATAGGTACTGCCTCTTGGATATCTCTGCTCCAAAATAATATTTTTCACTAACAAGAGTTCTGCCAAAGTTTCACTTTCTTGAATAAGTGCTTTGCTGACTACTAATTGTATGCCATATTTCTGATCTGTTCCACAATTTTGCATTAGGGTTTTAAGTCTGTCAATGCCTTAGTCAGCTTGTTAAGAGTTATTCTGATTAAAAATAAATATCCTTACTTTTTAATTTCTTTTTAGATTTTTATTTATACAATTTATTTTAACCCTTAGAGTGCTATCTAGTTTTGTAGCACAAGATCCCTCAAGGCAGAATTGTTTCAGAAAAGAAATGAAAAAATGCAGTCTACTTTTAAATTGCCTGTATTTTAATTAGGCTTAATATTTTGCCTTTTTGACATTTTATTTTGAAAGACCGCTTAATAGGGGGTTGACCAGCATGCCGTCTGTTTTTGTCCATCTAGCATGTACATCGGATTTGTATTCAACATCATTTTCAGGTTCAAAAGTACTCACTGGTATTTCCAGTAACACTTTCCAGGCTCCAATAATCTCATATACTTCAAAACTTAAAAAATCTTTGTCATCATCGCTATCATCGGCCATTATTTGCTGAACGAAATCATCGTCTGAACATGAACCATGTTGCAAGTCAGCCATTTTGGATTTTCTACGGGCCCTTACTTTAAACACGCATTTGTAAAACTTCCTTCATGAATGCAAGGATAAAACTCAACAATGCTTGTTCCAGGGCCCAATATGCCAATCAAATTTAGTTTAACAGCCGTTCATATCAAGCCGAATGATTTGTAAACAGTTGCCTACCGGAAAAAAGACCGATAACGAGACAAGCGCTACGAGACTTTTACTGGCGGCGTGACTTATGCCCCGACAAGCACTTTATGGGTTAAACAGTTAAATAAAAATTTATTTACTGCGCAGAGTACATTTTTATATGTGCGACTTTAAACTAATTTGCGGGAGTTCTCACGTATCACTGCTTTCCAAGTGCACAAATTAGTACAAATTGTGCGAGATTCACGCAGTCATGAACCCTGGCAGCATCTCTGACTTCTTGTTCATACTTTTTTCCCCCTTGTTTAACTTGTACTGTATTATGCACAAGATGAATACATCATATCTATCAATAATTCCTTGTATATCGCCAGAAATGGCTAAGCCATGTGTTTGCCAAGGCTATAAAATCTATCTCTAATTGCACTGGTTGCTATTAATATGTGGCTTCTTATTTTTCACAGCTTTAAACATGTATCCCTGGTAGAACTTCATTAACTCCTCCAAACTGGAGGTGGAAGAGGTTTTGGCTTCAAAGGTTGTAAATCTCAATTATTTTCTGTTTATCTTGAACTGTTCATATTAATTCTAAGGTCACTGTATTAACTTTGATTATTGCAGTAATGCTCAGTCATTCAACTTTTAATCTATCAAATTTCTGAAGCTTGAAGTTCATACATGTAGATAATAAGAAAATAAGAAAAGTGCACTAATAACGGGTTAATAACCCAATTAATTATATAAATTCTTGTTAAATACAAAATGAATTTCTAAGCAGTAATTTACCTCTTTACTTATTTTGAATAAAGAGAGGAATTAACATGTTATTTCTAAATTTTGTCAGTAGACAAATTCCAAAATGAAGATAAACGTAGCATATTTCAAAAATACATACTCTCTAATTATCAATGCCTGTTTCCAAATTAGCGACAAAAGCTACTGGTAACGTAAATCAAAAGTTATGGTGCATAATCTCTCTCTCTCCCTCTCTCTCTCTCCCTCTCTCTCTCTCTCGTTTGCATGTAATAATAATTTTTTTTTACAAAGATGCATTTTTTTTAGCCAAAGAAAGCCTGTAATGTAATACAGCGTTCATAAACGTCATAGCTTTGTGCTGCTGGGATAGACATGTATTATTATGTGCTGTGTTGAAAGAATTATGGGGAAAATAAAAGAATACATTCAGGACTGTACCCTTCTTTGCATTTAACAAGTCTCTCATTTCAAGCCAATCGACTACTATTGGGTGGATTTCCACTAGACTGGGGGGAAAATCCACCAGACTGAGTGGACTTCCACCACACATAGTAGGCACTTAATCCCCTGCTGCTCTGTCCACGTCAACCATTTTGAGTGGTCGATCTGTTAAACGCGATGTGTGTACTGTATGTATATATTTGCGTATGTATATGTGTGTGTTTGTATATAAATAAGTTCCTTTGTATGAGGGCCTCTAGGTAGATTCGTTCTTCAGCTAACGGTGTTACCCTCTTAAAATAAAATAAAGTCATTATCATAATGATGGTGTTACGAAAGTACATGTAGGTTAACAATGGATATGTGTACACGTACACTACTGTGATGCAGAAGCCTTCTTTCTAGAATATTCTCAAATTTCTACATGTGTGGGTTTAAAGAGATGATAATAAAAATGGCAAACACAAGTTTTTATTGCTTTGTTGTTTTTTTACTGTACCAAATAAGCATAAATTATAATCCATGTAGAGATGAGCGCAAGATATAATTCAGTGAAAAATGATTATGCCATAAAAGCATAATGGTTGGCAGGTATGCGGTTACCACTCACCTGTTATGTATATTCAATTTATAATATGTGTCCATGAGGTAAGTTGTACTTTAGTCACTTTGTAAACAACCTATTTACAGCATTTGAGTGCAAGGTCAGTCTTGTTTACATAGCATTTAACAATTAGATTGTGGAATTTTCCATGTCTTGATGTGATAAAAGTCATGTATACTTATCCTTATATTTATGCAGGTTTAGTAACAAGATTTAATTCCTATGCTAAAGTTCGTGTTATCAAGATTAGTCTATTAAGGAATCTATTTTAGTAATCAGATGTTACAGTTGTGAAAATCAGAGCAAATTCAGAGAGAGGAATTATTTATTTGAAATATTCATTGGAATTACTAAGAGTGCTCATTCTCATTTTGGATTAATACTTGATTTTGGGATTTATGTGAATTCATTCAAAGATATTCTGGATTACATCATTCAGGCATCAGGACATTCAATACTATTGACACCTCAGAACATTCAAGACTACTGGCACATTAGGGCAGTAGAGGCTACTTGAATTCATTCGGAATATTCTATATTTAGGACCTGTGATTAGGACACTTGGGATTATTGGATTATTTGGACTTAATTTCACGTTACTGTAAGTATCTTTTGAATTTTCACTTTAATTGTCTAGAAATAAATAACTGTTGACTTTACTTACACTGTTGGTTTCACTTTCTTTCTGTGACATTATTTTAAGACCTAGAGTAATAACACACCTAATTAAACCTAATGAGCAACTGAAAAACAAAGCGGAAGTGTCAAACAATGAATTCTGTCTTTGGGTAACATCTGTATATCCAACAGTCATATTTATAATACGATTGTTAGTGCAATGGCCTTTCCCGCATAAACAGGAGTAGATTTTATTTACTTGCCCAAGTCAACATTTAACTTGTCCCAGGAAACAGGCATTGGGAGTTTCAAAGGCCTGGCCTGTGCATATCACCCAATTGTGAATACCTACTACTTATGATTTCAGCTTAGACCCAGGGCATTGTGCATTGTTGTATGCAGGTAGGTGAATGTTTTATATGATTATATGGTATTTCTATAGACTTACTGAAGCTTATTTCATTGTCTTTACTTCTGTATACAGCTTTTTATATATGCATATTTTATTACATACCCAGTTGATATGGCATTCAATATGGATGTTTAATCCATTTTTCCATATCGCACATCCCAGAATGGCACTATTCAGCTGAATCAAACTTGTGTAAATCCTAATGAGTTTTAAATTCATTCACACTGTATAGCTAAAGAGAAAAAGAAAACTGAAAGCTTAAAACAAGTCAGGAAAAGTATTCATTTGACACGGCAAATAAATAAATCTTAGCCTATTGGCATCAATATATCCCTAGACCATATCAAACTTGTTCTTTCTGCTGGAATAAAACATGTAGTTTTTTTTATATTTATCATTAGAGTACAACAAAATCTGAATTTGATTATTTAAACAAGTTTTATTGCAGTATGCATTGTCCCTCTGTGACTCTGACCTATGACCTCCTATTTGAAAACATAGTGGCTTATAATACTATGCCACCTGGCTGACTTAATACTTTAAATTGCCCATATCTGCTAGCAAGGATAAGAATGTTTGCTTGCTTTTGTCAAAGTAACATTATTATACAAGTTTGGTTTGGTTTATGGGTTTAACGCCATTTTTCACCACAAGATAGGCTATACATAGCGGCCAGTATATCTGGTGGAGGAAGAACCCGAGAAAAATCCCGGGAAGAACCACCGACCCACAGGAAGCTATTGGCAAGCTTTCTCACATAACCACATTGGCCGACGAGCCCATGACTCGAACCCACGCGGTATTATACAAGTCAAGTTGACCCAATTTTCACATCGCTACATCATCATTCATCATATTGCTAAACAGCACGTTGACCCCTGAGAAACTGTATGTCATTTTGATGTAATTATGACTTCCTTCTGCTGTTTGGTGATGTAAACAATCAAAATAACATCCACATAAAAGCAAACAAGCAACCAAAAATTGAAGTAAAACTTTCGAAGGTTGTAAGAAATTTAAGATCTGTACTAATCTAATCTATTAACTTGTACTGCCATTTCAATAAAACAAAGTGAACAATTTCACTCTGCATAATACTTTTTTTCTCAGCATAGTAAATGAAAGGCAAAATCTGTTTCATAGAGATAATTTGAACAGTTTGAAAGTTTTTCTCCAGAAAAGAAAATGTTTACGGACAGACACACATGCAATCAGATGGACATAGCAATAGCTATAATATCCACCTCAACCCACCACAATGCCATACTGCATACTAGAGGGGAATAACCAGTTATAAATTTATGGGGAAAAAAAAAACTTTTCTTTAAAAGAATTACAAGACAGAGTATTATTCAAATTAGTGACAGAGGATTAATTTCATGGTATCATTTCATACATTTCTTTTATGTCATGATCCTCATTGTGAGACAAAATTATCCTTTAGCTTAATGCAACAAAATGCACAGCAAACTGTCAATTTCTTCACGCTGTTGGATCATTTTAATTCCTAAAAAAAACAACAACAAAAACTAATGAAATACTCGCCAATCAACCTGGAATTGCTCTTAAATGCAACCTTTAATGTCAACTCCAACTCCTGATGCAGGAAGAGAGAAGACACTGCCTTAGCACAAAATTTAACTGTATTGTGGCAAAATGACTGACAGCATTTCGTTGGTTATGGGTTTAACGACATTTTTCAGCACATGATAGGCTATACATGGCGGCCAGTATATTTGGTGGAGGAAGAACCCGAAAAAACTCCGGGAAGAATCACTGACCCACGGGAAGCTACTGGCAAGCTTTCTCACATACCCACGTTGGCCAAGCCCGAGACTCGAACCCACACGGACAGAGGTGAGATGTCAGTGATCTGTAAAGGCGAGCACCTTAGACAACTTGGTCACCAGGAGCCCTAACAGCATTTGGACCAAATTATTTGCATTTTGCATCAGAGCAAAAGAGATACGCTGGTCTGCAATGCAGTAAATAAACAATGATTTCCAAGGTGATTTTATTTCTCAACTGTAATTAACACATCATTTTGGAAGAATTTTTTGCAGAAACGTGTAATTTTTCCTTGACATAAGATAAATTCAATTTCACTTCAATTTCAATTCATTTCTGATACAGAGTGAAAATCTGAAATTTAATCACATCATTCCAGTATAATGTCTAATCTCCTTTGTCTGAAATGGGAAAAATTGATTACAGGTTATCAAAACTCATTTTTGTGTACCCAACTCTGTTTGATCTGATATTTTTAAGGAGACTAACATGTGTACGTCAGATCCTCAAACATAGATTGTGCATCAGACTTATGTGCAGCTTTTTCCAGAAATCAAGATCTTAGAGTAAACTCACTGTCCATCTGTGGCATCCTCTTCACTCTCTAGCTGCTTACTGCGTTTCTTCTCATAGATGAAGATGATGATGCAAAGGACAATCACTTCCGCTACAATACCCAGGAATGGCCACAGAGCTGCCAGCTTGTCTGAAACAATGGAGAAAATTCAATATAAATATATTATCAAACATAAGATATAAGGAGCTTTATAGAAAAACAAAAGTCCCTTGAAGGAACTGAAGCTCTACTGTCTGAAAAGAATTTCCAGAAATTCATTTTCATTTATTACCAACTAGATACCATTTTTCTTTAAGACCAACTAGACATCATAAGAAACCTTTCAGTGAAAACTCCATGTTGATATGACAATCTATTCTGGTGGACTAACAATATCAAGATTTTCAACATGGACACTGTGGTGGCCACACTGGATATCCAGGTGGTAGCATTTTCATTTAAGACCAAACAGGCATCATAAAAGGTCTTCTGGTGAAAACACCATGTCTGTATGACTTTCCATTCAGGAGAAGCAGTAATAAGATTTTCAAGATGGCTGCCATGCTGGCCATATTGGATGTCTGAGAAGCACCATTTTCATTTAATACCAACTAGACCTTTGGATCATTTTGTGTGCAAAGTTTCATGGCAATTCTCCAAGTAGTTAAAGAGTAGTAATAACAAACTTGTGCTTATGGACGGACTGATGGTGGATGATGTACAAGAGGCCATCCCATAAGCTATTCTGGTTAATGACCAGTAGGGTTATTAATGGAATGTTTGTGCTCATAGAATATTCATTTATTCTTCTACATTACTTGGCCCAAGCTTGTAAAACTAACATAGTTCTCATGCCTGTTAAATGAACTAAACACAGAACTTTCTGGAAAATATTTTGAAACTGGTCTACTTTGTTTTGTCATAAGCTAAATACATGTACCACATTAAGATGCTCTGGCTTTTACAAAGTTAAACTGAAGCATTTTTCATGAACCTGAAGCAAGCAATAAACCATTTAAAAAAATTTGAACAGACAAGAATTATGTTTTTTCAGACTGTTCTAATTTTTATAAATTGCAAGCAGACTATTCTGTAATTAGTCTGGGAAATTAAGTTTGCTTCAGAGTTATCTCCCTTTTCTAACAAAAAACAATACAAATAGTCATCTGGCAGTCTCAGCCTTTCTAGACTGTATCTGCTTGAACTATGCATTGCCGGCATGGTTGCAATACAATACATATCATTATTTTTGGGAGGTGATACAATACATACCATGATATGTATCATACAGTTAGCATGCAATACAATACATACTGAAATACACGATTGATGATACAATATGTATCATGATACAGACACCTAACTTGTCCATTTGTCTTTGCATGTCATGCCAGTGTTGCTGTATTGGCATTATAAGTGTGAAGCAAGGTTATTAGCATTACCTTAATATGTCATGACCGTTGTCAAGATTCTGCATATGAATTGTTACCAACTGTATAGTGCTTTTATAGTTATTTAAACTGAGGGGTTTACATTCAGGACTTTGTCGGTCATTTCGGTCGTAGCAAAGCAATATGGGATCAGATAGGGATTTTTTGTACTGACATTAAATCTACAAACTATCTTTCCAACCAAAATGTAATCATTTTACGTAATCATATCCAACTAAAAAATTATTTTATGTTTCATCAATGAGACTGCTGGTTTCTCTTGTCGAGTGGGAAAGCCAGTCTAGTAACTTATGTCTAATAATGATAGCAAGAGACAGTAATAGTGCTTGTTACTTTATAAAGTAACTTAATGTGTTTTGTATCTGCTTTAGAATATTTAGGGTTTTAATCTTTTTCAAGTTTAGGCCAATGTTTTTTCACTTAACAAAAATCCTAAATATTCAAACTAGTGTTCAAATTTTGAAAAATTCTAGTTTCAAACAATAGTTTAAATTAATGCATAAAAAAAAGTCATTCATGTGTTCCGATCTTTACTGAGTAAATATTTTTGGAAGGTTTTACTGTTTTTGTAATTTTACTTATGGGAAGATCTGGTAGATATACAGCTGCCCAATTTTACCAATTAGTAAGTATCATTAAATGTCTATGACCTGCTGACTTAAAGAATATCCAACTTACCCTTGACCCTGACAAGCATTGTAGCACTATCAGTATTATTGATGAATAAACTATGGCTGGCTACACACTGGTATTCCCCCTTGTCTTCAAATCCCAGACTGTAGATGACCAGTCGTTCCTCTGTTGGATGAATTCGTTGAGTCTGGTTCAAAGGCTTGCCATCTTTCATCCAGGTGATGGTGGGTTTTGGAAATCCAGATGCCGTGCATCGCAGCTCCAATGTATCTTCTTGAACCAAGTTCTTATTTTTGTCGGAAGTTTCGATTTTTGGCGGAGCTTAAATGATAGATTATCAGTCAATATTTACAAGTACATGTCTCATCACCACATGAATTATCAATGAAACATGTTTGACCAAACTCAAATGCAACATGACAAATGGATTATCAGGAGCCTGGATAATTGAAAAAGTGCCTTGAAACAAGTTAGCAATTTTGACAATTTGATGTTTATAAAATAAATCAAGGCTGAGATAAGCTTTCATTCTATATTTTTGCGATTTCAGGAACAAAGTTCCCATGACCGTAATAAAAAAAGGGACAATGCAAAAAGAAGGCACCAAAGAAAATGCACTATTCACGCTTGTCTGTATTTATGTGCAGTTTCAAAATAAGACTAGATAATGTTGTCTTTACTCATCTTCAATCATCTTCATGAGCATCATTGTCACTTTCAGGTCTATTATTCTATTATTGCCTTCTCCCAAGGTTGGAATATAGTGCCAGAGCCAAAGATAATGGCACATTACTCTGCCAGACAACACTATAGAAGGGCAGTTCTGGGTTTGAACAATGATCACTTGACTACTTATCGTGCAGGGCAAATGACTTGGAACTTTTACTTGTCCGGCATCAATTTTACTCACTGCACACTGTACATAATACTAAATCTGCTTAAGATGTCACTTGTCCAATCAGACAAGCATCTTGGGAAAGTGACTTGCCCTTTCTCTGCCACTACTCATAAATATGAGTGAGCAAGTGGAATTTTCTAGCCCAACAGTTCCCAAGGAAGAAGGCATATAGTAAACCTGACTTGAGTGACCTCTGCTATGAACCACCACCTGTCATTTACAACCAAATGCATAGTGCACAGATCAATTTTACCATATAAGTAAACTGCTATGACTGACCACCTGCTAGCACGACCAGCAAGCATGATATTTTGGCAAAACATGTTTCAACAATCAACACTGCTACATGTATGAAGACCTTATTGTAAAACCAGATATAAACACTATAGACCTTTATTGAATCCTTTGTAACCATGATTGCTGAGTAGTCGGCAGGCAGAGTGCAGATTGTTCAGAATTGAGATGCACAAAAAAACATGAGGTCTAAGTGGGCCTAATATTGCTCACCTGCTTTCATAACTTTACAGATTACCGTGTCAGTAAGCAGGCTTATGTAGTATTGTAAGAATACAACCTGGGTTAATTAACTCCCAAACTTTGTCATGTTGATTTTACCTAGGTTTCTACATCCCCATGAAAATTTATCTTGCTCATAATCAAAGCCATTCATAATCTTGAAGACATAAACCCATTTACTGAGCTGTATAGAAACTGGAAGAGAAATCTTCTCTAGAGGGGTAACAAGCTCAACCAAGCAGATGCAAGGCATCTCATTAATATGCGCTGATCTCACTTATTACAGAACCTTTCCATTAAAATGATAAATAAGCTTAAGATGGAGCAAACTCCCATGGAATTCGGTCTCTAGAGTGGTAACTAGCACAGCCAATCAGATCCAAAATTACCTAATTATGATGGATAGATCTTGCTCACAATCAAATTCTTGCAACATCTTGATAATATAAGATTTAACAAATCTGATCAAAAACTGATCTGAAATATAGTTGCTAGATTGCTGACAAGCTCAAAACAGATAACCATCTGACCTTATACAATAGGTACACGCCACATGCCAGGCCGTGGGGGGGGGGGGGGGGAATTCCTGTGCCCACATTTTCCCGCACTATGTTTCTTACACATTGCTGTAAAAGAAAAACTCTGAAAACAAAAACAATAACCTTGTACAATTAATATAATGAGCAAGTATTTGCAGAAAACTTGATTCATGCAAATTAAAACAGCAATACTTTACCTGCCCACTGAGTCTCTATTTAAAACAACAAAAAAACTGATGTTTCAAGCACAATGATGTCAGCAATAACTAATTATGAGTACTGGCAATGAAGAATATAAAGAAACTAGCAAAGTAATATGATGGAATAACCAGGAATACTATCCTTTAATAACTATATAGAAATTAAGGGTGTGCATACAACTGAACACACAACTGAATTTGAAAGCTGGTGTGAAACACCCTTCTGTGAGCAAAACTCTGCATAAATTACATAGAACAGAATATCAATTTCAGGGATCTCAGCAACGTAAGGAAAAGGAGACCACAAACCAATCCAGCAAGGATAGGGAGCCTAATACCTACCCAAAGTCCGGAAAATGAACTTAAATTAAATCACAACAAGAAGTTACCAAATGCCCTCTGAGTAGAGGGGAGGGGGGCGGGTAACCTAAAACACAAGGTTATGAGTAAACAGGGGTGGACAAATCGATAGTCCGCGTGCCCAGGACTACCAATTTTGTTTTTGGACTACTTAACTGTAAGGTTCTCAAGCCCACAGGACTACTGCCGCATCTGATATTGTTTTTTGTTTTTTTTTAATTAGGCACCCCTCCCCCATCCTGCAGTTTGTACTCCCCCGTCCAATTTTAAAAAGGAAAAGCCTGAAGGATAAAAATTAAATGCACAAAGCTTGGTCATTACATTCATTAATTTATAATTTCTTTCCTGATTATCAGCAGGGGATCCCTAACAATGCCATCTCCTTTGCATTTCAGACCAAATGGAGGTTTCCAAAGTAAAAGATGAGCATGCTCATGATTATTTTCTGGTTCCCAATAAAGTCCATTTTCAATGAAGGGGTGGGGTTTTTGGACTACACATACATAGAAGGTAAACAATGCATCATCTGTATCCAGTATTTTTAATTTCCAGTTCTAATATTTCCTCCCAAAAATTGAACAAGAGTCCCTTAATGGGGCTGATGCTCTACTGGGCAAAAATAATTTCCTGGAATTCAAGATAAGACCATTTCTTCCTTGTAACTGATAAGGGTTTAAACCATCTCTGATGCTCTTCAGCGATAACAAGATTTTCAAATTTGCAGCTGTGGTGGGCATATTGGTTGTCAGATTAGCACCAATTTCATATAGGTCAAAGCAGACATCATTGGATGTCTTTTGGTGGAAATGATCATCCATTCAGGAGGAGTAGTGACAACAAGATTTTCATGAAAGTCATTGTGGCAGTGACAAGAAGATTGTCAAGAAAGTCGTTGTGGCAGCCTTATTGTATGTAAAAGTGTCACCATTTTCATTAAGGACCAACTAGGTATCATAAAAGGTCTATTGGAGAAAACCCTATGTTGACTGAGCCATCCATTTCGTCGGAGTAGATATAACAATATTTTCAAGATAGTCACCAAGGTGGCCATATTGAGGGTTAGTCATTCTCATTTAGGACCAACCAGACACTATAAAAACTCTTTTGATGAAAACCAATGTCAAAATGACTTTCTATTTAAGAGGAATAGTGAAAACAAGATTTTCAAGATGGCCACATATTGGATGTTAGATCATCACAATTTTATTTTAGAATCAACAAAGCATTATAAGAAGTCTTTTAGTGAAAACCCAATGCAGATATGACCATTCATTCAGGAGAAGTAGTGATAACAAGATTTTCAAGCTGGCCACTGTGGTTGCCATATTAGATATTAGCAGTGGTGGTGCAAGGGTTCAAGGCGCCAGGGGCAATGTTCTTTAGTGGTGCCCCTACTTTACCACAGAGAACAGTTTTTATGTCAGTTGCCAACCTCCAAACAACCCCCCATCTATGCCCCAGTTATAGCTTTAAAAAAAAACAAAAAAAACTCCCAACAGCACCCCACCCCCCACTCCCGCCTGGCGTTAGGGGTCAATTCCCTTGTCGCGCAGCCACTGGATATTAAATTGGCACAGTTTTCATTTAGGACTAACTAAACATCATATGAAGTCTTCTGGTGACAACATGTCAATATGACTTTCCATTCAGGAGTAGATGTGATAACAAGATTTTCAAGATGACCATACTGGACCTTAGATCGGCACCATTTTCATTTAGTACCAACTAGACATAATAAGAAGTCTTTCGGTGAAAACCCCATGTCAATATGACTTTCCATTCAGAAGAGGTGCAATAAGATGTTCAAGATATCTGCTGTGGCAGCCATACTGGGCATCGAATAGGTGCCATTATCATTTAGGATCAACTACACATCATAAGAAATCTTTTAGTGAAAACCTCATGTTGATATGATCATCCATTCAGAAGAGTAGCAATGACAAGATTTATAAGTTGGTTGATGTGGCAGCCGTATTGGACATCAGATTGGCACAATTTTATTTTATGACCAACTAGACATCATATGAGGTCTTTAAGTGAAAACCTCATATTGATATGACAATCCATTCAGAAGAAGTAGTGATAACAAGATTTTCAAGATGGCCAATGTGGTGGCCATATTGGATGTCAGATCGGCATGAATTTCATACAAGACCAACTGAACACCATAAGAAGTCTTTTGATGAAAACCCCACATCTATATGACTTTTTCTTCAGAAGAAGTTTCAATAAGCTTTTCAAGATTGCTGCCATGGTGGCCACACTGGACATTAGATCGGCACCATTTTTATTTAGGACCATCTATCATATTTCATGCATATACCCCCGCACACACGTATACCCTGCCCACGCATATACCCCGCAGATATTCATTAATCGTGTAACAAATATTTAGGATACCCTGCCCATGCTTATACCCAACACAAACTGTAACATAATCTCACATGAACCAACCATGTACCAGTCGGCATTGTTGTCTACTGCAACAAAAAGGGATGGATGAATACATTTGTGATGAAGATCTGGATATATAAATGCTACAGAACACATGCTGTTATTCCACACGGAATGGGACGAATGGATGACGAGTGGCGAGCACACTTTCACGCGATCAATTCTTTTTGTTTTGTATTTTAATTGGTGTTACTTTTAATTATGTGAAAAAACAGCACTATAGAAGCTCTTGCATTGATCTATTCCCTTATTGCAATTCGTTTGTAGTTTGACAGGTGTCGCTACAATTAACTTCCTGGCATCCATTTCTTCTTGCTAGTCTTACTTCTGTTGTCAGTCAGTTTAACATAAACAAACTTTTAAAAATCATTATCACACAATTATTAAAAATTATTTAAAATTTAAAAATAAGCTGATGACTACTGGATGTGTGAAAAAGAACTGATATAGCCTGCCCACCAAGATAACCCAACCTGAATGGGCGTGTGGAGTATGTCAAATCCTTTATAACCTGCAGGATATATTTGTGAAAATACAGTAAACATCATAAGAAGTCTTTTAGCGAAAACCTCATGTTGATATGACCATCCATGTAGAAGTAGCGATAACAAGATTTTCAAGATGGCCAATGTGGTAGCCATATTGGATGCCCGAGCAGCACCATTTTCATTTTGGACCAACTAAACCATGGGTTGAATGTGTGTGTGTAGAGTTTCATGGCAATCCTCCAAGTAGTTAGGAGTAGTGATAACAAACTTATGCTAATGGATGGATGGATGACGGACGAAAGTGCATCCCTTAAGCTCTTCTGATCTATGACCAGAGAGCTAAAAAAAATAGAAATAGATAAAATATGCCCTCAAATCTGAAAACATCCAAAGCAAGTAGTTTGAAGAACTGTAAATTTGTTGTACAAATTCATCAAAATAGACTCGCCCATGACAATGTTAGTGACCCCCTGTCGACAATTGGGTATGAAATTATAAATGAATGAATGAAAAGTTTTGTGCATTTTTTTTTATATCCTCCAAGCTTTTTGTTTTAAAATTGGAAGGGGGATACAAACTGATGCGATTACCAAATACTACAGTATAGCTGTAAGTATAAACTGCAGCACTGCATTGTGGTATAAAGACCAACTTTAGGTCTTTTTATTCAGGCTTAACATTTTATTTTCATTTTGATTTATAATTTAAGCTACACTGTTTATTTCTTTTATTTATTTGGCAAAAACTAAAAACAGATTTCTAATGTTTCAAGCATGTACACTTTCTTGCAGCCATAGGGAAAAAAACAGTTTCACCTGATTGTTTGTCAAGTTTAAATTACAGATATTTGATTGCTGAATAATAAAAAAGAAAAAAAAAGATAAAAAAAGATTTAAAAAAACACAATTATATAAACCATTGTATGTACTTGGAGTGTTGATCTATTTATTTTTCTGAACCTCTTACCACCTTACAAATGTATCCATCTACATGTTTTAATGGCACGTTAAATAGAAGTGTTTATTCATTGAAAACTGGGAACTACCACACACATTAGAGATATATCCACCCCTGATAAACATAGCCTAAAATGTCACAAAGTCTCAAGAGAGTTTATTCCGACTAATAAATAACACTTGAACTGAGGTTAAATACACTCAATAAATGTGATGCACGTATTAAAAATGACCAATTCACACTATATGATGCAAAGTGAAGGCAATTTTCCATAACTGCACCACTAAACAATGCAGTGGTCTGGAAAAGGACGAGTACTACTGGGCATGATTCAGTGACGCAAGGTCGTCTTCCAGAAACTTCTGGAAAGTCACCCTATGGGAGAATGAATTCTCATATTTACAGATGAAAATAATTTCCATTCCGGAAAGAGTAAGCTATGCCAAAGCAACAGGTAACATCGTACTGATTTTAATGTTCTTTAAAATAAAATGGAATTAAATTTATTGCTCAAGTGAAGAATGTGGGAAAATTGCCATGATTCCACTCACTCACTCTCTCTCTGTAATAATTAAGGTGCAATCTCAGTTGTTCAGAGATTCTATTTTCCAACAAAGGAGAAACACCTTGCACCATCAATTATAGCTTGCTCGCTTGCTTTTTCTTGTTTTAGTCTAAAATTATCTGATGTTCAAGACTAACCGATAGACCTCAGTATTCAAAATCACTCTCTTTCTTTAGTGTTAAGTCAATATCTGCCTTGAATTCACATGTTGCTGTGCTATAAAACAACATACCAAACTAAATGCAAGTCATATCATTTGTACTTACCAATTCTTCAAATGAAAAAAACGTAACTTCTAGTCTGATATCTTAGATTGCTTTAATTACTTTTTATCCAATGTCTCAGTAAAAACAAGTGCAGTTATGTAGTCATCGGTCTTTCACAATTCTGCATACAGCTCTCTCTCTCAGGAATCTTGGATTCAGTAAACTGTATTTTCAGTTGACTTTTAGTTGCTAATGAAATTGAGGGTCTTTGATATTTTATTTTCATGATGTTGAGAGTGCATGCAATCACAAATTTAGCCACTGACATTAATCCTTCATTTTCACTATTTGTTTCCTTCTTCTGTCTGCAATTCTCATTGTTTAATTTGACATCTTTTTCCAAACATGGTTAATTTAAAAGTAATTTTGGGAGGGATAAAAATAATTGTAATTATGTAATCCTTACCTGCTACTACTACATTGCTTTCCTTTTCTGGGATTCTTAGTCATCAGTCCAAGCTAATTATTCCCTCCTCCAATTAGTATTGGAGTACCAGAATTGAAAAGAACATAATCCCAGTCTGACTCTTTGGGCACAGCCAACGTATGGAATACCTTCCTCTTTCGACTTGGACCTAGAGTACAGGACATCAGAGCCAGGTGGGGGGAGAAAATCTATGCATTAGTAGCAGGTAGCAGGAACCAAGTTCAGAGTTCATAGGAGAGAGCGGTAAAGGCCAGCCAAAAATGAGGTCTTGGCTATTGTGGGGAGGGGAGTGATGATGGGACTAACCATACTCACTCTTCTCCCAAATGAATGGGATTGCTGATCATTTCTAGACCATCTAGGAGGTGAGTGGTGACACCCCTCCTTTTTTTTGGACACAGTCAGATCATGTTCAAGGCAGAGACATACATGATGACATGGGGTGGGTCGACTCACTTCACAGAAAGAGGGGGGGGGGGGGTCCCACATTCCATAGGGATTAAAGAGGAATATAGCAAAGGGGTGGGAGATGCTGATCCAATCCCCCTCCCTAGTCAGGTGAGTACAACATGACTCCCTATCCACAATAATCAAAACCCAGTGTCTGGTGACTGGTACTTGAAGCCTGATGACCGATGGATGGCTAGTGACTGGGGCCTGATGACTGTTGACCAGTCATGGGTCAAAGACCAGTCTGGTGATGCAGATCTGATAGATGAGCCCACATCAGATTTATCCAATTGAGATCTCTGCTCCTCCCTCTCAGGAAGGTGCAATTCATTTATCTCTCTCATCGGGACACTGACCTTGAGATGGTGCTGCTCGTCCCTAACTGGGAAGCGCAAATCGCTCTCAGGAATTTTCCAAGTGCAGGGGCCAAGGATTAATCCCTCCCCTGCACGAACGGCATCATAATGAGTGTCAGAGATCCTTGGCTTTTAAGCAATCTCTGAACCACGGCGGTCATGGTACATACTGCCCCAAAGAGGCAGTTGTCTTTCCCAACATAGAAAGAGATCCAGACTCCTCCTGAAAATGGAGGGCTCATGCAGTGATGACGAGGAGCAAGAGGGACCCATCCTCCTCCCTCTGTATGTGCGGTGACATTATGCGAAGTCCCACACTAGATCTATCCAAAGACAACGAACTGGACATCCATCCATCCATGCACAATCAGTGCATGATAGGCAGGTGGGGTGCGTGTCCCACAGGGCATTCCTGTGCCTGCACTTACCCACACCCTGCGACATAACAAGATCTGAAAGAGACAAGAGTCCCTTGAAGGGACCGACACTCTACTGGCTTAAGAGAATTTCCAGCAATTCAAGATAAGACCATTTCTTCTTTTTAACTGCAGAGTGTTGAAACCATCTCTGATATTCTTCAGCAATTTTCAAATAAGCTGCTGTGGTGGACATATTGGAGGTCAGATTGGCACAATTTTCATTTAGGCCCAACAACACATCGTAAGAAGTCTTCTGGTGCAAACCCCATGTTGATATTACTTTCCATTGTGGAGGAGTGGTGATAGCAAGATTTTCAAGATGGGTGTCATGGTGGCCATGTTGAATATCAGATTGGCACCATTTCCATTTAGTACCAACTAGACATTATCGGAAATCTTTTGGTGAAAGCACAATGTTCATATGACCAGCCATCTAGGGAAATAGCGATAACAAGATTTTACAGATGGCCATTCTAGTGGCCTTATTGGATGTCAGATTTGCATCATTTTCATTTACAGCCATCTCAAAATCGTAAAAAGTCTTTCAGTGAAAACCCTATTTTGATATGACCATCCATTCAGGAGGAGCAGCAATAAAATAAGATTTTCAAGATGCCACTGAGGCGGTCATATTAAACATCAAATTGGCACCATTTTATTTAGGACCAACTAGGTAGTCTTTTAGTGAAAACCCCATGTTGATATGACCATCCATTCAGGAAGAGTAGCAATAAAAAGATTTTTAAGATGGCTGCTGTGGTGGCTATACTGGATGTCTAAGTGACAGCATTTTCATTTGGGACCAACTAGACCATGGGATAGATGTGTGTGTACAGTTTTATGGCAATCCTCCATGTAGTTTAGGAGAAGTAGTGATAACAACCTTGTGTTAATAAATGGATGGACGACGGACAAAAAACCATCCCATAAACCCTTCTGGTCTATGATCAGTAGAGCTAAAAAAAAAACTAACCAACACAAAAACCCCTAAAATTCAAATGCTTCAGGCAAATCAAAATATTAATAAATGAATTGGTTTCTAATTGACTCCTTGTCTTTATAACACCCTGAATTTGAGTTTTACCAACGTTTAAACTGGCTGCTATTTTGCGAGCGGTCTCCCCTTTTTCACTTCTTTCAATTACATTAATTCCTTCCTCCAGTGTTAGAATTTGTCTCGTTTTCACTGAAGGTTCTGCCACTGTTATTAAGGTGCACGATGTTAATGTTATCAATGATCAATTGTAATAACAACTGTAGCAGTTTTGATAAGGCTTTGGGGAAATATGGAATACATATACAATGTATATGCACCAATGAATGAAATAAAAAGACATAATTAACTCATCCAGAAACAGAATACATTTATTTAGAGACAAAAGACAAAAGCTTCATTCACTGAGGACATGAAGGGATGAACTCTACAAAGCGAGTAACTAGCTGCACTAAGGTAAACAGATGACAGCTTGGTGTGTGGGCTGTAATCACTGTAACATAAAACAAAAACAAACACAACCCTTTAACAATTACAATTGAATCCGGAAAACGATTCTCACCTACTGGTATTAAAGACAAAGACAAAGACCTCATTCACCCCAGGCATTATGGATTAACTCCAAAGACAAACGATGTATGCGACCGTTACATTGACTTTGGCACTACAATGGCAGTTAGTGATATGTACTTTAGTTTGGTTTAGTCTATAACAAAGGACACTACATGCATGACTTGTAAAATTTAAAAAACAGGTAGCTAGCCTAATTTTTTAATTTTTTTGTTTAGAACAGTTTTTTCTTTTTAAGCGGTCATTGTTACAAAGGTTTCAAAAAAGGCCTGTGGTGTTTGTCTCAGTTCTCACATTCATAGCGGTGTTATTTTAGAACAATCTGACATTTGCAACTTAGCGGTCAATCCTATGGATCATACTTTAGTCTCATAGAAATAGCCGAGGTAATCCCGAATGAACAATCTGCATATACTTGAGTCTGGTTTACAATTTATAACATACAACACTACATGCATGACCTGTAATATCTAAGAAACCGGAAGCCAGTCTAATTTGTTTTTCTTTTTGATTTTGTTTATAACAGTCTTTACTTGTTAAGCGGTCGTGGTTACAAAGGATTAAATAAAGGTCAGTGGTGTTTATCTCTGTTTTTGTCAAGCGGTTGTTCATAGCAGTGTCAAAATGCATATTTTGTCAAGGAATTGTGGTCGTTGGTCGCATTCTGCAGGTGGTCACTCACAACAGTGCGTTTATATAATAAAATCGATCTAAGCATTAAGATTGTGATCATAAATGACAGGTGGTCGCTCATAGCAGAGGTCGCTCAATATAGGTTTTACTGTACCAACTTTAATTAATGATAGCCACTGTGCCTGTGGCAAATTGGCAAATAGTAGTTCATTAAAGTAGCGCATGGGAAATGTATTGTAAATTATTTTTGTATCAGGATGAAGACAGGCTTATCTATGTGCGCTTTCATCAATGTTATGCAATGGTTTAATAACAAATTTATGTAATAGGTTTGAAACCAAAAACAAAGTAGTTCTATAAAATAAAGGATTTTCTCCTGTACTTCTGGCAAGAATAAAAAGGCTAAAATTTCCACTCACACAAATGGACAAGATTAGTAAGATCATAAAAAGTACTGTGAACAAGAGAGAAATCATAGTACTAACCTTTCACAGTAAATGGCTGTGAGCGCACCTCCTGGTAAGCAGCCTTATCATCCTCGTTAAAGACAAACACACATCTGTACTCCCCTGCATCTTCCCTCACTGCAAGCAAACACATGCTTCATAATCACAGGATAAACACTAATATGCCATGATTTTCACATTTAACCAGACTGTAACAGTGGACTTGAGATTGCTCACCTGGCTGACATCTCCTTAACCCTTTAGCTACTACAGCTGTTGTGCAGTTTCACAACTGCTGAGTGCTATCATATCAGTTACTGAGACTACTGAGGCTGGTTGCTAGGCTGAATACTAGAGCATCATCATGGCTGACTACAGAAACTGACAATAAAAACATGGTTACATTTATATTCATTATTTCATTAGTTTTTGCTGGATTTCAGTGAAATAAAAAACAGCTTACCTTGTATAGTGTCTGTTATTCATATGTTTCCACTTTATATACTCCTACATCTCATCATACAAGAAATCCCAGTCATGTAAACTGTTTTGAATCCCACAAAATAAATCCAATATTTACATATGTACATATAAAAACATGAATGAAATTCACCCTCTAATTACAAAGTTGAGAGTGGTACCTCTCAAAACAGTCATTATCCACACATAAATGTACTTGGCATTGTTTGCATCCTAGGAAAACTTCATGTCTGCTCCCTTCCCTTACACACATCTTGCATCTCCGTTTCGGGAACCGTCCTGGCCAGTGCCTTAAACCTTCAGTATCAACATTGGACAGTGCTTTTCTTTTCCTACTTCCCTGAAAGCCAGCAACCATCTGTTTGCCCAAGTTCATTCTAAATTCAAGCTGTGTTCTTTTTTTTTCTTTTCCGGACTTGGTTTTGATCTGGTGATTTGGTGACTCTTTCATACAGATCAGGGCATTACATATCGCTGTATCAATGAGAAACCAAAAAAGGTATTTCCACCATTTCTTTGCTTTACGGCAAGAACTGTACTGCATTCTGTTTTGGTCTGCAATATCCCCCTCCCCCTTTGTTTTTCGAATACTCATCTGCAACTTTTGGGTAAGTTACTTCTTTTCGTCTGCCGGTTTTTTCTCTTCCGAGTTACACTGGATAGCTGTGTGGGATCCATGTTATTAAATAAAATATGGACAATTTTCTTGTCTTTCCAGGCAACACAGACCAGAGTCTCTTTCTGCATGATTTTCATATCCCCCTGGCTTTTTAAACCACTGGTTTTTTTTAAAGGTTCTGGCATTCCTTTCCTATTTCCTCGGACTGTACCACAACAGAAGAGTCCATCCCGACGTAAATCTTCAAATAACTGGGGATTTGAAAAGAAATTGTCCATATATATATGGTGGTTTTTGTTAATTATTTTTCTGGTAAGGTCTTTCACCACTCTTGATCCTAATCCTTCTTCTGTCACTCTCCCTCTCTGTCCATCGGGCTTTCCAACATACACTTGAAATTCATGGACGTAGCCGGTTTGGGGATGAGCTCTTTCCCAGACTTTAATGCCAAATTTTGTGGGTTTGGCCGGCAGGTATTGCTTAAATGACAGTCTTCCTTTATAAGCAATCATGCCTTCATCAATTGACTGGTTTTTGGGAGGGTCATAATTTTCCAGGCATTAATGCAAGACTGTGCCATAGAAAGGTCTTATATGAAAAATCTTGTCATGTCCTGGTTGGCCTCTGGGTGGGTTGACGCTTGTGTCGTTGGCATGGAAATATTTCCCTATTTTTTTCATATCTTTCTCTTGTCATGATTTCTGGTATTCCTGGGATCCCAAAATATACAAATGTCATCCAGGCAATGGAATATTTGGGTATCTGCATAATACTCATGACGATGTATATTCCAAGATATGCCCACATCTCCGTGATGCTGGTTTCATACCATTTCGGGTCTTGCTTTTGGTCCCCCATTTTCTTGGCATAATCGTTTGTTTCTTTCACAAGCTTTTCCACCAGAGATTCTGTGAAAAACTTGAGAAAAAAATCTTTCTCATTGCTTAGTGGTCCAAGCTCGATTGTTGAACCAACATGAGAATCAAAATCATTAATCTCGAACACGGCGAGGTCATCACATTTTTGTTCAAGTGGGACTATGTCCTCCTCATCATCCGATTCAAAATCACTTACATCTGGTGTTGAAAAGGGACTAACATCAATATCTGATCCATTTTCTAAGAATGATCCATTAAACTCTTCGATATCGCTTGCATTGAACCCTTCAAAGTCACTCATATCTGAATCGGAATCCATCTTTGTTTATCTCAACTACACGTGTTTCGTAAAGTGCAGGAAAGCCCTTCCTGTGTGTCTAAATTTAACCTCTCAGCTTTCAAACTTGTATCAAAATGTTGAGTAAACAGTCCTCTCATTGGTTATGATAATCAAAAATATGTAAACTTCTGTACTTTCAACCAATCAACGTTCAGTTAACATAGCAGTCACGTCCGCATAGATGCGACACTGGGGTTTCGAGTACTGCTGAACTATACGCACATAAGCGACACTGGGGTAGTAAACGAGGCTTATCGACACTGCATATATGCGTCAGTGGGGTTCAGGAGCTATTTACAGGTGACGCTTAGATGCGGCAGTCGTAGCTAAAGGGTTAATAGTGAAAAGCAAGAGCAGCTGGCCAAAAAAAACGAGTTACTTAGGCTGCTTTCTAGAAATATCTTCCAATGTTGTTGATTGAATATGTTATGAAAATGTAGCTTGGGGGGGGGGGAGGGGCGGGGGGGGGGGGGGGTAAAACTAATTTTAATTATGCAATACTTACCTGTTGCTATTGTTAGCTTATGCCATTTTCATGCCGAAAACCACCGTCCGTTCGATGTGAATACATCCTCCCTGAATGGTGAGAAGGTAAGAATGACCTTTGCATTCCAGTCAGTGCCTCATTTAGTCTTGCCTAAATACGTCATCTTTTTCAAAGATGACGATTACGCAAGACATCAGAGTGGGGTGGGAGGAGGGCATTCGACAATAGCGACAGTATTGCATAATTAAAATTAGTTTTACCCCCCCCCCAAAAAAACTACATTTTAATAGCAGCAATTACTTATCCTGTCGCTATTGTTAGCTGAATTTGTCAGTTAGGTGGGTAGGCTGATGCTCTAGTTAAACTAATCAAAAACAGAGAAAAATGTAATGTACTCACCATAGAGGGAGAGGTACATCTTATAGGAGTTTGATGTCTCTTTGAGCCACATGTTGTGCTGCAACGATGGGCCCCAGAGGAAAAATACCTGTGCTCTGTTGTGCTAATGAGCAGAGATAAAAGGAGGAGAAGGTAGTATGGGAACGCCAGAAGCTGCCTTCATGATGTCATCTTAGGTGGAGAGATTAATGTAGGACCATTAGGCATCAACGGCTCAAACCTCATGAGCTTTTAGTTTCCTAAGGGAAATGTCTCGATCAGTAAAGTACTGATACGCCCTTTTGATTGTAGTGACAGTCCACCAGGAGATGGTGGCAGCTGAAAAGTCTACAGAGTCCTTAAAAGGAAGGAAGAGACGTTCCCTACCCTTCCTTTTTCCTCTGGAGGCATTAAAATAAAACGGAGGGCCCTCATGGGGCATAATGTCTTTCTAGATATTCCCCTGCACAGATTTGACTTAGACTGGGGATCTCTATAGGTAATTGAGCTACCGAAGGTGATTGATTTTTAGCAAGAAATCCTAGTTGGTAGAGGATGGAGACAGAATCGTAATTTCTGTTAACCTGGAGACAGCCAGTGTCAACAGACAAGGCATGAATCTTGCTCACTCCATGGTTCATAGCGGGTTTTGGTTAAAGACCACAATACACAAAAGGATTCCATCTGGGCGTAAGAGAGCAGGAGACGGGTCTCTGGAGCTCAAGAACTTAATATGATCGGCAAGGTACAAATCTGAACCGATTGCCATGCCCTGAGAGAATTTAAGTGTGTTGGAGATGGCAGCTCGATAGTCCTAGATAGTGGATACTGAACATATTTTGGTCTCAAAAGGGAACAAAAGGAAATCAGCAATGGAAGTTACAGAGAGGCAGATAGGATCAACGTGTTTCCTACTGCACCAATCACAGAAGATTCTCCACCTGACATCATAGACCTTGGATGTAGGAGCTCTCCTGGCCTGAATGATGCAACTGGAAACTCAGCCTGAAAACTTGTTCTGGTGGAGAGATTGCTTCAGATGAGCCAAGCATGAAGGTGGAGAATGTGTGGGCTGTTATTGAGACAGGAGATTTCTCTGGTAAGGTAGAGACCTGGGTCGATCGATCAACAGGTCTAGCAGATCGTTCAACCATGATTGCTGAAGCCACAATGGAGCAATGAGGTTGATCTGCGCAGTGGAAGTTCGGACTTTTGCAGAACTTGAGGTAGCAGTCAGAATGGTGGGAAGGCATATGTGAATAGCCGATCCCACCGAAAGCTGAATGCATCCACTGCCCATGCTCTCTGATCCGGGACCGGAGATACGTAAAAGGGAAGTCTGTTGTTGAGCCTGGTTGAAAACAGGTTCACTAAGAGTCTTTTCCAGAGTGTGAAAAGGGACACTGTTACGGAGCGGTGAATAGACCATTCCGTGAGGATGGCTCAACCTGTCCTGGACAGGCTATCTGTTAATACATTCTTCTTGCCCGGAATGTGGCGAACTCAGATTGTTATGTCCTCTGAGGCTACCCACAGGAGGAGGTTCCAGACCTCCAAGCAAGAGAAGGGGCATGTGTGCCTCCCTGATGCCATACATACGTTATGACGGACATGTTGTCTGAAGAGACCATGATGCAGCGACCCTTTACTCTGTCGATGCATCCTTGCAATGCTAGAAATACTGCTTCCATTTCTAGGTTGTTGATTTGGAGGGATGATTTGCCAGAGTCCAAAGACCCTGTAGAATTGTGCCCTCCGGTTCAAAAGGATCACCCCAACCGGAATCTGACGTGTCGGCGAACAGATAACAGTGGGGGTCAGCAATACATGAATTGGGACCCCAGCCAGGAATCTGTCTCGATTCATCCACCAGAGCAAGTGGTGGTAAAAATCCTGTCCTAGTTGGATCGGGGTTGATAGAGAATCTCTGTGTGGTTTCCACCATGTAAGAAGGAGGAACTGTAGAGGGCGCATATGGAGACGTCCTAAAGGAACCAAGTCAGCAGTGGCATTCAAGGTTCCCAATAGGAATAGATAAGGACGAGCAGATAACGATGTTTTTTGCTCTAAGCGCCTCTAGAAGAGCCAGGATTTGAACTACCCAATCCAGGGAAGGCGGACCAAGTTTGGCTTGTGAGGAAGAACGGAACAGATCCTGATGAAGGGACTAAACCTGGACATTGTGGATCAGCCAGTCGTTGAAATACTGGAGAATCGGTGTTCCCAGTAATCGAAGGTAGGCCAACACCACTCCCATAATTCAGGTGAAGACTCTGCGTGCAGAAGAGATTCCGAACGTCAGAACCCGGAATTGAAAAACTTCCTGCTCTAAACAAAAACCGGAGATATTTGCGGCGTGGAGGAAAATTCGGAATGTGCATAGAAGGCACCCAGAAGGTCGATGGAGACCGCCCAATTGGACGGACGATGTGCATTCCGAATCGAAGAAGTTGTCTCCATCTTGAAGGTTCCTCCAGAAGAAACTGGTAGAGTGGGGAAGATCGATTATGATCAGACATTTCCCACTTTCTTGCTGACCAGGAAGATTCTGGAGTAGAAGGCGGAAGACTGATTGTTCAGGACCCTCTCGACTGCCCCTTTCTGCAAAAGGGTGTGCATCTCTTCCCTCAATTTCCCCCGATTGGACTGGGGAAATAGAATGGAGGTCCTTGATAGTGGGGGTTGTTCTCGAACTGGAGTTGATAACCCTCGTTCACAATGGAGAGGACCCATCCATCGTCCGTGATGCTTGACCAAGCCTCTGAAAAAAGACCTAGGTGAGCACCTACGGGGATGTTTGGGAGGGGGATGCATGGCAGGAGAAGGGTTAGATTCCTAGGGTGTCCCACCACATTTCCTCCGGTGAGAAAGGAAGGAGGATTATAAGACTTCCTCTTTTGGGGTCTGCGGCAACCTTGATGCCATGGACCCGACATACGAGTAGGAGGTTTAGTTTGAGGTCGCAGCTTGGGCTGGGGTTGCGTCTGCTTGAAGAACTTGGCGGATGGCCCCTGAAGGCTATTTGCATTAACACGCTTCCTGACCGATTGCGATGGGCCAGGAGTGAATGTAAAGGATCAATGTTGATGATCCAGCAAGTCTCAAGAAGCCACAGATGGTAGAGGCCCCCAAGAGGGTCTCGGCTTCTAGCGGAGCAGCCCTTAAAAGGTCTTTACTCTGTTAAGTAAGACCTTCTAGGAGTCCAATGCAACGTCATGGCGGATGTGCAGAATTCCGCTGATAAAGTCATTGCCAAGAAAGCGCATGCCTGAACGTCTATGCCACCGCTTTCAGCACACATGTAATGCGGCTGGATTCAAGGAGGCCTCTCTCAGCATACTAAATGCAGTTGCTGAGAATAGATCAGAATGCAACGCAATGTTTACAAGTAACGAAGTTTCCTGCTCCATTGCATCGATTGTTTTAATAGGCATGGCAGAAGAGACCAGGGGTCTTAATGTCAAGGTTGGGACGAACCACCCTCGACGTTGCCGAGTTACATTTTGGCCTAGCAAAAGCCTCTGTGAGAGTTCCTCAATCATTGGGGAATGATGGAGAAGCAAGAGGTCTGATTGTTTTTATCCCTGGAGATCTTTTCCATAATGGAAAGGATCTTTTGGATTGTGTGCCACATGGTTGGGGCACAATTCCGGAGGTAAGAGGCGGTAAACTCGTTTACTGCCTTAGCAAAGGATCAGACTTCTTCCTCTACTTCCAAATAAGAGGAAGGGGTGGGCCTGAGAGGTGTCAGTGCCACTGTTTCTGTCTCGAACTCATTTGAGTCAAGGAGAAAAGAGAGAACATTGTCATCATCTGGTATACTCTGAGTCAGAGAGTGGTGGGCATTGCTATGTCCCTCGATGTGGAGGGGGCATAGGAGCACACTGCACCATGGCCCGTAGTTCAGTGCGAGTTCCAGTGGGGAGGCAAGACCGCCTGTCTACCTTGGATGATGTGACACCTCTAGCCTTCCGCATTGGGGCCACCTGGTGCAGAGGTGATGGCGGGACACGTTAGCCGCAGCATCACCTCGACTGTGAGGGCATGGTCCAGTAGCCCGAAGGGGCATAGTGGGCCAAGGGCCTTAAGGTGGAGGGCCCCACATCCCATAAGGTTACATTGGGATAATAGGGTTGGGGGGGATGTTGATCCATTCCCCTTCCCTAGTCTGAGCCCAGTGGGCAGACTCCCAATCCTGCACAGAATCGGACAGTAGAGGTGGCTACTCAGTCCAAACCCTGTCCCCATACCATGAGGCAGACGAGTGAAAATCAGAGAAGAAATCATCTTGACTGTCATATCACTACCCCGAAAGTGATGGGAGCGGTGCATCACCTCCCGAGACGAGGGAGTGACACGATACCATGAACATGAGATGTGTTTGCGTTGCTCTACCTCCCTAAGGGAGGGAGCAGTTCGCTGTCGCAGTGCTCTACCTCCCAAACGGGAGGGCGCAACCCACTGTTGCGGTGCTCTATCTCCCTAACGAGAGGGCGCGACCCACTTTTGCAGTGCTCTACTTTGCTAAAGAGGAGGCGTGACCCACTGTTGCGGTGCTCTATATTCCTAACAAGAGGGCACGACCCGCTGTTGCAGTGCTCTACTTCCCTAAAGAGAAGGCGCGACCCACTGTTGCGGTGCTCTACTTCCCTAACGGGAAGGCGCAACCCGATGTTTAAGTGCTCTACTTCCCTAACGGGAAGGCGCAACTCGCTGTTGAGGTGCTCTACTTCCCTAATGAGAAGGCGCGACCCGCTGTTGTGGTTCTCTACTTCCCTAACGGGAGGAGGGACCCACTGTTGCGATGCTCCACTTCCCTAACAGGAAGGAGCAACTCGCTATCTGAGGCATATACACTGTCTTGAACGTGAGAAGTGTTCATCTTCTCCTCCCTATAGGGGGTAGGCGATCGACTCCTCGAACGTCCAGTCCCTCCTACTAGAAGGACTCACAGGTAGCCAAAGAAGTTGGTCCCAATTTCTGAGACCTAAGAGAGAATCCAGAAAAATCTGAAGATTAGTACATCTGGAATCAAGTAGATTCCAGGTGCCAGAAGGTTATAAATTGAAAGATGTGTAACCTTTTTTTTTTTTTTTTTTTTTTTTTGTGCACTTGGAGCACTATATCCAGTCTGGGTGAGTGTCATAAGAGCCCCCCTTCTTATGGCCACACTTCCCCTAAGACTGTTCTGACATTATTTCTGAAAAAGAGAAGTAATGACAATATTTAATAAATGTCACAATAAACTCACCTTGTCGTGTCATGCTAAACTCACCTGTTTGTATGCAGTGCATACCTGTATGCACGAGGTAAATGGGTTCCTCTATGCACGAGGTAAATCATGGATCGCGTACACCAATGTGTATGCATTAAATACCTGTATGCACGAAGTAAATGATTAATTTAACCTCGTAGAAATAAACCGGTCTTTTCCTGTCGAAAAATAAAATATTTCACACTGTGAGTTCTATTTAAAGAATAAGCAGACACATACGCAATGACCATGCAATAAGTGGTGCGGTTTTACATTAATAATATACGTTTGAAAATTTACCAATAATGGTCACTTTTTCTTATGAAGAGAGAAGAATACACTGTCCTCTATGTTAGGCAGGGCCTGTTGTTATTTTTCAAAACACAGAGACATACCCATACCTCAGTTGTATATCAGTAAATTGGGAGCATGTTTCCAACCACAAGGGGTGGAATTACATTTTCGATGTATCCTTTGACACCCACTAAAGAACGAAGTTCTAATTGAAAATGGGGTAAAGTTACAATACATATATGGAACAGATAGTGCAACACCAAGACTTATTATGAACTGCAGAATGGAGACCGCTAATGCGGTAAGTTGCTGCAGGCACAATTTTCTCTGGTGCTGTTTTCAGGCAAACATCTACACAGTATGGCATCCGGAAAAAGATGACGTATTTAGGCAAGCCTAAATGAGGCACAGACTGGAGTGCAAAGGTCATTCTTACCTTTTCTCCATTCAGGGAGGATGTATTCACATCGAACGGACAGTGGTTTTCGGCACGAAAATGGCATAAGCTAACAATAGCGACAGGATAAGTAATTACTGCTATTAAAACAACTGTTTCAAAGTTTCTCCAGCTCTTATATCTTCATTCACATTTTATCACGCATCAGTATCATTTGTCAAATACTGAAAAGTCTCTATGCCAGGCTGCTTTCCGTCAAAGTTATAGTATAGCCCGATGGGTTCTGAATCGTGCCCAGTACTAAATCTCAGAAAGTAACAGCATGCCACATTTCAAATGCAAATAAAAATATAAACTCCTTCCATACCTAACTAATTTCTTTCATTCTTGCCGATGTTCGATGTTACTGCCTTGTTTTTTTCAAAAAATAAGAAATTGAACGGTGTCCGTAATGTTGAAGCGCCATGGCTGGACTAGTCTATATTTACGATGTGGGAGTGCACAGCTTCTGGCTATTCGTCGATTTCTGGGAGAGTCTGATATGAGTTGTGTCCCTTTAAAGCCTTTATGAGTAATTCCGCTTAGTTTATTTCTTTGTATGGAAAAACTGATGAATAAATATAGAACGTCAATGCAGATTATCCCAGTGTACAGCTGGTATGCACTTTCAGAAGAGACAAAAACCGTATCATTATTAAAGAAATTAAGATATAACGTTATGAAATTTTTTAAAAGGTGTATGTTGACTATGTAACAAGCAGACGATGTTTGTTTACATACTGCATGTGCATCCGAAACATCCTGTCGTCCCTCCTTCTTGAATAGACTCCTCCGTCTTATGGAAAACTAATGAAACTTTATTACTGTCTTCACCGCTGAGAGCCAACTTTTTTGAAAAAACAAAGCAGTAACATTGAACATTGGCAAGAATGAAAGAAATTAATAAGGTCTGGAAGGAACATAATATTCTTATCTGCATTTGAGATGTAATATGCTGTTAGTTTCTGAGATTTAGTACTGGGTACGATTCAAAATCCCTCTGGACGATACTATAGTCAAATTCTGTAGTGGTTTTGTAAGATGAAGCTGTGTAAATGTTTTTCAACTTTTAGTAATGGTGGCCATATTTGGTGGTGGATAGGCATCATTTCTATAATGTGAAAGACCTTCAAGCTAGGAAACTTTCTGTCATATTTGGTCAAATTCTGTTAAACGACAATTTAGAAGAAGTTATTACAAGATTTTTTTTCACAGCAGCAAACAAATTTGATGGCAAATGGCATTATTGGTTCAAACTTAAAGACTCTGCATGCTAAGATGCTTTTTGTCAAATTTGTTCAAATTCTGTTGAGTGGTTTTTGAGAAATCGTTCAAAGGATTTTCTTATTTTTAAGTAATGGCAGCCACATTTTATGGAATTTTGGCATAATTGGTATAAATTTGAAAACCCTTAATGCTACGATGTTTTCTGTAAGGTTTGCTCAAATTCTGTGGAGCATTTTCTGACATAAAGCCATGCCAAGTTTTTTTTCTTCTATTTTTAGCAGCAGTGACCATATTTGATGGCAGATTGGCATAATTTCTGTAAATTTAAAAGTAATTTAGATGAAATGCTTTGTGTCAAATTTGTTCAAATTCTACTGAGTGGTTTTTGATCAGAAGTTTAAAGACTGGTTTATTTTTAGTAATGGCAGGCTTCATCGACTCCAAATCAGCATCATTTGTACAAAACTTAAAGCCCTCTAAGCCATTATACTTTCTGTCAAATTTGTCCAAATTATCTTGAGTAGTTTTTGAGAAGTAGTAGTTTTAAGTTTTTCTATTTTTAGTCAAGGTGGCCATATGTGATGGCATCCTTTGAAAAAAAGTGAAAGACCTTTCTGCCAGGATGCTTCGTTGCAAATTTGGTCAAATTCTAAAGAGTGGTTTTCAAAATGAAATCATTTAAAGGTTTTCTGTTTTTTAGTAATGTTGGCCATGTTTGATGGTGGATTAGCATCATTATAACAAATTTAAAAGAACTTTGAATATTAAGAAATATATCCCAACTCATTTCTTTTTTGGCTGAAATATGGGGTTGATATCACATAATCAGCTGTCCAGTAAAAATCAAAGTCATATTTATGCAACAAACCCACGTCCATAACCAATGCAGGAAAAAAAAAGTTTAAATTCATCAGGTGCGACAGGCTTCCACTTTCTCATGCAACTGTAGTCAATCAAGTCTGCCCCATTTATTCTCTGCTGTGCTTAAAGATTCATTTGATCTATGATCAGATGCAAGAAATCATAATAAAAAAAATTGCCTAAATGGTCTATAGGCTTGATATTCTCCATTTATGCATTTAATTTTGAAATACCGCTAACAGGGGGTTGATCGGCATGCCGTCAGTTTGTGTCCATCCAGCATGTACATCAAAATCGCTCACCAGCATTTCTAGTAACACTTTCCCAACTCTAATAATCTCATATACTTCAAAACTTTCAAAATCATTGTCATCATTGCTATCATCAACTAGTATTTGCTGAATCAAATCATCATCTCAAGATGAACCATGTTCGGAGTCAGCCATTTTGAGTTTTCTAGGTAGTGCCTATCATAAACATGCATTTATAAAACTTCTTTGATGAATACAAGGTTAAAGCTACGACAAAATGCTTGTTCCAGGGCCCAATATACCAATCAAATTTAGTTTAACAAACCATTCATGTCAAGCCGAAGTACCGGGATGTGTAAACAGTTACTTACATGAAAAATGACTTAAGTCATGACAAGCAGCATGAGACCTCTACTGGCGGCACGACTTATGTCGTGACTAACACTTTAAGGGTTAATCTAAAAAATCCTGAACACCAGAATACTCCCTGTAAAATCATACATATGGGTCAAATAGTTTCTGAGAAGTTGTAAATAATTATTGTGTATGGATGGTGCATAATAGACAAAGGATCATAACATGAGCTCACTTGTCCTTGTGGCCTTGTGACCCAAAAATCCTAATGTTCTAGGCAGTATTTTATGCAAGTTTTGAACCAAAAGTGGGGTGTTCACTTATTAAGGCATGTGAATGTATTACATTGAATACAGTAATCACACTCTGAAAGCAATATGTTTCTAGCACAGCAGCAGCTTTGTTACTGACATGTCTACTTCAAGGTAAGTAAAGTTGACTTACTTTCTGCCAAATCAAGCACTTACTTTTTTTATCTTGTCAATTTACATTGAAAGCATGGGGAAAAATTAAATAGCAGCAAAAGATTTTTTTTCTATTATTAAGTGAAATGTAAGGGATAGGGTTGTGTCGGTTTGGATAACCTCTTTTCAAAATTTCTTTTAAAATAAATTTGGGAGCCGCATGGATTGGTATTATTAAACTGCACACCCTATTTCAGGGAATTGCTGAATAAAGAGCTACAAGTGTGTTAACCCATTTCAGACAGCATATGATTCTAGTCATACTTTACCTTTCACACGGGATACAATTCTGGTCGTATGTTCACTACATTCCATCTACCCCTTTGCGGAAGTGTGCATTTAACTGTGTAAAACGTCACTATTTTATGTGTACTCTTGTGAATAGAAGGAAATAAAGGTAAAAGGTACACAAATGCTACATCATGCAGTGACAGCACGAGTTTTAAAAAAAAAAAAAAATGGTTAAATTTCTATTTAAAATTTGAGTTTTTATGTGCGGAGATCAAAATGGCAGTCAGTACTAAAAAGGCAATAAATGGCAGTGATGTGCTTGCTAAATTAGTTGAAAATATAGAAAATTTCATGTGTAAAATCTACATTTCAGGCAGTGGGGATCGTTAACTTTACTTCATCAAAATGAACAGAGTTGATGATAATGGGTTATTTGAATATCTGATTTCAAACATGAATCTTAATGTGCAGAGATCAACATGGCGGACAGCACTGAAGCAGCAAGTGATGGTGGTAATATGGATGCGGATTTTGATGAAAATATAGACAAATTTTGTGGAGAAAATTGATGTTTTAGGCAGTGCAGATTGTGATCTTGACTTTGACAAACTGAACCGAGATGAGGATAACTGGATAGTAGAAAATTCTATTTCAAACTGAATTTTAACATGCAGAGATCAAAATGGACGACAGCACTGTAGTGGCAAGTGATGGCAGTTATGTGGATGCCGATTTTGATAAAAATATAGACAATTTTGTGGGGGAAATTGATATTTTAGGCAGTGGGGATTTTGATCTTAACTACGTAGAAATGAACCGAGAAGATGGTAACAAGTTAATTGGAAATTTTGACTCCGATATTGATGATGATGAACACTTTGATGGTTTTCAAGCTAACTGGACATTTTGAGAACTTTACTGATCATAAAGTTTGCCTGTATACCAAGGTTGAATGTGTGCATAATATTATGAAATTTCACTGCATTCCTGGTAAGGGACCAAAATAAACCCAACATTAGAATTTATTATGGAATAAAAATACTTAAACAAAATGAACAGCTTTGTTGACTTTCCAGTAAGGATCTGTTCTGTTTGCACTCCAATTCTCATTCAAGTAAATGTAATAAAAATTTTATAATCGTTGACATTCTTGATGGATTTTTACTATTTTTTCACCATCTTAAACGGCATAAAATTCTCCACATTTCATACACTTACATGTAAGAGGTAAAATGAATATTGCAGATAGAAAAATTCAATTTAAAGTAAGTTTTTAAAAAAAATGTCATGCATATTTTTTTAGTTTACTTTACTTTCAACACAATTTTTTACATATGAAAATTTTCAATTAAAAAATATATGACTGTAAAGAAAATTATATGCTTTTTAAAATGGTATATAAGTTTGAAAAATTATTTGAAAAACTTTACTGTAAAACCAGACTGACCAACGTCACTGCATTCTCTCATACTGATACACCAATGACAGAACAAATTTCCAGTTCTACACAACTGCCTGTCTGATTGGGCTTCAGTATGAAAAGGGTTAATTAACAACTCGAACTTGCTTGTCTGAATCTTACCTGGGTTTGAAATTTCCAGTGTACTGTTCTCTGTAAAGATAGTGTACTTGGAACTGTTCTTTAGAAACTGTTCTTTGTTTTCCGAAACCTTTAACCACTTTTTGGCAACAGTGAAGCTGGTGTCACTAACAGTGTTTAAATTTCCAACACAGCTAAGGATCAACTTCTCTTGTTTCTTTTCAGTTTCAGACGGGATGTCATACTCTGCAGATTGAACTAAAAATAATAAAAAAATGAAAAAAAAACTACAAACATCAAATGGCACAAACAGAAACCTGTAGTAAAGCATTTTTGTCCAACAGTTTCCACAGTATTTCATACTCAAATCCCATCAGTTTGCCCCCTCATCCCCTAGCCCCACCATCTAAGGCTGGATCATAATTCATAGATCATTGTGCAAAATCAACACGAGGCCCTGGTGGTAATGACATCACTGACCTGGGTAAATGACACACGTTAGCTTGTGAATGCAAATTCATATGTGTATTGAAAACTGTGGAGTGGGAAGAAAAGTTTAGGACACTTGGTTGCTACATTGTCTATTAATATTAGTGTCACTTATCTTCCTTTTAGACCATATATATAGGAGATTAACACATGGCAAATTCTTTTGCTCCATGTTTGTGGTTGTGTATTTTTAATATACCAGTACCTGCATTTTCTTGTGGACTGAAATAAAATGGAAGAAAACATGGCAACTACTGTCACCGACTTAAATATCCAGACATAAAAAAAATAATTACCTATCTCTCTGCAGGGATGAAAATGTAGCTTTTGGGGAGTAAAACTAATTTTAATTATGTAATACTTACCTGTCACTATTGTTGACCTTGGTCTTTCAACAATGGAAAAACCTCATCTGTACTACAGTACACACATCATGTTTTGGGGAAAATCCACACTGCCACGGTGGACCTTAATCCTTTTCATGCTGTCTCCATCACAGACCAGATATAGTGGTCGTTGTGGATTGTCCACGTTGTGGCACATAGTGGATGGATTAAGTTTTATTGCCCATTTTGAAAGTCGCAGCAATTATTTATGTAATAGTGGATGCCCAATACTCGCGTGGAACTTACCTGTCAGCTCAGCTACAGTACACAGTGCAGAATGCTCTTTTTAAGTTGTACACAATACCGTTTAATATTCAAAGACTTGCCCACTAAAATGCATTCACATACGTGTTTTTCAACAGATGAAAGATACATTTTCAAGCAAAGAGCCATGAGACTATTTAGGTGCTTCACAAATTATACAAAGTTTAATTATAGTAATTTTAATGAGAGAGAGAGAGAGAGAGAGAGAGAGAGAGAGAGAGAGGTTCTTTTTTAAACTCTTTAACTACTAGTGCTACTGTAGTGGCTCACTACTCGTCCTAGCTGCTGGGGTCACTACTGCAGCTGATTTGGGGGCTGACTACCAGAGCCTGATGCTGCTGCAGCTAAATGATAACTTTTTAGCTGATGATTTGGGGATATGGGCTAATTGTTTTAGTTATGTTCTGTATAATAGACAGATTTATAGACTAAAACCATGCATATATAAAAGCTATTACTACCTTATGTCTGTTTGATTCTTTTATCATGCTGACATCCATAAAATTGGTATAAAATCCATGAATAGAACACAAAACACTATTTTTAAACACTAAAATGTATCTGTCAGTCTTTAATACAAAGTTATTGGTCAAATATATACATGTAATTAATAAAAAATGTTTAACTAGTCACTATGTTCTACTATTTCTTAAGTTGTTCTTCATGGTATTTATAGAAGCAGTTATGCTTTTTATACACAGATGGACATTGCACTGTAAGTCATTTTCTTTCTTCTCCTCAGCTAAAATGAAAGTTAGGCTGACACTTTTGGTAAACACTGAAAGCACGTGGCTCTCTTCCACTGTTTACTGTCTTTAGTCATCAGATTCTATCTCAATTTCAGACAGATTTGACAAAGAAGATAGTTCAATGTCACAACCAACGCTTCTTAATTCAATATTGTCAAGTTCATCCTCGGAAAAACCTGAAAATTCGGATTCTCAATTGCTAGTGTAAGCAAAAGCCATTGTTTCTACTGTCAACTACAAACACATGTATTAACTAACACATGGTACAAAATTGTAAAAAATCCCTAGATTTAGTACGAACAATCATTTGTTCGATCTATTTTGATTGGCTGAATGTCCTTTTACTTCCAATTATTGACCAACAAGACCGATTGTAACATACAGTGTGGATCTATCCGTCACTGAGGTATAGGAAGCATTACCAGTAAGCAGACATATCAGTCACTGGGGGTAGTAGTACTTTGTTTACAAGCAGATTTACCAGTCACTGGGGAGGCAAGGCACATTTATGCAGCAGATATACACGTCAGTCGAAGTTAAAGAGTTAGACAAACAAAGGAAAAAAGAAATCACATGTAAATACATGTGTTAGCGGATTTCATTCCGTTATTAAAATAAGAGAATGTGAGAAATGCTGTGATAAATTTTTTCATTCCCCCAGTCACTTTTAAATTGTTTGCTTAACATGTTCCCACACAATGAAATAAACACGGTGCTGTCCAATATACAACCTCTTCTAGTCCTGTGTGTTTAGTACTTGCGACTCAAATATAAATGCCCATGTGACACATTTTCTCAGGAACTAGACCCATGTTTACTTTTACTGTAGACATACTGTTTTTACTCAGACTCTATGAAGCATGTGATGCTGCATTCTATGACCAACTGCTTAAAAAAATATACTTAAAAAAATATACTTAGGATTGCGGGTTTGGTCATATGATGTGTTTAATACCAAACAGACAGATGAAAGCGATAAAAATGTGTAATCACTTAAATATTTTCAGTGAGAGATACACTTGAATGTATCTGCAGATACAATTTATCTGGAACAGTACATTCTTTCAATCCACATGATAAATACTGCAAACTGTACCCGAATGTCAAGCGAATATTGTTCATCGGTTAGCTATTAATTTGTTACATTTTGATCCAATTATCCTTTTTAAGAAGTTGACGTAAATACAAATAAAACAAGTTGTCGCCAAAGAACATGGATTCAAATGTATTTTTATAAGAAATTTAGCAGTTAGGCCAATGTGAAATTACTGAAATTATGCCCATAATCACCCAAACAGCACCCCAGTAGATACGATAGCATTTAATGTACAATAAAAATAGCCTCCAGTTTTGTACTTCATTAGGGTTTCAGCTTTATCTACTGTATATACTCGATTATAAGTCAACGCGACTATAAGTCGACCCCCCCTTTTTTGGGCTGCAAAAAGTGAATTTCTCTTTGACCCTCCTATAAGTCGGGGTGTATTTTGCAAATCAGATCCGTCCAAAGGGGTGGCATCTTAGTGAGTCAGAAATGCACTTTGGAAATATAAACAAGCCAAACTGGATAGATAGATAAGAAGAAAAAAAAAAGACAAAACCAGTGTATAATACAATTATATTATTGAGTGAAATATGTCACAAATAAATTGAAAACTTACAATTTGTCCACCTTTGTGTAATAAAGTCTACTGAAATCCATAATGCTTGACATTTTAAATCCATTTATATGATAAATCCATGAATTCAATTATAGGTCACATACCGATATAAAAATAGAAGATCAGAATGATCCGATTCACAATATCCCGTAATATGTTAATTCCACACGTTGTACAAATAAACTGAAAGTCAAGTCCACTTTTTTTTATATTCACGGTATCCTATAAATGTCACTATCTAATGTCATCTGGTACAAAGTCCAAGAATTAATCCTCATTGTCTGATAAAGTTATGAAATCCTACATTGTCGTCTAGTCATTATAAATCGTTGTCGTCTAGTCATCGTAAATCTCGTCCAACTCCGATTCCTCTGCTTTTCTGTCATATGCGGGTACTTATGCAGAGACTGAGCTTGGGCTCTGCAAGTAACACTTTGATCATAAAGTCAGAAATCTATTAAAGGATGCAACTGAACATATGTCAATTGTGCGGCAAGATCACAGTGAGTTCAAATAACCACCCCGTCACATGGCACTGAACAAGTATCAAACTAGCGGCTTGATCAAAGGGTTGTCACATGGGAAAACAAAGAGTGTGGTGCCTTTACAAGCTATGGGATTAAGGTCAAAGTATATGCACAGGAAGTTGCAGAACTCTACTTGGCACTGAACAAAGTAGTAGATTCGCGGCTCGATCAAAAGGATTGTCAACTTGAAAACAAAGTGAGTTGCTTTACAAGCCAAAGGCTTATCAGACCATGTGCACTGGCAGATAACTTGGGAAATATCACTTGGGAATTAAATCTGACTTTTGGAAAAGGAAAAAAACAAATTAAATCAAAACTTTTATTGCATCAAGCACAGTCTTTATACAGCAAAACACAAATATTAATACAAATACAGGTTGTTTGGACTGGCAGAAAAATCAAAGCAATATACTTACTACTAAACCCCCACGGTAAACATTCACGGACACTTCATTTTGCGGTAGGTAGTATTTAATTTACCGGTAATATTTTCAAATTATTAAAATCCAATTAACTGTAGATACATGTATTGTGTAATGAATACTATCATGAAACGGATAAACACAGTGCATACCATATATGCATTACTGCATATGAATAGTGACATGAAAATGGTAAAAATATATGAATTGACAGTATTTTTATGTACTGCAAACATTTCAACTTTCCAAGATTACTCCAAGATTTATAATTTTTTTTAATGTCGCGCTCATAAGATGACCCCTACTCTGCACGAATCAAATTGTAAGTAAAAAAAGGTCGACTTATAAGCGAGTATATATGGTAAGTGGATATTCCTCTTCATACTTCTTTCTCCCCCTTGTTTAACTTGTACTGTATTACACACAAGCTGAACACATCATATCTATCAATAATGCCTCGTGCATCACCCGAAATTGCTATGCCACGTGTTTGCCAAGGCCAGAAAATCTATCTCTAATTGCACTGAATGCTGTATATATGTGGATTCTTATTTTTCACGGCTTTAACCCTTTTCATACTGAAGCCCATTCAGACAGGCAGTTAGTTGTATAGAACTGGAAATTTTTCAGTCAGTGGTTTATGCAGCATGAGAGAATGAAGTGACGTTGGTTAATCTGGCTATACAGTACAATTTTTTGAAATTATTTTTCAATGTTGTATACCATTTTAAAAAGCATAAAATTTTCCTTAAGGTCATATATTTCTTGACTGAAAATTTTCAGACGTAAAACTTCAGTTGAAAGTAAAGTTATGTAAGCAAAAATAAATGCTTTACATTTTTTTGTAACAACTTACTTTCAATGCAATTTTCCTATCTGCAATATTCATTTTACCTCCTCTATGTAATTGTATGAAATGGGGGGAATTTTATACCATTTAAAAAGGTGACAAAATAGTAAAAATCCATCAAGAATATCTAAAGTTATTACAATTTTATTAAATTTACTCGCATGAGAATTGGAGAACAAAAAACAGAATAATCCTTACTGGTAAGTCGACAAAGCTTTTCATTTTGGTTCAGTGTTTTTATTCCACAATAAATTTTAATGTAATAATATAAGAGTTATATTGGGTGTATTTTGGTCCATTTCCAGGGATGCAGGACATTTTCATAATATTATGCACACACTCAACATCGGTATATGTGCGAACTTTATGAGAAGTGAAGTTCTCAAAATGTCCAGTTAGCTTGAAAAGCATCCACGTCTTCATCATCGTCAATATCCGAGTCAAAAATACCAATTAACTATTTATCATCAGCTCAGTTCATTCAATGCAACCAAGATAACGATCCCCACTGCCTAAAATATAAATTTCCCCCACAAAATTGTCTAAATTTTCATCAAAATTGGTATCAGCATCACGACCGCTTCAGTACTGTCCGCCATTTTGAATCACACACGTTAAAATTCAGTTTTGAAATCAAATTTTCTACTAACCAGTTCTCATCATCTCCGTTCATTTCATCGAAGTGAAGCTCACGATATGCACTGCTTAAAACATAAAGTTTCTCCGCAAAATTGTCTATATTTTCATAAAAATCGGCATCCACATCACTGCCGTAAATTGCTGTTTCAGCGCTGTCCGCCATGTTGATCTCCACACATTAAAAGTCGTGTTTGAAATCAAATTTTCAAATAACCAGTTATCATCAGCGCCGTTCATTTTGAAGAAGCAAAGATAGCGATCCCCACTGGCTAGAATGTCAATTTTCCACGTGAAATGGTCTTTATTTTCAACTAATTCAGCAAGCACATAACTCTCTTCAATTCCCTCTTCAGAATGTCACCGCCATATTTTATCTCGGCACGCTAAAACTCGATTATGAAATCAAATTTTTACCAGTTTTGGGGTCTTTTAAACACAATCATGCAACAACATGCGTAGGTTCTACCTTTATTTCCTTCTTTTCAAAAAAGTACACGTAAACTGATGACGTTTTATACAGTTAAACACATGTCTGCAAATGTTGGTAAGGAAATTTAGTGAACATACGACCGGAGTCGTATCCTGCTGGCAAAGGTAAAGTACGACTAGAGTCGTATCCTGCTGTCAAAGGGTTAAACTGGTATCACTGATAGAACTTCGTTAACTACTCCGACCTGGAGGTGGAAAGGTTTTGGCTTCAGAGGTTGTAAAATGTAGTTTTTTGGGGGTGGGGGGTGGGGGTGGTAAAACTAATTTTAATTATGCAATACTTACCTGTCGCTATTGTTAGCTATTCCATTTTCTTGCCGAAAATCACCGTCCGTTCGATGTGAATACATCCTCCCAGAGTGGAGAAAAGGTAAGAATGACCTTTGCACTCCAGTCTATGCCTCGTTTAGGCTTGCCTAAGTCATCATCTTTTTCATAAACAACAATTATGCCAAACATCAGAGCGGAATGGGAGGAGGGCATTTGACAACAGCGACAGGTAAGTATTGCATAATTAAAATTAGTTTTACCCCCCCCCCCAACTACATTTTAAAAGCAGCAATTACTTATCCTGTCGTTATTGTTAGCTGAATTTGTCAGTTAGGTATATAGCCAGATGCTAGTTAAACTGATCACAAACAGAGAAAATGTAATGTACTCACCGTAGAGGGAGAGGTACATCTTATAGAAGGTTGGTGTCTCTCTAAGCCACATGTTGTGCTGCAACGATGGGCCAAAGAGAAAAAATGCCTGCGCTCTGTTGTGCTAATGAGCGGAGATAAAAGCAGGAGAAGGTAGTATGGGAATGCCAGAAGCTGCCTTCATGATGTCCTCTAAGGAGGAGTGATTAATGTAGGCCCATGAGGCAGCAACTGCTCAAACTTCATGAGCTTTTAGTTCATAAAGGAAAGGTCTCAATCAATAAGGGACTGACACACTCTTTTGATTGTAGTGACAATCCACCAGGAGATGGTGGCAGCTGAAATGTCTAAGGAGCCCTTAAGAGGAAGGAAGAGACGTTCCCTACCCTTTCTTTTTCCTTTGGAGGCATTAAGATAGAAATGGAGGGCCCTCACGGGTCATAAGAGTCTATCTGGATAATCCCCTGGACAGATTTGACTTAGACTGGGGATCTCTATAGGTAATGGAGCTACAGAAGGTAATTGATTTTCAGCGAGAATCCTGGTTGGCAGAGGAGGGAGAGAGATTCGTAATTCCTGTTAAACCGGATACAGCCAGTGTCAATAGACAAGGTATGAATCTCGCTTCACTCAATGGTTCAAAGGGGGTTTTGGTTAAAGACCACAAAACACAAGAAGATTCCATCTGGGCGTAAGAGAGCGGGAGATGGGTCTCTGGAGCTCAAAAACTTAATATGATCGGCAAGGTACAAATCTGAACCGATTGCCATGCCCTGAGAGAATTTAAGTGTGTTGGAGATGGCAGCTCGATAGCCCTTGATAGTGGATACTGAACATCTTTTGGTCTCAAAAAGGAACAAAAGGAAATCAGCAATGGAAGTTACAGAGGGGCAGATAGGATCAATGTGTTTCCTACTGCACCAATCACAGAAGATTCTCCACCTGGCATCATAGACCTTGGATGTAGAAGCTCTCCTGGCCTGAATGATGCAACTGGAAACTCAGCCCGAAAACTTGTTCTGGCGGAGATCGCTTCAGATGAGCCAAGCGTGAAGGTGGAGAATGTGTGGGCTGTTATGGAGAATGTATCCCCTGTGTTGAGACTGGAGATCCCTCCGGTTGGGTAGAGACCTGGGTCGATCGATCAACAGGTCTAGGAGATCGCTGAACCATGATCGCTGGGGCCACAGTGGAGCGATGAGGTTGATCTGCGCAGTGGAAGTTCTGACTTTTTGCAGAACTTGAGGTAGCAGTCGGAATGGTGGGAAGGCATATGCGAATAGCCGATCCCACTGGAAGCTGAATGCATCCACTGCCCATGCTCTCTGATCCGGGACCGGAGATACGTAAAAGGGAAGTCTGTTATTGAGCCTGGTCGAAAACAGGTTCACCAAAAGTCTTTCCCAGAGTGTGAAAAGGGACACTGTTACGGAGCGGTCAATAGACCATTCCGTGAGGATGGCTTGACCTGTGCTGGACTGGCTATCCATTAATACATTCTTCTTGCCCGGAATGTGGCGAACTCGGATTGTTATGTCCTTTGAGGCTGTCCACAGGAGGAGGTTCCAGACCTCCACTCAAAGAGAAGGGGCATGTGTGCCTCCCTGACATCGTAGATATGCTATGACGGATGTGTTGTCTGAGAGGACCATGATGCAGCGACCCCTTACTCTGTCAATGCATCCTAGCAATGCTAGAAATACTGCTTTCATTTCTAGGTTGTTGATGTGGAGGGATGATTCGACCAGAGTCCCAATACTCTGGAGAATTATGCCCTCCGGTTCTAACTGAGCACCCCCAACTGGAATCTGACATGTCGGTGAACAGATAAGAGTGGGGGGTCGGGTGCATGCATTGGGACCCCAGCCAGGAATCTTTTCCCCGATTCATCCACCAGAGCAAGTGGTGGTGAAAGTCCCGTCCTAGTGGGATCGGAGTTGATAGAGAATCTGTGTGTGGTTTCCACCTTGCGCAGAGGAGGAACTGTAGAGGGCGCATATGGAGACGTTCTCAAGGAACCAAATCGGCAGCGGCGTTCAAGGTTCCCAAAAGAGGAATGATAAGGGCGAGCAGATAACGATATTTTTGCTTGTACATCCCCACGTAAACGAAGTCCAATGATGGCATGAGTTCCGACTTCTCGAGGTTTGGTAAAAGACCCAACCAAGTTATGGCAGACCAAGAACGGAACAGATCAAGATGAAGGGACTGAACCTGGACATTGTGGATCAGCCAGTCGTTGAAATACTGGAGAATCGGTGTTCCCAGTAATCAAAGATAGGCCACAACCACTCCCTTAATTCGGGTGAAGACTCGGGATGCGGAAGAGATTCCGAACTGCAGAACTCGGAATTGACAAAACTTCCTGGTCTAATCTAAGCAAAACCCCAGAGATATTTGTGGTGTGGAGGAAAAATCGGGATGTTCATAGTAGGCATCCTGAAGGTCGATGGAGACTGCCCAATTGGATGGACGAAGTGTGTTCCGAATCTATGATGGTTGTCTCCATCTTGAAAGGTTCCTCAAGACACCGGTTGAGTGGGGAGAGATCGATTATGATCCAAAATTTCCCCCTTTTCTTGGTGACCAGGAAGATTCTGGAGTAGAAGGCGGAAGACGGATTGTTCAGGACCCACTCGACTGCCCCTTTCTGCAAAAGGGTGTGCACCTCTTCCCTCAAGTTCCCCAGATTGGACTGGGGAAATAGAATGGGGGTCCTTGATAGCGGGGGTTGTTCTCGAACTGGAGTCGATAACTCTCGTTCACAATGGAAAGGACCCACCCATCATCCATGATGCTTGACCAAGCCTCTGAAAGAGACCTAGGTAAGCACTAACGGGGAAATTTGGGAGGGGTATGCACGACAGGAGAGGGGTTAGATACCTAGGGCTGCCCCCCCCCTTTCCTCAGGTGTGAAAGGAAGAAGGATTATAGAACTTACTTGTTTGGGGTCTGCGGGGACCTTGACGCCATGGACCCAATGGACAAGGAGGTGGTCTAGTTTGAGGTTGCGGCTTGGGCTGGCGTTGTGTCTGCTTGAAGAACTGGGTGGATGGCCCCTGAGGGCGATTCGCATTAACACACTTCCTGGCTGATTGCGATGGGCCAGGAGTGAATGTAAAGGATCGATGTTGATGATCCAGCAAGTCTTGAGAAGCTACAATTGGTATGAAGCCCCCAAGAGGGTCTCGGCTTCTAGCGGAGCAGCGCTTACAAGGTCTTTACTCTGGTTAAGTAAGACCTTCGAGGAGTCCAATGCAACATCATGGCGGATGTGCAGAAATTCCACCGATAAAGCCACTGCAACAGAAAGCGGGACGTCTTGGCCACTGCTTCCAGCACACATTGTAATGCGGCTGGATTCAAGGAGGCCTCTCTCAGCATACTAAACACTGTTGCTGAGAATATATCGGACTGTGACGCAATGGTTACAAGTAACCAGTTTTCTGCTCCACAGCATCGATTGTTTTAATTGGCAGGTGAGCCCAGTCTCTCGTAGAAATGCCCACTTTGGCCACCTCAGCATCCAATTGGAGGTTTGGTAGACCAGTTTCGGGAATGTATCCTGTAACTAGCAGAAGAGACCAGGGGTCTCAATGTCGAGGGAGGCACGAACCACCCTCGACGTTGCCGAGCTACATTTTGGCCTTGCAAAAGCCTCTGTGAGAGTTCCTCAATCGCTGGGGAATGAGGGAGAAGCAAGAGGTCTGGTTGTGTTTGCTCCCCAGAGATCTTTTCATTAACGGAAAGGATCTTTTTGGATTGTGTGCCACATGGTTTGGGACACAATTCCGGGGGTAAGAGGCGGTAAACTTCGTTTACTGCCTTAGCAAAGGACCAGACCTCTTCCTCCACTTCCAAATGAGAGGAAGGGGTGGGCTTGAGAGGTGTCAGTACTACTGTTTCTGTCTCGAACTCAATTGAGTCAACAAGAATAGAGGACATCGTCATCATCTGGTATACTCCGAGTCGGAGAGTGGGTGGGCATCACTATGTCCCTTGATGGTGGAGGGGGCAAAGGAGCACTCTGCTCCATGGCCCTTAGTTCAGTGCGAGTTCCAGTGGGGAGGCCAGACCGCCTGTCTACCCTGGATGATGTGACACCTCTAGCCTTCCGCATTGGAGCCACCTGGGTGAGGAGGTGATGGCGGGACATGAACCACAGCATCACCTCGACTGTGAGGGCATGGTCCAGTAGCTTCCCACGGGGACATAGTGGACCAAGGGTCTTGAGGTGGAGGGCCCCACTTCCCTAAGGATTCATTGGGATAATAGGGTTGGGGGGATGCTGATCTATTCCCCTTCCCTAGTCTAAGCCCAGTGGACACACTCCCAATCCTGCACAGGATGACACAGTAGAGGGGGGGTACTCAGTCCGTACCCTGTCCCCATACCGTGAGGCCTAAGAGTGACAATCAGAGAGGAAATCATCTTTGACTGTTATATCACTACCCCAAAAGTGATGGGAGCGGTGCATCACCTCCCGAGTGTGAGGGAGCAACACGCTACCATAAGCATGAGATGTGTTGCGTTGCTCCACCTCCCAAACAGGAGGGTTCAACCTGCTGTTGCAGTGCTCTACCTTCCTAATGGGAGGGCATAACCCGCTGTTGCGATGCTCTACCCCCCTAACAGGAGGGTGCGCCCCGCTGTTGCAGTGCTCTACCTCCCTAATGGGAGGGCACAACCCGCTGTTGCGGTGCTCTACTTCCCTAACGAGAGGGATCGACCCGCTGTTGCAGTGCTCAACCTCCCTAATGGGAGGGCGCAACCCGCTGTTGTGGTGTTCTACTTCCCTAATGGGAGGGAGCAACCCGCAACCCACTGTCGCGATGCTCCACCTCCCTAACAGGAGGGAGCGACTCACTATCTCAGGCGTATACACTGTCTTAAACATGAGAAGTGTTCGTCTTATCCTCCCTGTGCAGGGTATGTGATCGACTCCTCGGACATCCAGATAAGTACATCTGGAATCAACTAGATTCCAGGTGCCAGAAGGCCATAAATTGCAAGTGTAAAACACTTTCTTTTTTTTTTGTGCACTTGGAGCACTCTGGTCTGGGTGAGTGTCACAAGAGCCCTTCTTGTGGCCACACTTCCGCACAGACTGTTCTGACATTATTTCTGAAAAAGAGAAGTAATGACAATATTTAATAAATGCCACAATAAACTCACCTTGTTGTGTCACGCTAAACTCACCTGTTTGTATGTACTGTGTACCGTGTACACCACTGTGTTTGCATTACGTACCTGTATGCAAGAGGTAAATGATGGATCGCGTACACCACTGTGTATACATGAAGTACCTGCATGCACGAGGTAAATTTAGGATTTGACCTTGTAGAAATAAACCAGTCTTTTTCCTGTCGAAAAATAAAATATTTCACACTCTGAATTTTATTAAAGAGCATGCAGACACATATGCAATGACCACGCAATTCGTGGTGCGGACATTAATAATATACGTGAAAATTTACAGATAATGGTCCTTTTTCTTATGAAGAGAGAAGAATACACTGTCCTCTATGTTAGACATGGCCTGTTGTTATTTTTCAAAACAGAGACTTACCTGTACCTCAGTTGTATATCCATAAATTGGGTGAGTGTTTCCACCCGCAAGTGGTGGAATACACAAGGTAGCCTTGGAGGCCCATTAAAGAACAAAGTTCTAAAAAATTGGGAAAGTTTACGATACGGAATGAATATACGGAACTGGTAGTGCAACACCAAGACTTATGAACTGCAGAATGGAGACCGCTAATGCGGTAAGTTGCTGCAGGTACAATTTCTCTGGTGCTGTTCTTCAAGCAAACGTCTACACAGTATGGCATCCATGAAAAAAAAAACGATTTAGGTAAGCCTAAAGGAGGCACAGACTGGAGTGCAAAGGTCATTCTTACCTTTTCTCCACTCTGGGAGGATGTATTCACAATGAACGGACTGCAATTTTCGGCACGAAAATGCAATAGCTAACAATAGCAACAGGATAAGTAATTGCTGCTATTAAATCCAAATTATTTCATGTTTATTTTGAACAGTTCATATTAATTCTAAGGTCATCGCGAATGTTGTCAGGTTCACCTTGATTACTGCAGTAATGCTAACTTATTAGAGTTTCAATCTATTAAATTTTTGCAGCATTAAGTTTGTACATGGTTAATTATGACCAGATTCAACAGCAGATACTAAGAAAAAAAGAAAAAGCACACTAATAGCAGGTTAATAATCCAAGGAATTATTTAAATTCTTATTAATACAAAATGAATTGCTAAGCAGCAATTTATATATTTACTTATTTAAATAAAGAGTGGAATCAAAATTTTATTTCTAAATTTTGTCAGTAGACGAATTCTAAAATGAAGATGAACGTACTGTAGCATATTTAAAAAATGCGTACTCTCTAATTATCAATGCCTGGTTCCAATTTAGCGATAAAAGTTATGTGTAATGTCGATCAAAAGTTAAGGCGCATAATCTCTCTTTCTCCCTCTTTGATGTTTGCATGTAATAAACACATTTTATTACCAAAAAAAAGATGCATTAAAAAAAAGAACGTGTAATAGTGTAATACAGCTTTCATAAACATGTCATAGCTTTGTATTGCTGCAATAGACTTTATTATATGCACTGCATTGCAAGATTAATTGGGAGGATAAAAATTTTATGTGGTTTATTTTATATACTGCTAGAACCAGTTTTACACAAAAATATCACAACTTGACCATATTGCATTTCTCATTCCATATTACAAGTCCAAAACTGATTTGTCCACAAACACAAAAACATTTTAATTCATAAGTTAATGCTTCTTTTGAAACATCGGGGCTACAAAATAAGATCAAAGCTCAACACCTTCCTGAATGGCCATTGTTAATAAGCGTAGTGGCTGACTTCAAAGTAAAAATTTCACTCCTTGATGATAGATTCACGAAAAAAAGAAAGTTTTTCATAAAAATCACTTCGTTTATGGCATGAACAGCCACTGAAAAGAGAGCAGTTTTCAATAGTGTAGATGAATTCGGCACATTAAAAAATTATCACTCTCAAATAATCGGCCATTTTCTAAGTCTACAGATCAAGGTATTTGTATCCTGCTTTCAATAATTTCTTTCAAGAAGGTTTTGGAAACAGTGTAGACATTAAAGCGAAACCATGACAAATTAATAACTAGTACAAGAGGCTCTTTTATGAAATATCATTTATTGAGAAAACACACTAAAGTTACCGCTTGATGCAGAACAATACATATATGTAGATGTAAACATTCAAAGACTCACCCACTAAAGTCCATTTACATACAGCTGGTAGTCTTTCGCCTATAAAAGTAATGCCAGGAGCAGAGTTGACGCGCTAACTGTTTATCTAACGCTCTTTCATTCACATCTTTTGAGCGCTTACATTACAGGATGTTATTCCAGCTTAACCGACTTCATTAAACAGAAGTCCTTGGTGCTTTCATAACAATATTTCCATGACATCCTTGAATTCTCATTTAAGTAATTTAACGTCTACTCAATGTGCTACTGGGGGTGGTGGTGGTGGTGGGGTGATAGGATTTAGCTTTAACAAAATTACACTTGTTGCGAGTTTTAGAAAATAAAATATTAATGATTTTAGATGCGAATCAGGAAAATTGAAGATTGTTACATTTAAATGCTTGGTCCCTGATCAGGAAAATAAAAATACCATATAGTGTTTGCTTTACATACAGCTAGAAACAAGTTTTATGTGATATTATCAAAACTTAACAGCTATGCATTTCTCTGTCTAAATTCATTCTTCACTGACTAATATCTTCTTAGTTTTAAAACGTTTGATTTTGTGATGAGAATAAACATTTTCATTCAAGTGTTTATTTTCGAGACATCGAAGCATGACACTGACTAGCTGCTAGGAACTGCCCTAATTTAAGTCATTTAAGACTTCTATACTCTATTTGCTTATTAAGCAACAGAGTGTGGGGGGGGGGGGGTTTGTAGGCTGGAGAGAAAGAGAGATGGAAGGGATGGGATATAGCTTGAAACAAATACACTTGTTCTGATTTTAGAAAAAAAGAACGAAGTTTAGATGTGCATCAATACCATTACACTTTTTTTTAACATTTAAGTTAAATGGTAGGTCTCTAAATGGGAAAATAAAAATAATTATATTTAGTTTTTCATACAATGCTAGAGACCAGTTTTACATGATAATATGAGAACTTAACATCAGTCTAAATTTGTTTTTCACAAACTAACATCTTTTTTAGTTTTAAGGTGTGTGGTTTTGTGATATTTTCATTTAACAATTAATGTACTGTACATTTTGAAAATTCGAAGCGCGACATTGAACATTAGCTGATGACATGTAGGAACTGTCCGGGCTGACTGTTGTCGACTCAAGGCAGGAAGCTACAGCAACAGGCACAGCAGCTGGCTTCAAAGTAAGAATGTCACTCTTCAGCCAGTGCCTGCTGATGCATGTAGATTCATGAAAAAAGTGAGGACAGGAAGTATATTTTTTTCTCACTGAAATCACTTCGTTTATGACATGAATGACCACTGATAGAGTGCAACAGTTAATACAGTGTACACAATTCCTGCATTAAAAAAATTGCCGTACTATCTCATAAACAATGTTTTCAAAGTTTAAGGGTAAAAGTACAGAAGAACCTTTCCTTAGTATAGCTCGTGTATCTTTCTTATTTTAATATACAGTACTTTGGAAAGAACTATGACATACATGTCATGATGTTCCTGTGTTCATGGTTGTACATGTTCAATATAAATATTTAGGCGTTCGTTTGTAATCTCTTTTCAAGTTTTATATGTATTACTGCTTTCAATGATTTCTTCAAAGTGGGTCTTGGAAATAGTATGGAAATTAAAGGGAAACTATGACAAATTAATAACCAGTACACAAAACACTTTTATGAAATATCATTTATTGAGAAAGAACATCAAAGTTACCGCTTGACGCAGAACAGTATGTAAATTTTAGCTTCTGTATATGCTAACAGGTACATATAAATGTATTCAATCAGCAAGGATGTAAGTTGTAGCTAAGCAATTTTTTATGATGTACATTCTGTCATGGACAGAAGTGGGAAGATATCCAAGAAATGTAAAACCTCATATTTTTTTTTACATTACGTATATTCATCTGTATGTATCCTTAGCCAGGCTACTGATAAATACCACAAGAAATGTTACCACTATACAGGTAAAGTTATGAAATTGACACCTGCCATGTTCGGGTTTACAGTGTCAGAGTTTCTCCCATCTGTTTGTTTAGTGTGTAGACTCGTGGAGCCAATAGAATCAGTGAGGGGTGCCATAAGACCCACTACAGCTGCAATAAAATCTGTGATGGACTTCCACTAGATTGAGTGGATTTACACTAGAATGGAGGGGGGGGGGGGGAATCCACTGGACTGAATGGACTTCCACTACTCATAGTAGGCACTTAATCCCCTGCCCCTCTGTCCACCGTATTGAGTGGGTAATCACAAATACACAATGCGTGTACTGTAGCTCAGATGACAGGTACCTTGTATACTTGCTTGTAAGTCGATCAAAATTTGATTCATGAAGAGTATGGGTTGTCTTATAAGCACAACATATAAAAAAATCGATAAATCTAGGGGTCATGGTGGAGATTCTAGATGTTTGCAATACATAAAAATAGTCAATTCAAATATTTTTACATTTTCATGCTACTATTCTCATTCAGAAATGCATATATGGTCAGGGCTGAGCAAATTTTTTTTTTAACCACTAGTCCAGGACAAGTGGTTTCAGAAAATTCACTAGTCCCACCTTACTCTTCACTAGTCCCACCTTACTCTTCACTAGTCCCACCCTTACTTTTCACTGGTCCCAAAATGGTAATCACTTGCCGAGATTTGATGAGATGTATGTACTTAATCCATAGAAAAAAAACAAACGAAATAATAATTATTTCTTACAAGAATTTAATTTTTCAAAAACATTGGTTGTTATACATTTGGCTTCTTCAGGTTCATGTATATATGTTTTAGCTGATGGATTTGAAAAAATTCAGACTTTGCCTAACTTCTTCTCTCAAGACTTGACTGATTGATAGAACAAAGTCTCTTGCCCTGAATCTGTTCTTATAATTCACGCCAAGTTCAACACCATTCTTCTCCTGGAGTGCACACATCATTTCCATATCAGAAAATGGTTTTCCATAACGGGCTAGGGTGTAGGCTGTGTTAAAGAGAGCTTTCATTTTCTTCATTTCAGTCTCATTTAGTTTTTAAAGGGCCTTTCCTAGTGGAGTGTCGGCAACTCTGACTTCACTGATTTTCTGCACATGCTGGCTAGTGTCATGCATATATTGTGCTACACAGGCCTTGTGGGGTCCAGACATGTCATGAGACTTGATTGCTTCAATCCTGAAATTGTCACTTCCACTAACAAATACACTGGGTGAATTTCCAACCTGTACCAGTTTTGGATATTGTTTGCAGTAACTGCAAAACATCTTTCCTTCCGAGTCAATACATTCAAGCCAGGGATAACAATCAACCCAATACAACTGAAAATTTCTCTGTCTCCTAGTAGTGTCATATTTGACATTTTTTGCCATTACGGATTGTTGCTTACGTCACTTTGGAGAAATAGCTACCGCACACTCAGTATCCGTCTTACGTTTTATCCCTCCACTTTCAAACAAATTTTCCTTCTCGGAATCACCGTTATTACCTTCCTTGCGAAAATAATTTAGCAAACTCATTTTATCCAGAGAGTAACTATCACCTTGCTTGACAACTACTTCTAAAGTGATCATAACAAACATTTTCTCTTTTAAATACGAACAGAGACAGCTCATTAATTAGTGTAATTGTTTCGCTTCAAACACAATATCGCACGTGGAAGTTAATCATCTGTATAATCGATTATAAATTAAAGAATCATTACTGTCATTTAATCAGTTCATAAAGGAAACCAACACTGATGTCGGTAAAGTACCTTTCATTAATTTAATTACGCTGACTCGCTGGATTAAAATCATAGTGAGCCGCTCGTTATGATCTAGTTTGAGTAAACTCAATGCAACAAAGCCGCTTACAACACTGCTAATTGATCGCTGGCTTTCTTTTGTTTGACGTGTTTTGATTTGCCGATAATTTGGTCACTTAGCCCAATATGCAATCAAGCGGTAACAGGATGCATACACGAAGAGGGGTAGAATCAAGTATTCAGTACGCCCGGAGGGCATGATTGGCTAAATAAAGGTAGATATAGTGATTAAAGCACGAAAATAAGGACTAGCCCGACTTTTTTAAAAAGAAATGGTCCTGGACTAGCGACTTGGAAAATTTTACTAGCCCGACTTCAAAAATGACTAGTCCGGGACGTCGGGCTATGGGATTTGCTCAGTCCTGATGGTATACGTATGTACTGTTTATCTGTTTCACGATGGTGTTCAGTACACAATACTACAGTCATTGGATTTTAATATTTGAAAATATTACCAGTAAATTGAACACTACCTACCACAAAGTGAAATGTCCATCAATGTTATTTACTGTGGGTGTTTACTAGCAAGTTTATTGCTTCAATTTTTGTGCAAGTCCGAACAACCTGTAAATTTAATAATATTTGTGTTTTGCTGTACAAACAGTGTTTGATGCAATAAAAATTTTGATTTAATTTGTATTTTCCTTTTCCATAAGTCAGATTAAATTCCCAAGTGATATTTCTTAAGTTATCTGCCAGTGCACATGGGCCGATAAGCCCTTGGCTTGCAAAGGCAGCACTCACTTTGTTTTTCAGTTGACAATCCTTTTGATTGAGCCGAAAATATACTACTTGTTCAGTGTCAAGCAGAGTTCTACAACTTCCTGTGCATGTTTGACCTTAATCCCTTAGCCTGTAAAGGCACCACCCTCTTTGTTTTTCAACGTGACAACCCTTTGATCAAGCCACAAGTCTGATACTTGTTCAGTGCCAAGTAACAGAGGTAGTTATTTGAACTCCTTGTGATCTTGCCACACAACTGAGACAAGTTAAGTTGCATCCTTTAACTCATTAACCCCTGCCGCCACAATAAGTCGTCGCACTTTGCATCCCTCATCTCCCGAGTGCCACTATAACTCGGCGCAGTTTACCTTGCTTGAATCCCGGGCGCCTCGTTTGAGTGGCAGTATTGGTCTAGGCCTGTATCCCGAACGATGAGTTAAAGCGGCGCAAACCATTGGTTGATTCCAGACTATTTTCTAATTATGCAGGCAGTTTAACCAATCAAATTTAAGCTTACATAGATAGAAGAAACATTGCAGAACAAAGGAAAAAAATTTGATTTCAATTGCGCCAGAAATAGTGGAGTTATTTAGATTTGAAAATGATGCAAAATGACAAGAATCAGCCACTGGAAGTAGACACATACCTGACAGACTCTGATGAAGATATATTCATTTATGTGTGGATTAAACCATATCTTGTAGATATTTTGAAGAATCTGTAAATAAACACTTGCTTGTGTTTGGGAAAATGAATTTAGTTAGCACGAGTGTACATAATTCAGAGTTTGTTCAAAGTGTTTCAGTAGTTTTTAAACGTTTAGTGGAGAATTCTAAGGAAGAAAGGTAAGTAAAGTGTGAGGAAATATGCAGTTTTCACACGAGGTTAAAGTTTGTAAGAGAGATGACAAATGGAATTTCTGTGAATTATTTCATGTGTTGAAGGTGTTAATTATTCAGTGTGAATTCACAATGGATTTAATGGATTTTTAATGACAAAAGAAGCAAATTGGTAAGTAAATAAAAAAAATTTTGCCTTTATGGATGAGTTTTATTTCTGCATGCTGCATGAAATTTATACCATTATCTACATAATTTTTATTGAGAACAGCTGTGCCAAACTTTAGCTTAATTGAAGGAATACAAAGCAAAAAATAACTAATTTATTTCATGTAGCCCCCTCTGTAAAAATCAGCAAGTCAAGTACTGTCAGTGAGTCTTAGGGATACAGCTAATGGTAAGGCTAACACTGCTCTAGGTGATCCCTCTGCAAGTATGCTGTAGGGGAATACCTAGCTGTTTGGCTCAGGGGTTAATGAGTTAATAGATTTTACCAACTTTATTATCAAAATATTACTTACAGAACCCAAGCTCAGACTCTACATAAGCACCCGAATATGAGAGTAAAGCCGAAGAATTGGAGTCGGATGATATTTACAATGACTAGATGACAATGGAGGATTTCAGAACTTTATCAGACAATGAGGATGAATTCTTGGACTTTGTACCAGATGACATTAGATGGTGACATTTATAGGATAATGTGAATCACAAAAATGTGGACTGATCTTTCATTGTTTATTTGTAAGACATGTGGAATTAACATATTATGGGATATTGTGAAATTGGTTCAATCTGAACTATTTTTATACCAGTATGTGACCTATAATTGAATTCATGAATTTATCAAGTAAATAGATTTAAAATGTCAAGCATTATGGATTTCAATGGAAGATGGACATATTGAAAGTTGTCAATGTATTTGTGACATATTCCATTCAATAATATAATTCTATATTACACTAGTTTTGTTGTTATTTTTCCTATCTATTTATGTATCCAGTTTGGCTTGTTTATTTTTCCAAAGTGAAACTCTAACGTACTGAAGACAAGTCACCCCTTCAGACGGATCTGACTTGCAAAATACACCCTGACTTATAGAAGAGTCAAAGAGAAATTGACTTTTTGAAGCCCTAAAATGGGTGGGTTGACTTATAGCTGAGTCGACTTGTAATCAAGTATATATGGTACATGTAAGTTCCATGTGATGCAGTGGATGTCCACCATTACATAATTATATTGCTGCAACTTTTCAATTGGGGGAATAAAACTTAATCCGTCCACTACATGGACATCCATGATGACCAATATATCCAGTCCGTGACGGACAACAATGTGGACGGATTAATTTCCACTGTGAGAAACATGGATTTTCCGTTATCCATGATGCGTGAACTGTATGTGAATGCATTTTAATAGGCGAGTCTTTCAATATTAAACAGCACTGGGTACAACTTGGAAAAACTTTCTGCACTGTCTACTGTAGATTTGCCAACATAAGTTCCACATGATGTAGTGGATGTCCACTATTACATAATTATAGTGCTGCAACTTCCTATGAGCCACAATGTGGACATCCACGAAGACCACTATATCTGGTCTGTGATGGATGGATTAATTTCCACTGTGGAAACATGGATTTTTTACATAATCCATGATACATGTACTGCACATGTAAATGTAAATAGAACCCAACTAATGCATGACATTCAAGCAATCCTAACAACTTTGTTACCTCCAACAGCAGAACAACTTGATAACTGCCTGCGTTCATTGCTTGACAAACATGCCCCAGCAACCAAGTGCAGAGTATCAATTCAAAAGTGTTCTCCGTGGTATAGCAGTGTTAGGGACCAGCTTCGCACTGCTAAAAGAGACCGGCGTAAGGCTGAGAGGCTTTGGCTTTCCACCAGACTCACTATTCATATGCAAATTTATGAAGCCGCTAAGAAGAATGTTACAAACATAGTCCATGCAGCGAAATCAGCCCACTACAGTACTAAGATCACTGAAAGTTCCAGCTGCAAAGAGCTCTTCGAGATTACTAACAAGCTAATGTCAAGGAACAAAGGTACACCACTTCCAAACTACCTTCTCTCCAGTCGACCTTTCGGACCAGTTTGCAAATTTCTTCCGTGACAAAGTACAAACCATTAGAGATAAGCTTGACAACACAATTTCAACTGACTCATCGTCGCCATACAGTTGCAAGACAGAATTTCAGCGGCAACCGTTAGCAGCATTTGAACCGGTCTCTATGGATTTAGTATGTACAATCGTGATGAAGAGTGCCCCAAAGTCATGTGAACTTGATCCGATTCCGACATCACTGCTGCTTGAGTGCTTAGATCCAATATTGCCTTCACTAACTGATGTTATTAATACTTCTCTCTCATCCGGTGAATTCCCATCATTTTTCAAAACTGCCATTGTAAAGCCTCTGCTGAAGAAACTAACACTTGACCATAACGATTTAAAGAACTACCGCCCAGTTTCTATAACCTCCCATTCATGTCAAAAATCTTAGAAAAAGTTGTTCTATCCCAACTTGTATCTCATCTGAATTCAAACAGTCTTTTTAGCAATGTACAGTCTGCATATCGCCCTCGCCACAGTACTGAAACTACCCTTCTGAAAGTAGTTAACGACCTTCTCTCTGCTTTGGATAGTGGAAAGATTACAGTCCTCACCCTCCTTGACTTGTCTGCAGCATTTTACACAATAGGCCATGATATATTACTTCACCATCTCCAGCATGTATTTGGCATTCACGATACAGCCTTACTATGGTTCAAATCCTACTTGGTCAACAGGACACAAATTGTGTCCGCAAATGGAAAACACTCCAGCCCAGTTGATCTATGTTTTGGTGTTCCACAAGGTTCTGTTCTTGGATCTGTTCTCTTCATTCTATACACTCAGCCGCTCTCAAGTGTTATAGATAGTCATCCAGTGTCTCACCAATTGTACGCTGATGACACTCAAATATACAAATCGAGCCACCCAACTGAAGTTGATGTTACCATCCAAGGTGTAGAGAGGTGCATTTCCGATGTGAAATCATGAATGACATGTAACAAGCTGCACATGAATGATGATAAAACTGAAGCCATTCTGATTACAACACAAAGACTTTCTCATTCACATCCTTTACCTCAAACAATAAATATCAGCAACACCAACATTAAATTCACACAGTCAGTATGAAACCTATGTGTTACTCTAGACAGTACTCTCTCATTGCACCAACATGTCATGAACATATGCAAGGCTGCATATCTTGAGCTGAGACGCATCAGCTCCATTCGCAATTATCTTTCAGTTGATGCCACTAAAACACTTGTGTGTTCCTTAGTACTTTCAAGACTGGACTATTGTAACTCAATTCTATCTGGTTCGTCTCAGTATCTACTCCAGAAAGTTCAAAAAGTTCAAAACACTGCTGCTCAGATCATTCTTAGAGTACCACGAACAGAGCACACCTCCCCCCTGTTCTGTACCCTACACTGGCTACCCATTAGATCCAGAATCAAACACAAAATGTGTTCTCTGTGCTACGTTTCATTGACTGGCTCCAGTCCAACATACCTATCTCACCTCACCCATGTGTACACACCAGCAAGATACTTACGCTCCTCTTCCGACACTCGTATTCTCATTATTCCCACTATCAAAATGAAGTTATACGGACGTTCTTTTGCATACCAGGGCCCAGCAACGTGGAATGAATTGCCCACTGAACTTAGACACAAAGACACAGTGATCTCATTCAAGAGCACTCTTAAAACTCACCTATTTCGACTGCAAGAATAGACATAAAGACTTAATAATGTTTCCTTACCTTAACTATTTTCAGCATGTTTTTGTTTTCTAATTTCATGGTGTTTGTTTTTCGTAATCATATCATTATATATGTTTTTAGGTGTTATCTAATGTTGTAAAGCGCTTAGAGCTTCTAAAGATTAGGTGCTATACAAAGTAGTCATTATTATTATTATTGTCTCCAACATCATGGCATCTATTCAAATGTTTCTGAGTTACTATCTTTACCCACTGACAAAATATCATTATAATAGTGTGTTAAGACTACCAATTAACTAGTTTTAACAGCTCATCTTATAGCCAATTATGCTCTACTACTCTGTATGTTACTTGTTATATTTCTGTTTCATACTGTTTTCTTCAGGCATAAACTAAAAGTTAATAATTTTAATCTGTAAGGTGTATTATTTTTGCTAATTTTTGTAATATAAATTGTTCTATTGAAATGCATGAATCTTGTATTTTCTAAACATTGTTCTTTTTCATATCTGGTTTGCACATTTTTGCAATGGGAAAAACTGTGTAACCCCAAACCTTTGACTCTCAACAGTCAATACCAGGGTTACTTCCCTGGCTTTCCTTTTGAGAGAGAAGGTATGTTAAAAGAGAAAACAAACTGATTACATATAATACAATTTGAGAACTATTTTCAAGTATGCTAAATTTCATTAATATGTGCACATTTTGCTTCTGATGATATAAACCTACAAAATTTAAGAAAAATCTGATTAAAAATAGTAAAGTGTTGACAAGACCAGCCAATCAGATGCAAGATCACATCAGGCCAAAAAATATATTTGTGTTTCCGATCAGCCGAATGTCCCTGTTTCTCATTGCCGACCCTAGCACTTTTTTTCCCCAATATGTAGTAAAAAAAAAAAAAATCATTGCCGAAATTGATTTGTGCATCTAATGGAGTCGGTTTTCCCCAGTACTTTGAAACACTTGAAATATTATTTGATTTATATACCGTATATCTCGCGTATAAGAAGAAAAATTTAGGAATAAAAGCCTGGAACAAGGTGGATCAGCTTATCTGCGGGACAAGGTCTATACTTAAGAATTTTTAAGTTTTCTTGTTGACTACTGGTATATATTGCTGTTAGCCAGGAAACCTTAGTACAGGAGGACCTGGGAGTTCAGGTTAGACAAAAACGGATGCAGTTTTATGCATTTGTTTATCCGCAGGTCATGCACTTTTTAATGTTCTTACCTATGCTAACATGTGAATGGACTTATACGCGAGTATATACAGTATGTTTAAAAAAAAAAGAATAAAAAAAAAAGAAAACCATACCTGCCTACCCTAATTTTAAAACCAGTGCAATACATAACACACATATTGGGGGGGGGGGGAGGGGGTGCCTCATCAATAAGTGTTGATTTTGCTCATAATTGTATGGTCTAAGATCTTGATAATTAAAAGTCTATTTTATATCTATATAAGAAATGCAGTCTCTAGAGTGGTAAAAAGTTCAGCCAATCAGATGCAAGATCACCTAATTAATATGCATGGCTCTCTCTCATGATCTCACTCATGTGAGCTCTTTATCATACTGTATAGTCCTATATTCCAAGTCTGATCAAAACTGGATCTGAAATATGACCTCCAGAGTGCTAACAAGCTCAGGCAATCTGATGCAAGATCACCTCATGTGTGGATCTTGCTCATTACTGAACATGTCCAAAATATTGATGAATTGACCATGCATTCTAAGTATGATCAAAGTCTGATCAGAAATATGGTTTCTAAAGTGAGAACATGCTCGGTGGATTTTCCTAATGATTGAACTCATCCAAGATCTTGATGAGATATGCATATATTCCAAGTTTTATCTAAATCTGAAGAAAAAAAAATTTGGCTTCCAGAGTAGTAACAAACTCAGTCAATCAGATGCAAAATTGCAGGGCTTGAAATCAGCAGTAGTCTGCTAGCCTCTGGCTAGTAGATTTACTCTAAAAAAGAATAGTTTTCAGAAGTTCAATAGTCCAATGGCTAGTAAAGTTTCCACTGACACCACTCAGCATTTGTTTATGCTATCACTGGTACTTTTCGAAAATATGAATGATCAGATAATGTCCTAGTTCTCTTCGAGCTAACAGCATAAATCCCCAAGATTGAACTGCCCCCTAGAGGGTTAGATCAATTGGGATTTGACTTCTTTTTTAAAAAGACACACTATAAATTTTTACCACTTTCGTTAGATTTATAAGGTAAGGATGTATGTCAAAGACTGTAAACCAGACTTGTGTACTAGTGAAACCACCACTGTAGTGCCAGTCATATAAATCTCTAATAACCGTGCCACCCTTAAAGGACTAGGATGCATATATTCACTTCAAAGGTTCATACTGTTTACTGTTGTGAAAACCTGCACAGTGCTGATAATGTCATAATAAGAGATCTTCTCACCCTGCATTCACTGTAGTGTGACAGGTACTGCCCTAAATCATTTGTCGAGTTACATGTACAATATGTAAGGTATACTTAGGTCTTTGTCTTTTTCTTTTATTAAGTTATTTGCTTTTTCTGGATAGTGAGGCTTTGTAAATCACTTTACACTGTCATCTTGTTTTACAGTTAAATTACTGACAAGTTATTATTTTTCTTACGAACTTGTAGTGAATGTTTTCAAGTCACCCTGGTGACTTTCTAAAGTAAGTTTTGTACTTCTGTATAATGTATGATGGTGATGTTTATGAAATAAAAGTGTTAATCTCAATACACCGCTCCCTCAATAACTCAATGCCGGATAACTTGCAAACCCGCTTATAACGCGTGGTCAGGTATGGATCCTTTTTTTTTTTTACTAGAAAATAACAAAAAAATTTGCCCCTATTTGTTGATCGTAAAAAAATCTCGATCAAAATTAGTAAATGAAAGCTTGATATATCGCTCATTTTATCGTCAAAAACAGTGGTTAGCACCCGGAAATTTGAATCATGAAATTTTCAACTTTTAATAAGTCATATATTTTGTTAAATTTTCTTTCCAAACAACATTATCAGTACACTGTAAATAACAATATTCAACGAAATTTCAATCAATGAAAATGTCACTAATATCTACTGGTGGCAACACTTTAATAAATAAGTACTAATTAAATAAGTTTTGTCAAGTGAAATTTGTGTTTTAGTTCCATCTTTTAAATCGGTTTCAATGCATTGATCATAAATGCAATATGCCCTCTTGTATTCAAACATGAGATATAGAATTCAACTGACCCAGCCATGTCTGCGAGCGTTTCCGTGAGAACTTAATTAAGTGCCGACCATTTTTTTTATCTCCAACTTACAAAGTATTTGTTGTGTTGTTACACTTAATTAAAAGCAGACCTGCTTTGTATTATCACGTTAATTACATCTTTCGTATCAAATCAGATAAAGGGGGTGGAATAAAAGAAAAGTTAAAAGGCGTGCAAATCCTACCTGCATAAGAGCTAGCCGTCACGGCTGTGTATCAGGTCAACTCATTTCAATTGATCAATCGAACACTGTTATACATATTATTATGTAAGTAATATAATTAAACTTCCTTAAATTAGCCTACTCATTAACAAATGTCAAAGATAGTAAGGCAACCAAGCGAAATGAGTACTTGGTGAATAAAAAGCTTTGTTTTACAGATACGGTTCATTACGGAGAAGTGAGTTCCAGAGTTTGTACTGAACTTAAAATTTCTAACTTGCTACTCAGAGATTTCCTCAAGGATGCGAAGAAGTTTCAATGTTACTTGCAATGAAATCACGGCATCCATATTTAATAGAACAATAAATCGAGTTCCGGCGTTAACGATTGTTTCACAAAATAAATTTCCCTAGTTATTGAAAAAAAGGAATCTTGTTTTGATGTGAATCAACAACAGCAAAAAGCAATGACATAATACACAATGTTTTCGCATACACGTGTTGGCAAAACCACTTGGACTAATGTTGTTAACGATCTTTCTGAGGTTCAGTATCTTGAAAATAAACGTAATTTATACAAAAAAGCAAACAACTACATTAGAAAAAAGCTCTTTATTGACAATTATTCCAAGTGTAAGTATAAAACGAGTATTCACACATTAAACAGCCCCGTTACCCCCCCCCATCCCCCCCCCCACGGTTTTCTCTAGTGCAGTCTGTTTTTGGACCCTGTTGTGCGCGAGTTATCAAAGGTGAGGTGTATGCGTCTGACATTGTTTTGTGGAAAGGACTAGTGAAGATTCAGCAGGAATAGGAAATTTCTCAATCTACTGGTCCTTCTGGCTACAAACACATTTAAGTTAAATTCTAGTCCTGAATTCCCTCATTAATATGCTTGGAACTCACTCATTACTGAACTCATCTAAAATCTTGATGATACATGTATCAACAAATAAACCAAGTCTGATCAAAACTGAATTAGAAATATGATTTCCTGAATGGTAACAAGCTCAACCAATCAGGTGCGCGATCACCTAATTATTATGCATGTATCATGCTCATTATTAAATATGTTTGAGATCGTTATGATATTAGCATATACTACAAGACTGATCAAAATCAGATCAGAAATACAGACTAAAGAGTGATAACAAGCTTGGGCAATCTGATGGAAGTTGACCACATTAATATGTGTGAATGGCAGGAATATTCTTGTGCCAAAGATAAACAAGAGTCCCTCGAATGGACTCATACTCTACTGGGCAAAAAGAGTTTCCACAAATTCAAGATAAGCCCATTTCTTAAATTTAACTGTCAAGTGTTGAAACCATCTCTGATATTCTTCAGTAATAACAAGATTTTCAAATTAGCTGCTGTCTTACACATATTGGATGTCAGCTTGGCACCATTTTCATTTAGGATAAAGTGGACATCATTGAAAGTCTTTTGGTGAAAACCCCATGTCATAATGATCATCCATTCAGGGGGAGTAGTGACAACAAGATTTTTAAGACAGTCATCATGACAGCCATATTGGATGTACAACTGGCACCATTTTCATTTAGGACCAACTAGGTATCATAAGAAGTCTATTGGTGAAAACCTCATGTTGACAAAGCCACCCATATGGAGAGGAGTAGAGATAACAATATTTTCAAGATGGCTGCTGTGGCGGCAATACTGGATGTCAGATTGGCACCATTTTCATTTATGACCAACTGGACATCATAAGAAGTCTTCTGGTGAAAACACCACATCAAGATGACATTCTATTCAAGTAGATTTGTGACAAGATTTTTAAGATGGCTGCCATAGCAGCCATATTGGATGTCAGATTGGCATCATTTTTTTTTAGGACCAGATAGACATCACAATAACAAAAAGAGAACTTTGTAAGCAATAAAAGTTGTGATCAGATAAATGTACTTCTCATCTTATTTTTAAAAAATATGCCCATTTAAAACTAAAAAAATTCCCATACTGAGAGAAAAAATAAAAAATAATTGTGTGGTTTCACATTTTTTTGTTGGGTACAAAATTGTGTGTATTCTGTCATTGCTCCTAATCACAAATTTAAATGCCCATCTCCTAATGACATCATTATCGACAGTGATTTAGATAAAAAGTAATATATAGATGACTCAGTGTTGTTAGCTGTGTTAGCTCCGTTTCATGTTGAGCACTCGGACAAAGCCACAGTGTAAGGGATTGATCTTGACAGGTGTTTGATTTGTGCTTATATTGGCAGCAGCATAGTTTTAACCATTCAAGATACCAAACTTCATCGTTGGAATTTTTTTGTTCTTTTGAACTCTTTATCTTTGGTATTTATAAAGGTTAATCCATGAAATTAAATGACTATAAATATGCTCACTTTGATAGAGGCAAATTAATGAATTTAAGCATCCACAAAAAAATTTTTTAATCACAAAACCATAAAAAAATTGATACAACAACAACAAAAACCTACAGTATATAAAACTTCAGCCGCAAGGTCCACACTTGTTAGTTGACAACTCCAGTTACGCCCACGTATGCACTGTTGTCTATCTCCTTTTTGTAATTAACAATCTGAACTAGGGGAAGGTACCAAACCAGATGTAGAGTATGTAATTGGTGTATCCAATAATGTTCTCCATCTTCCTGTTTAATGTTGCTACTAAAAAGCTCTGAATCAGATAGGATGGGTTCTATTATCTGACAGCAAACACAGTGATGTGTTTAGAAACCAGGGTGTCCTTCTTAATGCAGATATCACTAAGGTGTTCTTTTATTCTCACTTGGAATTCACTATTAGTCTCCACCACCAGTATGTATATTGTTTACCACAACAAGGCAGGTGAGGAAGTAAATAACATTAGGTGCAGTACAATGACCTCTTAACTTGGAAGTATATTTGAGGTTTGTATAAGAGCTTGTAAAAATTTGAGATTTATCCATTTTCATGCAAAATGTGCAATTAATGGTCTCGCAATATAGTACTTTATTTGTGAACGATTTACCCATAAAACCTGGGTGTTTACTTGAAAACCTAGCTCTTATTAAATGATTGCTTAATATAAAGCTAATTCTCTGTGCAAAAATGGGACAATTATGGAACATGTTAGGCAAAGTCAGATTGACTATTGGTCAGAGAGATTGGATTGTGTGTTGGATAAAATAATTATCTTTGTCATATGCAAAAATATCTGGTATCACACTCCCATATTTATTAACCTTCTGAATTGTATTTAGTCGATTTGAACGGTTTTTATGTCTCACTTCAGTTAAAGCTTCAGTTGAAATTTTAGTCAGATGAGTTAGATGGGTGTTTCTCAAAGAAATACCCTTTAGTGCCGACATATCTAATTCATAATAATTGACTGTATGGACCAGATTTCTTGCAATGGAAGGGGTGGTAGGAATCATAATGTAGATAGCAATATGTATCTGTAGGTTAACAGTATTGATGAAATAATACTTTGTAGCATCAAGGAATGTGATTCTTTACTTGAAGTATTCCTTTGTAAACTTAATAGTTTTGTAATAGCTGTTGCAATATTAATGGAATTTGTTTAATTCTGACTCATAAAAATATCGTCTATAAACCTTAAATAAACGAGGTTTATTGGGTGCCGAGTTCAGCAGCTTCCATTCAAGATCACCCATAAAGATACTGACATAAGATGGGGCCACTCTGGTTACCAGAGCAGTACAGATTCCAAACTACCTCAGATTAGCTGCCTGGACACGGTGCAGACGGAGGCTTGCATAGGCACAGGTGACATACGCAATAGAATTATGTACATCAACTGATGAAAGAGCTACACAACTTCGAAAACATTCTGTTAATTCAAGTCAATAAATCAACCCCGCAATAGGCTAAATTAAAAATTTTGACGTATTTTGTGCAAGTGATCCATATAAAGTGGCAGCTGAAAATTACCGTTTTCCCTGGACTTGAACCCGTTTTAAAAAAGTGCTTTTTCCACTTGAGAACAAACCTCTTCTTATTCTGAATTTTTTTTTCCATTTTCCTGGTAGGCTGGGAACTTTGTACCAAAGAATCTGAGCTAAATGCAAACATTTTACATTGATGACTTCACCAACAACAATGAAAATGCCATCGGAAAAGAAATACCTATATCACACCTATGTTTACCAGGCGACACAATAAATGACAGTATTTGTACTACTGGATACTGTAATCTTGCCCAAAGTACATTGATCTCACCATTTCACTTTGTTACAATTTGTCTCAGCAACAATACCTAACAGTACAAATGTTATAAATTCAACATGAGGAAGTAAATGATTGTTGTGATTCATGATGGATGTAAACATGTATCTAACATCTTGCATTCTGTATATCAAGCACATCAGAACACCTAGGTTTACCAGTGCCCCCAACTAGACAGTAATAGAGGGCATTTCCCCACCCCAGCTCCTAATGCCCTCCCCACTCTATGTATCATTAAAACTCTTCCATAAAACTTTTTTCCCATATTTATTCCACATATTTTCATTTTTATACAATAGCAGTTCATAACAGACAAAATTCTAAATTAAAAACTGTCTCAGAGGTCCAAAACTGTTCTTTCATTCAAAATAAATGTGCCCTACTGTAAAAAATGCTCCACTTGCCTACCCAACCCCTGGAGAAATTCAGACTGGAACATCATTTTATGATGGTTAGATATCTTTCTAGAACTTAGTATAGAAGACACATTTGACAATATCTTACTTTCTAATACTCGCACATCAATCTCTGCTTCTGCCTTTTGGTTGGTTATGTTCTGACCCAAGATGCAAATATATTTTCCAGCATCGCTGAAATGGATATCTTGTTGGGTTATGATCAAATTGCGGATAATTCGTGTTTCTCCGCCACCTTGGGCGTCTGCAGTTTCAAAAGTCTGAACTGAGACAACACTGCCTGTCACAATTTGATTATTGTTCCGCCAGAAACTCATGCCATACTGTTGAGTTGATTGTGTTCCATTGTGTCTGCATGTTAGGTTTAATGTGCTGCCTTTGATCATCCAATATTGTTTCAAGGGTGGCAGTATCGTCAATTCTGAAAATGAAAGAAGGCAAGTGAATCCGTTCATTGAGGATTATTTTAAAGTTGTGATTATAAACAATCACTTAAAATCATTATTAGCAAAAACAAGAAAGAATATTACAACTACAATGTTAAGACTGGGTCCCAGTTACAATTTCAAACCTCTGAATTCTATGACTCTTGATCACAAGTTGCAGATAAATATCAAGACTATGAAACCTAACAACCAAAGTTATTTCAACACATAATCTGTTAATAAGAATGTAACATCACTGCTATCTGCTAAGACAGAGACAGGAATCATAACAGGGTAAATACATTAGGCATACAGTATCATTTTATTGAAATTTCAGTTTAATGTTTCAACTAATGTACAACTCGAATGAGTTTCAAAACCTCTAACACAGAATCTTGCTGGTGCAAAGCAATCTTACTGCTTCAAAGTGCAAAGTGATACTTACATCTGCAGCTAAAGTAATGCTATGCAAAAGGCATGTAATCACTGGCACTTGACAAGTTGGTCAGTGTGATCTTGATTTGCAAGGGATAAGAGGTGTTCCCTTAAACAAATGAACCAATCAAGTTTCAAGAATGTACTGATATAACAGTGTAAGAAAGATTGATCTAAATGCAAAAAATATAAACATAATCAGAGCATGACAAGCAGGTCACTGTGATTTACTTTTGCTATCATGTTTTATGACTGTTATTGCAATCAATACAAGTCTAGAGAGCAAAAGAAATTAATTCAAAAACTTCAGAAATTCTAACACACTGTATCTTACCTGTCTGTGGAAGACTATTCAATACTGCCAAATCAATAAAATCAACAGTAAATGAATTAAGTGGTTATACACCAAATATTCTCAGTGATTGAAAGGTACCAAAAAATAAAATGGAAACTCTAAACAACCAACCATACAACCCGATATAGTACAGCTCAATTTTTTGTTTCTCCGCGATTGCTGTGGCAGTGGAGAGAATGTGGGGAGTCCCTCCATCATCTCTCCACACATTCTGATGTAACTGCTACTGTAACTGTAACTGCTACAAAGCTTAGCTCTGCACATTATGCGCTCTAATGGATTCGCATCTGCCGAAGAGGAAGTGATGATCAAGTGGGCATGGTTTACTGTTTATTAGGGTGAAACGATACACCTGTGCCGTGTATAGATACGATTCACAATACACGGCCTATGATACGATACATTATCAAAACAGATATCAACTTGATGGTCTTTTCATCTTTAGAAGGTCCGTCAGTGGTAGGGTGGTGCCCTTGTATGTGTGTTGACATATTGGTTATATTTCCTGTATGTTGATTACAGACAGACAGAGACTTAGTATCTGCTCATATGCCATTCTCATCCATGACATGATAACAAAAATACTTCCAAACAGACTACCTATCAGTTGTCCGTGATTTAATTCAACCTTTTAAGCCATTTCAGACTCCTCCACTTGATTGGATGCAGGCTCATCTTGGCTTATAGGCTCTTTGTTTTGCCCTGAATCAATGCTTTAAAAACATCTCGTTACCAATTTCATGTCTACACTTAAACTTTAAAGACATTACGGTGTTATCTTCAAAACAGAATAGTGCAATTTCCTCGTGCAAGGAAAATGTCATCTAGAACAAGTCCTTGGTTGGTAGCGGAGATGACTAACAACCAAATCTATCACGTTGTACTTCCTCCAGATGCAAAACAAGTGTCGCAGCTACAGGCACTCTCCTTCTATAAAAAATTTACAAATTTACACAAGGTGTCAAAATCATTCGGTTTGAAATCTGCCCTCTCACCGATTCTGTGCTCATTTTATTTATCCCATTGGCATATTTAGTCACTGATTACACATATCAACATAAAAAGAGACATTTGAAACTTGTTTCTCATGTACAATTTAAGTACTTTGTAGATCATTTAATAACCACATGTTCTGCGCGAAGTTTCTCTGTTGCTTTGTATTTTGAGTTTGGATGCCAATACTTCTGCTGTCACACAGAGAATAAGCTACATTAGGTTCTGATTGGTGGTTATTGTTTACCCTGGACTGGAACAAACAATAACCACCAATCAGAACTGAATGTAACATATTTTACTGCGTGACGCACCAGAAGTGTAGCCTTCGATCCAAGTAGACAAGATACGAAGCAACAGAAAAACTTCAAGTAAAAGTGGTTATTAAATGATGAGTAAAGTATTTCATCATACATGGGGAACAAATCAGGAATGTCTCCTTTATGCTGAACATGATGACGGGCTAAAATAATTAGCAATGAATTGGTGAGGGGGGGGACAGATTTTGAATGTCACTTGTGTTAATTTGTAGAAGGCGAGTGAGTATTGTCAATAGTTTCGACTTTTTTACTGACAAAAATGTGCCAGCAATGGCTGTCTCAGATGAATTCTCAATTTAAAGAAGAAAAAAAAATCAAACGACTAATAATTATTCATGACTACTGAAGATTAAAGTTGCTTGTATATGTTAAGTATCGTTTTATATAGATTCTTCACCTCTTGTATTGATATGTTTATCGATACAGCAAAAGTATCGATGCATCGTTTCACCCCTACTGCTTATGACCCCAGCAAGCATGCACTAAAAAGTTTCAGTGAAAAAAAGGAGAGAACAGTGGGCACTTAGTTACAAGTAACTACATGTAATCACCTTAAAATTGGCGACATGCATCAAAACAATATCTGCCAAGCCGTTTAGAGTCAGCTAGCCCAAGGCTAGGTTAGGACCTGAAAGTCGGCGAATCCCGGATACATACAGCACAAATATTAAAATTAAAATGTAACCGACAAGTTAAAATATATATATGTATTCCTTATTTGTCAAAACTTCTAGTTAAGAAATTATCCCTTTCACCAGTAAGTAACTACAAGGGAAAGACTACCATTCAACACTAAGTAACTTTCAAGATCTTTAATAAATGTAGGCAACATATTTTCAATGACTTGTATACATTTCATTTCTTGTGATAGGAATACATATTTGGTACCATTGTAAAGAAGACAAATTCAGGTTTCTGAAAATATTCTCATAAGCAAGTTTAGTCTCACACAGATGACTATACAGGCAAATCAAAAGGTAACTTAAAGGTAAATTTCACTGTATTCTCTACAAAATGTTAAATAAAGTGTTCAAAGAGTAATATGTGGTCTGTTTTTGATCCATTGTGGTGTTCTTACAAATTGTGGCTTGAATAAATGCAATGTTATATCACAATTCAAGCAAATCCAAAGGTTTGTTAATGATATTTCTACAGGTGTTTAAAAACTGAAGTATACAAGGTTTTATGTTCATTTCAATGGAAATAAATATGAAATAAAACACGTTTTGACTGTGAACCAGATTAATTTAGCAAAAATCCAAGGCAGTTCTTTGGCAAACACATCTTTTACAGGTACATGCACACCTGTGCAGGCACAAACATCATTGCCAGAAGTATGCTTTTGTGTGATAGTCACGGAAGCAAGTGCTGTGAGCATTGCAGCACAGGGGAACCTCACACTTCTCACAAGCCATTGTTGTTTTGGTCCTTTTGTAAGGGTTATCCCTCACTGACGTACCAGGGTGGCTTGCCAAATAATTGCGATAATTCTTGTTGCATACAGTGCACAACCTGTCTGATCCACCTGCACTTGTTGGCCAATGGACTTTGTCATCAAGTCTACTGTCATTGTTGCTTTCACTTCTGGGACGCTTGAAAGGGCGTTTGGACCTGAATGTTCCAATAAGCGCATAAGCAACATCAAGACGTAATGACAGCAAGTCCCATTTCCTTTTATTAGGAGGATTATGATCAATGACAGTTCCCACAACTTTGCTTCTACTTTTCGGTACCACCGCATAGACTTCTTGGAACGATTTGTCCTAGTATTCTGATCAAGCCTGTCTACTCCTCCCATGTACTGTGCATAGGCAAGCACAGTCGGTGTTCTCAGTCCCATCTTTGTTTCTCCGTGCTGTGGTCAAATCAGGTTCAACAGGTGCATGGAAAGATGACAGGTAGTGTACAATTCTGTTGTCCTTCCAATATGATGCAATTAATGGACCACACATGAGCAAGTCAGATGATCATTTGGCTAGGCATCTTGCTACGGCATTTGACAAGACTAAGTCCTTTGGATATCCCTTTCGATTTGTGTGCACTGTGCCACAAAGGTAGGTATTTATGCGATACAGGCAATCTGCTAACTGAGGACTGGTTTAAAAATTGTCAGTGTAGATGAAATAGCCTTTCATTTGCAAAGGTCTTGTTAGTTCAATAACTACTCTGGCTGCCAAACCTAGATTTCTGTTCACAAGAGTTCCATTTTTCCCATGGTAGACTTCAAAATTGTAGCAATATGCTGACACTGCATCTGCAACCACCCATAACTTGATGCCAAACTTGACAGGTTTGTCTTTCATGTATTGTTTGATTCCAAGTCTACCTTTAAATGGTATCATGGCTTCATCCACTGATATTTCTCTGCTTGGAATATATTCTGATTTAAATTGCCGACGACAGTGGTCAAATTTGTTGGATCAAATCTTATTTTGTGCAATTTGTCACCTTGAAGATTTTGACTGGTATCATCACTGAAATGCAGGTAGTGTTTTACCTGGACAAACCTGTCACGTGACATAATTTCTCCTAAATTTGACCCAACAAGCCAGAATTTCTCACTTTTATACCAATACTGTTCATCTCTGTCGAATTTCATAACTTCCATCAATATCAATAGACCATAAAATGCCTTTATTTCTGATAACGTGACATCAGTTCGACCACCTTCGTGTTGATTTGGGTCAGTCTTTCGCTTCAGGTGTGCATTGGTATTTGTAAATCTTGCTATTTCCGAAAACACATAGTCGCTATAAAATAGCTGAAAATATTCAAGAGTTGTTCCTGATCCATCAAATACTCGTGTTGGACCTACACGTTCGGAAAATGTGAATATTACGTTCCGATTGAGATTCAGTCCACTGACAAAATCCAGGTGTCTCGTACACATCGGCGAGTTCAAAACCTTCAAATTCCTCGTAGTCATCACTATCGCCAACAATATCCCTCCATTATTGTTGTAAATGTTCCCTCTCTTCTTTATTTATATTTACAAGATCAAAACTGTCTATATTTTCAATTATTTCGTCCCCAGATAATTCTGATTCATCATCAGACGAGTCCGCCATTTTGGATGTACTTAGGCGACTTCAAAGATTTACATTTATAGATCGGAAAAAACCCCTTTCTTGTAAAGAACCTACCTTAAAGTCCGAATGTATCCGAATAGTATGCAAATGAATCAATGTACGAATAAAATATTTACTATATGGGAATCCCCGACACTGACCAATCAGAGAATTTATCGCCAAAACGAGACAGGTATGTGAGACTAGAATACCTGTCTGTAGTGTTGAAAGAGTTAAAGAATATGTATTCCTTGTTTGTCAAAACTTCTAGCCAATAGAAGAATGTGCTATATACATGTACAGTACACGGATCGCATTTTTGAGAAAATCCACGTTCCCACAGATGACCTTAATCCTTTTCACGCTGTGTCTGTCATGGACCAGATATAGTGCTTGTCGTGGTTTGTCCACATCGTGGTTCATAGTGTATGGATTAAGTTTTATTGCTCATTTTGAAAGTCGTAGCAATATAATTATGTAATAGTGGATGTCCACTACCTGGCATGAAACTTCCCTGTCGGCTCAGCAGTACACATCGCAGAATGCTCTTTTGAAGTTGTACACAATGCCATTTAACATTCAAAGACTTGCCCACTAAAACACATTCACATGTGTATTGCAACAGATGAAAGATAAATTTCCGAGCAAAGTATCCTGAGACTATAGAGATTCTGTTTTTAAACAAACAAAAGTAAATACATTAGCGGGTTTCATTCCATTATTAAAAAAAAAGAACGTGAGAAATGCTGTGATTAATTTTTTTATTGCCCCAGTCACTTTTAAATTGTCTGCTTAACATGCTCCCACACAATGAAATATACTGGTGCTGTCCAATATACCACCTCTACTATTCCAGCCTGTTTAGTACTGGCGACTCAAATATACATGTCCATGTGACACAATTTCTCAGGAACTAGACACGTGCTTACTTTTACTGTAAACCTACTGTTTTTACACAGACTCTACGAAGCACATGATGCTGCTGCATTCTATGACCAACAGCTTTAAAAAATATACTTAGGATTGCTGGTTTGGTCATCTGACGAGTTTAATATTACCAAATGGGCTGGTCAAAGCGATAAAAAGTGTGTAATCACGATTAATTTGCTTCAATTGGCTAAAATTTTAAAATTTATGGTGTTTTAATTAATGCATCATTCAGTAAGATTTATTTTGAGCTTTGGATTTACTTCTTTCTCCCCCTTGTTTAACTTGTACTGCATTACACACAAGCTGAACACATCATATCTATCAATAATGCCTTGTACATCACCCAAAATTGCTAAGCCACGTTTGCCAAAACTATAAAATCAATTTATATTATTGCACTGATTGCTGTAAACATGTGGCTTCTTATTTTTCACGGCTTTAAACTGGTATCCCTGGTAGAAATTCGTTAACTACTCTGACCTGGAGGTGGAAAGGTTTTGGCTGCAGACGTTGTAAATCCCAATTATTTCCTGTTTATTTTGAATTGTTCATATTAATTCTAAGGTGGTCGAAATTGTCAGGTTCACCTCGATTATTGCAGTAATGCTCACTCATTAGAATTTCAGCCACTTCAGATGGGATAACATCCTGTAATGCAAGCGCTAGAAAGACGTGAATGAAAGAGCATTACATAAACAATTAGCGTGTCAACCTTGCCCCTGAGCATTACTTTTATACACATACACGTATCCATATATGTATATCAACACCACTTAGTAGGCGAAAGACTACCAGCTGTATGTGAATGTGTTTTAGTGACAAGTCTTGTTTAATTAAGCCAGTCAAGTTTCAGAAAATTCACTTGACCCACCTTACTTTTCACTTGTCCCACCTAACTTTTCACTTGTACCAAAATGGTAATCACCTGCCATGATTTGATGAGATGTACTTAATCCATAGAAAGAACACACGAAATAATATACAACATAATTATTTCTTAAAAGAATTTATTTTATCAAAAACATTAGTTGATGTACATTTGGCTACTTCAGGTACATGTATATATGTTTTAGCTGCTGGATTTGAAAAAATGTCCTGTACATGTCTGCCACCTGCACCAGCACTAAGCCAGCAGTTGATAGCTGTGTCTGGGTTAAAGTCCTCAAGCTCTGGTCCATTTGGTGAAATGTTCATTAGAATTTTTAAACTCTCTTGGGTTAAGGAATTCTCACACTCAGTAGCAGTCTTACGTTTTATCCCTCCACTTTCACAAGAATTGTCCTTCATCGAATCATCCTTATTACCTTCCTTGCTAAAAAAATTTAGCAAACTCATTTTATCCACATAGTAAATATCAGCTTGCTTGACAACTACTTCTAAAGTGATCATAACAAACATTTTCTCTTTTAAATACGAACAGACAGCTCATTAATTAGCGTAATTGTTTCGCTTCAAACACAATATCGCACTTGAAAGTTAATCCTCTGTATAATCAATTAAATATGAAACAATCATTACTGTCATTTAATCAGTTCATAAAGGAAAGCAACACTGATGTCGGTAAAGTACCTTTCATTAATTTAATTACGCTGACTCGCTGGATTAAAATCAGAGTGAGCCGATCATGAGGATCTGGTTTGAGTAAACACAGTGCAACAAAGCCGTTTAAAACACTGCTAACTAATCATACCGGCTTTATTTTGTTTGACGTGTTTTGATTTGCCGATAATTTGGTCGCTAAGCCCAGTATGCAGTCAAACGGTAACAGAACGTGCACATATGCGATAGTTATCACTGACCACCTGTAGGTGTTATATAGGATGTAAATGTATATATGGAGAGGGGTAGAATCAAGTATTCAGTATGCCCGGAGGGCATGAATGGCCAAATAAAGGTAGATATAGTGATTAAAGCACAAAAATAAGGACTTCCCCGACTTTTTTAAAATAGGAAAAAAGCACTTGTCCCGGACTAGCGACTTGAAAAATTTTACTTGCCCGACTTAGAAAATGAATAGTCCGGGACGTTGGGCTATGGGATTTGCTCAGCCATGATTAAGTTTTATTGCCCATTTGAAAGTTGCAGCAATTATGTAATTATGTAATAGTGGATGTCCACTACCTCATGTGGAACTTACCTGTCGGCTCAGCTACAGTACACAGTGCAGAAATGGAGTTTTTTGGGCGGGTAAAACTAATTTTAATTATGCAATACTTACCGATCACTATTACATAGCTTATTACTTTTTCGTGTCGAAAAATCTTGTCCGTTCGATGTGAATACATCCTCCCACAGAGTGGAGAATCTTTGTCAATAAGACATGGCACACTCGTGCACATCTCTGCACTTGCGCAAACATTCATCTTTTTCACAGACGACATTACGCCAGGACATCAGAGCGGGGTGGGAGGAGGGCATTCGGTAATAGTGATGGGTAAGTATTGCATAATTAAAATTAGTTTTACTCCCCTCCCCCCCCCCCGAAAAAAAAAAAAAACAAAACATTTTAATAGCAGCAATACATTACCCTCTCACTATTACATAGGCGGGTAGGCTGATGTGTTAAACTGATCAAAAACAGAGAAAAATGGAAAGTTCTCACCATTTGAGGGAGAGACCCACTTTACAAATTGTTGGAATCCCTCTGGGCCACATGTCGTGTCGCAACTATGGTTCCCAAGAGAAACTACCTGCGCTAATGAGCGGAGGTAGAGAAGGTAGTATGGGATCGCCAAAATGCTGCCTTCAGGATGTCCTCCAAGGAAGAGTGATTCAGATAGGCCCATGAGGCAGCGAAGGCTCCAATCTCATGGGATTGATGTTTCATAAAAGAGAGGTCTCTATCGGGAATGGAATAGTAAGCTCTTTTGATTGAGGCGACAATCCACCGTGATAGTGGAGGTGGAATATCAACAGAACCCTTAAAAGGAAGGAAAAGACATAAACGGATTCGTACTTGCCATTAAACCGGAGACAGCCAGTGTCAACAGACAATGCATGAATCTCGCTGTGTCTTCTCGCAAATGCCAAAGCAAGTAAAAACACTGTCACGAGTGCGAGGTCCTGAAGCGAGTGCAAGGTCCTGAAGGAAACCTTGCTCAATGGTTCATAGGGGGTTTTGTTTAAGGACCATAAAAACACAAGACAGATTATATCTGGGCATAAAAGAGCGGGAGACAGATCTCTGCAGCTCAAAATACTTAATGAGATCAGCAAGGTGCAAATCTGAATCGATTGCTGAGCCCTGACAGAATTTAGGTGTGTTGGAAATAGCAGCTCGATAGCCCTTGATAGTTGATACTGAACATCTTTTCTTTCCTCGAATGGAATAAAAAGGAAATCAGTAACTGAAGTTACAGAGGGACAGCTAGGATCAACATGTTTCCTACTGCACAAATCACAGAAGATTCTCCACCTGGCACCATAGACCTTGGATGGTGAAGCTCTCCTGGCCTGAATGATGCAACTTGCAACCCAGCCCAAACACTTGTTCTGGCGGATAGATCACCTGAGATGAGCCAAGCGTGAAGGTGGAGAATGTGCGAGTTGTTGTGTAGGAGGGAGCTCCAGTGTTGCAACAGAAGATCACTGAACCACGATCGTTGGGGCCATAATGGGACTATGAGAATGATATGAGCAGTGGAAGTTCTGACTTGCAGAACTTGAGGTAGCAGTCGGAACGGTGGGAAGGTGTACGCAGACGATCCCATTGGAAGCTGAATGCTGCCCAAGCTCTCTGTTCCGGGACTGGCGAGACATAAAAAGGAAGTCTGCTGCTGAGCCTGGTCGCAAACAAGTCCACAAGGGACTTCCCCATATTGAGATAAAGGATTCTGTTACGTAGCAGTGAGAGTCCATTCCATGAGGACTGTTTTGCATGACCAGGACAGACTGTCCGCTAAAACGTTCTTCTTCCCTGGAATCCGGCAAACCCGGAAGGTAATGTTCTCCGAGGTGGCCCAGCAGAGGAGGTTCAAGACCTCCACACTGAGTGAAGGAGCGTGTGTGCCTCCTTAACGTCGGAGATACGCTACGACGGACGTGTTGTCGGAGGAGGCCATGACACATCGAGCCCTTACTGACGATGAACCGTTGGAATGCTAGAAATATGGCTTTCATTTCTAGGTTGTTATGTAGAGGGAGTCCCGAGTCCAATGACCCTGCAGAATTACGTCCTCTGGCTCTAGGTGAGCGCTCCAACCAGAATCTGACGCGACGGGGAATAGATAGGAGTGGGGCTTAGGCACATGCATGGGGACCCTGGTCAGGAATCTGTTCCAATTCATCCACCAGCGGAATGGTGATGAAAGTCTGGTCCTAGAGGAATCAAAGCTGATAGAGAATCCCTGTGTGGTTCCCACCTTGCGAGAAGGAGAAACTGTAGAGGGCGCATATGGAGACATTCAAAGAGAACCAGATCTGTAGCGGCATTCAAGGTTCCCAATAGGGATACGTAAAGGCAAGCAGACAACAATGTTTTGCTCGTAGCGCCTCTAGAAGCGTCCGGATTCGATCTATGTGATCTGGTGGAACCCGGACTAAGTTCTGATTCACGAGGAAGTTCATCCCTACGTAAACTTAGATGGAACGAGTTCGGACTTCTCAAGGTTGGTTTTAAAAAAAAAAAAAAAAAACCCAGTTACGAGGACCAACAATGGAACAGATCCTGATAGAGGGACAGCACCTGATCATTATGGATCAGCTAGTCGTTAAAATACTGAAGAATCGGGGTTCACAGTAATCAGAGATAGGACACTACAACTCCCATAACTTTAGTGAAGAATCTGGGTGTGGAAGCGATTTCGAATGGCAGAACCCAGAATTGAAAGACTTTCTGGTCCAAGCAAACCCAGAGGTATTTCCACCGGTTAAACAAGGGGAGATCGATAATGATACAAAAATTCCCACTTTTCTTGATGACCAGGAAGAATTGGGAGTAGAATGTAGCAGACTGATCATTCAGGAACCTCTTGACTGCCCCTTTCTGTAAAAGGGTGTGCACCTCTTCCTTTAATTTCACCAAATTGGACTGGTGAAAGAACATCGGGGTCCTTGATAGAGGAGGTTGTTCCCGAAACTGAAGTCGGTAACCCTCGCTTACAATAGAAAGGACCCACCCATTATCCGTGGTACTTGACCAAGCCTCTGAAAAGAGGCCTAGACAAGCACATACAGGGACATTAGGAGAGGAATGCACTGCAAAAGAGGACGTGATTCCCGAGGGCCGTCCCCTCCCCGCCTTCCTTGGGAAAGGAAGGTGGGTTGGAGAAGTTCCTCCTGAGGACCTTACTGATGAGGAGGTCTCATTTGAGCTTGTGCATTGGACTGGGGCTGCATCTGTTTGAAGAATTTAATGGGTGGCCCCTGGGGGCAATTCAACTTAGTGTGCTTTCTGTCCGATTGCGATGGGCCAGGTGCAGTTGTGAAAGATCTATGTTGATGATCCTTCAAATCTTGTGAAGCCACAGTGGGGGTGAGTCCTCCAAAGAGGCTCTCAGCTTCAAACGGAGCAGCCCTTAGAAGGTCTTTACTATGATTAAGTAAGACCTTTGAGGAGTCCAGCACAATGTCATGGTGGATGTTAGAAGTTCCACTGATAAAGCCATTGCCACAGAAAGTGAATTCCGGGATGTCTTGGCCACAGCTTCCAGCACGCATTGTAATGCGGCTGGGTTCAGAGCGGCCTCCTTCAGCATACTAAACGAAGTAGCCGAGAAGAGGTCTGCATGGGAAGCTATGGTGACCAGAAGCCAGCCTTTCTGCCCAAAGGCTTTGATTATTTTAATAGGAAGGCATGTCCAGGCTCCAATTATAATACCCACTTGAGACGCATCTGCATCCAACTTGGGAGGCTTAATGAGTTACTTCGGGAATGTACCCGGTAACTAGAGGTCGAGACGAAGGTCTCAAAGTAGAGGAAGGGACAGACCACCCTCTACGCCGTCTAGCACAGGCTGGCCTGTGGAGAACCTCTGTGACATTTCCTCAATCGTTAAGGAATGTAGAAGGAGCAGGAGAGCTGGTTGTGGCTGGGTCCCGGAGATCTTTCGAAACTGGAAAGGATCTTCTTGGGCTGTGCGCAAGATGGCTTTGGGCACAAGTTACCGCATTATCAAAAGACCAGATCTCCTCCGATTCATCCAAGTGAGAGGAGCTGGTGGGCCTGATAGGAGGCAACAAATGAGTTGTTTCTACCTCGATCTCACTGGAGTCAATGAAGGTAGATAACGCATCATCATCTAGAACACTCCGAGCAGGAGAGTGGCTGGACATCACTATGTCCTTCGGAGACAGTGACATAGGTGCACTCTGCGACATTTCCCGTACTAGTTCGTCATGCTAAGTAGGGGCTCTATGTGTTCTAGACATTCCAGGATAAAGACGAGACCACTTGTCTTTCGTGGATGACGCAATGCCTCCGCTTTACTAGTGAATGCCACCAGGCGAGGAGGCGATGGTGGGACACGAGCTGCGGCATCGCCTCTACGCTGGGCCCCACACCCCGTATGGATTCATTGGGATAATAGGAAAGGGGGGATACCGATCCGATCCCTTTCACTAGTCTGAACAGTCTGGGCAGACTCCCAATCCTGTACAGGGTATGATGGTAGAGTTGGGAGAGGGGGTCTTGGTCCGATCCCTATCCCCGTACCATGAGGCCTCTGGGTGATGACCAGTGTAAGGTCAGTGTCCAGTACGAGATGACCGACGGCCTATGACAATGTAACCGGCCACAGGGACAAAGTCATTTCCACTGGTCAATGCCCAGTGACCGGACCGGGCACCGGTCAATGCCCAAGGCGACATAGACATGTCACAAATTAGTTCGTCTTCATCACTAAACAAGGTGGGGTGCTTCTCCTCCCATTCGAGAGAGTGTGACACGCTACCCGGAAGTGTTGGGTGCGGTGCAGCACCTCCCTCTCGGGAGGGTGCGACACGCTACCCTGAGATGAGCGGTGCACTTTCTTCCTCATGGAAGGCAGCATCATGCTACTGTGAGCGTGAGAGGTGTTCGACTTCTCCGTTACGGGGGGAGGCGATCTACTCCTCGAACGTTCACTGTCTCCAACAGGAGGGACCTTACCTGACGACCGGTGCACTTCCTTCCTTGCGGAAGGCAGCATCACGCTACAGTGAACGTGAGGAGTGTTAGACTTCTCCTCCCTTTCGGGGGGGGGAGGCGATCTACTCCTCGAACGTTCACTCCCTCCTAAGGAGAGGCCTTACCTGTCTCCGGATTCTTGAGATTGGTCCCATAGGCTCCTGGACCCCGGAGTGTTCTTCTGAGCTGTAGAACTAGTCTTCTCCCAGTGTGTTTCTAACTGTGACTCTATAAAAGAAAAATCTGAAAATTCAGACGATGAGGCGGATTAATGTTTCTTCTGCCCTCTGTATGTATGTCTGGAATCGGCTAGATTCCAGATTTCATGAATCCATTTTGTGCAAAAGGTACAACGATTCTTACGTGTACACTTGAACATGTGAGGCAGTCTGGGTGAGTGTCCCAAGAGCCCTTCTTGCAGCCATGCTTCCTACAGACTGTCCCAACATTGTTCTCTGAAATAAATGTTATCTGAAAGAGAACAATAATAATAATAACACCTGTCTGTATGTACTGGGTCCAATATACACCCCAGTGTATGTGCACAAGGTAACCAATTGTTCCCTGGATTAAGAAGTTATCTGAAGGAGAACAATAATAATAATAACAATATTGTTATTTCCACACATGAAAACTCACCCATTTGTATATACCACATGCTATATACACACCAGTTCATCTCAACTGTCAGTGAATGTTCAAAGGTAAACATTGTTATATACATTACACACCTCATTGCACCTGTGTTTAATAAGGATTAGACGTTCAGTTGTTTAAAACTTTTATTGCTCTCTAACGGCAATTCAGACGCACACAACAACAATGTGACGCGTCACATTGGTATTTAAATACAATGGTGAATTAGAAAAAACACCGAATTGATGTTTGATGAATTATTTTATTAGGGAAATTATGAATTCCTGTCTTCTTAATTAAGGTCGGGTCTATGATGCGTTATAACTAACACACAAGACTTACCTGTGAACCAATTGTATTTGAGAACGAAGAGATGGTGTACCCTAACCCCTAAAGGCGGGATACAACAAGGTAACCGAAGAACACCTTACCAGAACACAATACTGAAAAAGGGCAGGGGCTACCGGCCTTAAAAACAGAAGACGAGACAGATGAATGTAACACTAGATGAAATAAAGCTGAAAGGAGAACCAAACGTGATTTAAACTCGCAACAAGCAATTTTCCTCTGGTCACGTTATGAACGACACAACCATTTAACATGGCGTCCTTGAAAAAGATGAATGTTCGCGCAGGCGCGGAGAGGTGCACGAGTGTGCCGTGTCTTATTGACAAAAATTCTTCACTCTGTGGGAGGATGTATTCACATCGAACGGACAAGATTTTTCGACACGAAAAATTAATAAGCTATGTAATAGTGATAGGGTAGTGTATTGCTGCTATTAAAGTTAATTTTAACGCTTATATTATAACATTGCGAGAGAAACTATTAAAATTGCCATCGAAAGTGTTCAACTATATCTACTTAATTTATTCATCATTGAAAAATGTTTATAAACTCTCCAAATTCTTTGCAAGCTACTATTTTTCCGAGCATGTCAAAATTTGTCTATTTCCGGAAGTATGTCTATGGTTCGTGCTCCTAAAATAAAGGCCACGTGACGTAAAATTGGAAGGTGACAACTAGTGTTGTTCCGATTATCGATTATAATCGAAAATCAGTTGGTTGGGTGAACAAATTCGCTAATCGATTGTGAAACTCCATAATCGATTGCATGGTAAGGGAGACAACTGTGAAGCGCTCTGCACAGACTAGTTCCCTCCCCTTGTTTGTCGGGAAGAAAACCGAGGATTCCGAACAAAATGTTTAAAACGCCGCCAAATATCATACACGTGCCATGGATGAAAATGATCCCCAAACAATATATCCATATCCTGGAGGAAAAGCTCGTTCTCGTGTATGGACATACTTCGGATTTTACAAAGCACAGGAGGGTCCACCGACAAAGGAGAATTTAGATACGACGAAGGTCATATGCAAACTCTGCAGAAAGGAATATGCAAACAAAGGTAGGTCCAAGCTATTTTCATTGAAATCAACCGGGGGATACATTTGTTTCTTTATATATTTGGCAAACACATACTCCAATGCATATTGTAAAAAATGAACAGTATTCTAATTTTGTTTTGGTACTACACCAAAACAAAATTATCATGTGATACCTCTTACATTGTTGGACTATGTAAACAGTATGATATAAGCCTTCTGATCCAGTACAGTAGAGTTGAATTATTTATTCCCTTCATAACTTCCGAATCTAAAACCATACTCCATAGTTAGAAACTTTTAGGATAATTTGGAAACAAATATGGTCGTCAACGACGAATGCGATTATTAGGCGACGGAGCACTCTAATGTAAAATAAAATAAATGAGCTGCAATTGTGAAGTTATATATATATATATGCTGTCTACATAATGGACTGGTGACTGTTGTTTCATGGAATTCAGTATCTAAAATTTTAAATCCAGAGTTTTATTTTCATTAAATCGTTTGTGTACTTTGTACTTTTTTGTTATATAGCATGTGTTGCTGTCATTAAAATACTTCAAAATTTCTTTTGATAATAAAGCTTCATGTCATGTGAATATCATGCTTGAAATACATAAATGATCAGATTATCCTGCTATTGGGCATATATGATGGAAAAGAGATCTCTCAGGTTTGTTACAGATGTTCCCTGAGACATGTGACTATTTAAAAACAAAAAGAGCACATTTAAAAATGTTGCAGATTAAATTAAAAATATATGTGCAAATTTAATATTAATTTAAATCCTTTTTTTCTTGTCTCATTTTTTATAGTTGATTTGATTCAATTAATTTAATATACTTGTGCATACATTATTTTGTTGTTTGCTTTTATTTCAGTATAAAAAGTTATTTCAAATACATTCCAGGCAATACTACAAATATGGCCTTTCATCTTGATCATGACCACAAGGAAACCATCAACAAGAGGTGCTGATGTTCACTCCCCACCCAAACAGACTAAGATTGATGAGCAATTTAAGAAGCCAATGGAGAGAATGTCAGCTACAAAGCAGAAAGAAATTGATGATGCACTCTTGAAACTCATTGTTGGCAAAGTTCTTCCTCTGAGCCTTGTTGACCATAAATATTTTAGAAACTTTGTGATGCTTCTTAATCCAAAGTAAGTTTTGAATGATAAAACTATAAATTATTAATATTTATTTAAACTGACAGTGAGAAAACAAAAAAGTGTTAATCCATTTGATTCTAGACGTCAACTCTGTAAGGTGTTGAATTTTGAATTTTCATACCTAAATTAAGCAATGTTTCATTCAATATAATGTTGTCCTGTCTAATTAAACATTACACAAATTCATTGTTTTCACTATATTTAGACACAAGGAATATTCCAAATACATGTATGCCCCCGGTCTTGTTTGACTACCATGACTGAATGTTTCAAACTTTTCATTTTCAGGTATGAAATTCCAGGTCGTAAATCAGTGTCCTCCAAACTAGCTGAGAAGAAAGACCAGGCTGAGAAAAAAGTGAAAGAGGAACTACATGATGTTCTTGCTATTGCTGTTACTCATGATGGATGGACTTCAATAAACACAGAAAGTTATAGTACAGTGACTGCACATTTTATTTCCAAAGATTGGGAATTGAAAAGTCTTGTGTTAGAAACACGAAAAGTTGAAGGCAGTCACACTGGGGAAAACATAAAAGAAAGCCTGTTGGCCACTAAGAGGCAATGGAGTCTTCCAACACCAACTGGAGTCACTGATAATGCAGCCAATGAGATAAAGGCTTTTGATTTACTTCAATGGACTCGATTTGGTTGTTATGGTCACAGAATCAACCTTATTGTGAAAAAAGCTCTAGCTATACCAGAAGTCACGAATCATTGCAAAGGGGCGCAAACTTGTGACCTTTTTCCATCAAAGCGCAAGCATAAATGATTTGCTAATGAGTATGCAGCAGTTACTACTTGACGTAGATGCTAGAGGACACAAGCTCAAGATGGATGTTCCGACTAGATGGAATAGCACTCATGACATGCTTGAAAGACTGCTTGAGCAGACACCTGCTATTATGGCTATTATCAGTGACCCAAACATAAGCAAGTCAGCAGCCGCAACATTGAAAAACTATGTCTATACATTTGACAAACAAGCATTGGTTGAAAAACTTGTGGAAGTTCTCTCACCGTTCCTGAATGCAACAAACAGTGTTTGCGGAGACAAATCACCAACCCTTCATAAAGTTATCCCAATACTTCTTAAACTTGCCAAATGTATAGAAACGAATGTTAATGATCTACCTCCAATTGCCAAACTTAAAAATGTCATGAGAAAAGAACTTGAGAATAGGACACAGGACAAAGATATAGCTTTGTTGGGCTGTTTATTAAATAATACTATGAAGGGTCTTGAGTTTCTACCTGATAGTGAGCGAGCAGATGGACATGCTCTGCTTTTGAAGGTTGCTCTTGATATGGCTGATGTCAAAGTGAATGTCAAAGTGGAACCAGGGGCTATTGATGAACAGCCTTCAGACACATTGCCACCTCTACCAATAGCACCATCACTACTAAATGTCCAAGATGACACCAATAAAACTGTGGTTACACCTAGTCCACCAAACAAGAAAACAAAGGCCAATGTTGACATGGATGATTGGTTGCAAGATGTTGTTTGCCTTGGTGAAAGTCAACAGCCAATAACAGATGTCATCCACCAGGAGGTTTCCAGATATCTAGCTGCTGCTCCATCTGATACTAATCTCACAATGTTACAGTGGTGGAAACAAAACTGCCAGTTCTACCCCCATCTTAGCTTACTAGCTCGGAAGTACCTAAGTATTCCGGCATCATCTGTATCCAGTGAGAGGGTATTTAGTCTGGCTGGACATCTTATCAGCAAGAAACGGGCTCATTTAAGCTCTGGCAATGTGGACTTGATAATATTCTTAAACAAAAACATTGACTATTGGTAGTGTCGGTGTAACAAACACACGAATATATAGTTTTTTTGGGGGTAAAACTAATTTTAATTATGCAATACTTACCCATCACTATTATATAGCTTTATTCCTTTTTCGTGTCGAAAAACTCGTCCGTTCAATGTGAAAACATTCTCCCACTTAAAGTGGAGAATTTGTCAACAAGCCACGTCACGCCCGTGCATCTCTCTGCGCCTGCGCGAACATTCATCTTTTTCATAGACGAAATTACGCCAGGGCATCAGAGCGGGGTGGGAGGAGGGCATTTGATAATAGTGATGGGTAAGTATTGCATAATTAAAATTAGTTTTACCCCCCAAAAAACTACATTTTAATAGCAGCAATACATTTACCCATCACTATTATATAGCTGAATTTGTCAGTTAGGTGGGTCGGCTGATGTTAAACTGATCAAAAACAGAGGAAAAATGTAAACTACTCACCATTTGAGGGGAGATGTCCACTTTACTATTTGCTGGAGTCCTTCTGGGCCACATGTTGTGCCGCAACTATGGGACCCAGAGAAAATATGCCTGCGCTTTGATGTGCTAATGAGCGGAGGTAGAAGGACGAAAAGGTAGTATGGGATCGCCAAAATGCTGCCTTCATGACGTCCTCCAGAGAAGAGTGATTTAGATAGGCCCATGAGGCAGCGACGGCTCGAACCTCATGGGCTTTTAGTTTCATAAAGGAAAGGTCTCTATCAGTAAGGGACTGGTAAGCTCTTTTAATTGTGGTGACAATCCACCTTGAAATCGTGGAGGCCGAAATATGAACGGAGCCCTTAAGAGGAAGGAAAAGACGTTTCCTGCCCTTTCTTTTCACTTTTGAAGCATTTAGATAGAAACGCAGTGCCCTAACTGGGCATAAGAGCCTATCTTGATCATCCCCAGCACAGATTCGACTAAGACTGGGGATCTCTATAGGTGATGGAGCTACCGCAGGTAATTGATTTTTGGCTAAAAATCCTGGCTGACAAAGGAGGGAAACGGATTCAAAATTGCCATTAAAACGGAGACAGCCAGTGTCCACCGACAATGCATGAATCTCGCTACGTCTTCTCGCAGACGCCAAAGCGAGTAAAAATACCGTCTTGAGTGTGAGATCCTGAAAGGATGCCTCACTCAATGGTTCATAGGGGGTTTTTGTTAAGGACCATAAAACACATGATAGATTCCATCTAGGCGTCAGAGAGCGAGTGACAGATCTCTGTAGCTCAAAATACTTAATGAGATCGGCAAGGTGTGGATCTGAACCAATCTCCGAGCCCTGAGAGAATTTAAGTGTGTTAGAAATGGCGGCTCTATAGCCCTTGATAGTAGATACTGAACATCTTTTGTTCTCGAAAAGGAACAAAAGGAAATCAGCAATGGCAGTTATAGAGGAACAGCTGGGATCAACACGTTTCCTACTGCACCAATCACAGAAGATTCTCCACCTGGCATCATAGACCTTGGATGTAGAAGCTCTCCTGGCCTGAATGATGCAACTGGCAACCCGGCCCGAAAACTTGTTCTGGCGGATAGATCGCTTGAGATGAACCAAGCGTGAAGGTGGAGGATGTGTGGGCTGTTGTGTAGGAGGGAGCCCCTGTGTTGTGACAGAAGATCCCTCCGGTGAGAGAGAGATCTGGGTTGATCTATCAATAGATCTAGAAGATCGTTGAACCACGATCGTTGGGGCCATAACGGAGCTATGAGAATGATCCGGGCAGTGGAAGTTCTTACTTTTTGCAGAACTTGGGGAAGCAATTGGAACGGTGGGAAGGCGTATGCGAACAGACGATCCCACTGGAAGCTGAACGCGTCCACTGCCCACGCTCACTGGTCCGGGACTGGGGAGACGTAAAAGGGGAGTCTGTTGTTGAGCCTGGTCGCAAACAAGTCCACGAGGGGCCTTCCCCATAGTGAGAAAAGAGACTCTGCGGTGAAGAGTCCATTCTGTGAGAACTGATTTGCCTGACCTGGACAGACTGTCCGCTAAGATGTTCTTTTTCCCTGGGATGTGGCGAACTCGGAGGGAGATGTTCTCCGAGGTAGCCCAGCGGAGGAGGTTCCAGACCTCCACGCAAAGAGAAGGGGCATGTGTGCCTACTTGACGTCGGAGATACGCTACGACGGACGTGTTGTCGGAGGAGACCATGACACAACGACCCCTTACTCTGTCGACGCACCCTTGTAACGCTAGAAAGACAGCCTTCATTTCTAGGTTGTTTATGTGGAGGGACGACTCGTGTAGGGTCCAAAGGCCCTGAAGAGTTATCCCCTCCGGCTCTAGATGAGCACCCCAACCGGAATCTGACGCGTCGGCGAACAGGTAGGAGTGGGGATCCGGAGCGTGCATGGGGACCCCAGCTAGGAATCTGTCTCGATTCATCCACCATCGCAGATGATGATGGAAATCTGGTCCTAGAGGAATCAGAGCTGATAGAGAATCCTTGTCTGGTTTCCACCTTGCAAGTAGGAGAAACTGTAGAGGGCGCATATGGAGCCGTCCTAAGGGAACCAGATCTGCAGCGGCGTTCAAGGTTCCCAGTAGGGATAGGTAAAGGCGAGCAGACAACACGGTTTTTACTCGTAGTGTCTCTAAGAGTGCCAGGATTCGATCTATACGCTCTCGGGGAACCCGGACTAAGTTCTGGTTTGTGAGGAAGTTGATTCCTACATAAACGAAGTCTGGGGATGGAATCAGTTCTGACTTCTCGAGGTTGGGTAAAAGACCCAATCGAGTTACTGTGGACCAACAACGGAACAGATCCTGATGGAGGGACTGAACCTGAACATTGTGGATTAACCAGTCGTCGAAGTATTGGAGGATCAGGGTTGGCCGTACTCGTAGATAAGACACTATTACTCCCATAACTCGGGTGAAAACTCTGGGTGCGGAAGCTATTCCGAACGGCAGAACCCGGAATTGAAAAACTTCCTGGTCCAAGCAAAACCGGAGATATTTCCGATGAGGTGGAAAAATCGGAATGTGAAGATATGCATCTTGAAGGTCGATGGAGACCGCCCAATCCGATGGCCGCATCGCATTTCGGATTGAGGAGGTGGTCTCCATCTTGAAATGTTCCTCCAAAAGAAAACGGTTTAAGGGGGAGAGATCGATAATAAAGCGAAATTTCCCACTTTTCTTGGTGACCAGGAAGATTCGGGAGTAGAATGCAGGAGACTGATCGTTCAGGACCCTCTCGACTGCCCCTTTTTGTAAAAGGGTATTTACCTCTTCCCTTAGTTTCACCAGATTGGACTGATGAAAGAATACGAGGGTCCTTGATAGTGGAGGTTGTTCCTGAAACTGAATACGGTAACCCTCGCTTACAAGAGAAAGGACCCACCCATCGTCCGTGATACTTGCCCAAGCCTCTGAAAAGAGGCCTAGGCGAGCCCCTACGGGGATGTTTGGGAGAGGAATGGATGGCAGGAGAGGGTGCGAGTCCCTAGGGCCGTCCCCCCCTCCTTCCTTGGGAAAGGAAGGTGGGTTGTAGAACTTCTTCCTAGGGGCTCCTCGGCGTCTAGGTCCATGCCTAGGACCTGACTGACGAGGAGGTCTCACTTGAGGTTGTGCACTATATTGGGGCTGTACCTGCTTAAAGAATTTAGCAGGTGGCCCCTGAGGTCGATGCACATTAGTACGCTTCCTGGCCGATTGCGATGGGCCAGGTGCAGTTGTGAAGGACCTATGTTGATGGTCCTTCAAATCTTGTGAGACCACAGTGGGGATGAGACCTCCGAAGAGACTCTCAGCTTCCAAAGGAGCAGCCCTTAGAAGGTCTTTACTGTGGCTAAGTAAGACCCTCGAGGAGTCCAGTGCAACATCACGACGGATGTGTAGGAGTTCCGCTGAAAGGGCCATTGCAATAGCGAGTGAATGCCGAGATGTCTTGGCAACAGCTTCCAGCACACGCTGTAATGCGGCTGGATTCAGAGAGGCCTCCCTCATCATACTAAACGACGTAGCTGAGAAGAGGTCCGCATGAGAAGCTATGGTGGTCAGAAGACGGACCTTCTGCTCAATGGCTTCGATCGTCTTAATAGGAAGGCGTGCCCAGGCTCCCGTTGTCAAGCCGACTTGAGATGCATCTGCATCCAATTGAGGAGGTTTAACAGGCCACTTCGGGGAATGTACCCGGTAACTAGAGGCAGAGACCATAGGTCTTAAAGTAGAGGCTGGGACAGCCCACCCTTTGCGCCGTCTAGCGATGTCCTGGCCTGAGGAGAACCTCTGTGATATTTCCTCAATTGTAGAGGAATGCGGAAGGAGCAGAAGATCTGATTGTGGTTGAGCCCCGGAGATCTTTTCCAAACTGGAGAGGATCTTCTTGGACTGTGTACCAGATGGTTTCGGGCACAAATCCGTAGGTAGTAGGCGGTAAACTTCATTTACCGCCTTATCAAAAGACCATATCTCTTCAGCTTCCTCTGGTTGAGGGAAGCTGGGTCTAGTTGCTTCCAGTTCGTACTCGTTGGAATCAACGATGATAGATAATGCATCATCATCTAGAACACTCCGAGCAGGAGAGTGGCCGGGCGACACAATGTCCCTTGGAGATAGTAACAGAGGTACACTATGCGCCATTTCCCGTACTTGTTTGTCATGCTGAGTAGGGGCTCTATGGGTTCTAGATGTTCCAGGAGAAAGACGAGACCGCTTGTCTTTCGTGGATGATGCTATGCGTCGGGTTCTATTAGTGGATGCTACCTGGCGAGGAGGCGATGGCGGAACACGAGCCGCAACATCGTTTCTACTCAGAGTCCAGGGTCCAGTAGCCCAAGGGGGCATAAGGGGCCAATTATTATGAGATGTTGGTCCCCACATCCCGTACGGATTCATTGGTATAATAGGGAAGGGGGGATACCGATCCGATCCCCTTCCCTGGTCTGCGACCTTCCGTACGACGAGGCCTCTGATTGTTGATCAGTGTGACGTCGGTGACCGGTACGAGAAGACCGGTGGCCTATGACCGGTGACCGGTATTGGATGACCGGTCACCGGAACGATGTGACCGGTGACCGGTGATCAACCAAAGACCGGTGACCGGCGACCGGTGATCAACCAAAGACCGGTGACCGGTACCGGGTACCGCTTACCGGTACCGGGTACCCGGTGACCGGACCGGTCACCCGACACTGACCGGTGACCGGACCGGTCACAAGACATTGACCGGTGACCAGTGGACCGGTCACCCGACACTGAACGGTGACCGGACCGGTCACCGGTCAGAAGACATAGACCGGTGACCGGAAGACCGGTCACCCGACACTGACCGGTGACCGGACCGGTCACCCGACACTGACCGGACCGGTCACCGGTCAGACGACATCTCAGACGTCCGTCTGTCTTCATTACTACCCAAGGTGCGGTGTAGCCCCTCCTCGAGAGGGTGCGACACGTTACTTTGGGAATGTTTGGAGTGGTATACTTCCTTCCTGGTGGAAGGAAGTAACACACTACTGCTCTTTTTCGTCTTCTCCCTTCCCGGGAGAGGCGATTTACTCTTGGAGCGTTCACTGGCCCTTACAGGAGGGACCGCAACTATGTCCGGGGAGGCTGGTGCAGGCTCTTGGGGCCCCGGAATGTTCTTGTGAACTAGAGTGGCCTTCTTGCTGTATGTTGCCTTAGTCTGAGTACCTGTAAAAGAAATAAATATTATCTGAAATAAATATTATTGAAATATCAACCAATAATAATAACAACGTGTAAACTCACCTTTAAAATCTACACGTAGAAAACTCACCTTTTTTGGGGTACATCGCGTACTCTATACATACCCGTTCACCATATACTTTGCGGGCTATCTGCACCACAGTGGTTAGTTTGCTACAGGTAAACAATATACATATATATGTTCTTCCCAAGAGATATTAGAAGCTAGTTCACTTGACAAGCTTTATTGTTCTCAGGAAAATACAAGAAAAGCATGCGACGCGACACGCGTAGAATATAAAGAAACAATTGAAATAGTAGGAGAATAATATATAAATGAAATATTAATTCTGTAAAATTATGCGCCTGTTAATTGCGGCGCTATCACAGTTGTTCTATGTCGCGTTGTAATGACATAGACGACTTTCCGTGTACCTGAAAAGAAACAAGATATATTGTTTACCCTAACCCCTCTAAGGGTAGAGTACACGTGGAGAACTAGAAAAACTCTTCCTAGAACTAAACACTGACAAATAGCGGCATAAAACACATATAGCCGAGACGGACAACTGTAACACAGATGAATTTAGAAGGAGGGAAGTCCGAAATGTAGTTGAAAACCACAGCAGACAATTTCCTCAGGTTACGTTTTTGCGACACAACCACCAGGTATGGCGTCCATGAAAAAGATGAATGTTCGCGCAGGCGCAGAGAGATGCACGGGCGTGACGTGGCTTGTTGACAAATTCTCCACTTTAAGTGGGAGAATGTTTTCACATTGAACGGACGAGTTTTTCGACACGAAAAAGGAATAAAGCTATATAATAGTGATGGGTAAATGAATTGCTGCTATTAAAACGCAGTATTCTGAAAAATGATTTATGTGTTCAGTATTACTTAAACATTTGATTTGTATTTTATTGTACCTTCTGTTTAACTTGTAACATGGAAAACATTTTGATCTAGTCTTAAGAATTCTAGTCTTAGATTTTTTCAATCATTATGTGACTTTGCTGTTAAACTGTCAAGTTAATAAATGTAAACATTTTTTAGTGTTTTGTTTCAATTTAAATGTAAAATGTGAATGATTCGTTCATTGTTAGTGCAATAATCTGTATTCTGAAAAATGACATGATATGTACTAACTAAACTTTTGATTTTGTTTAATGTGGATAACATTTTAGTCAAGTTTTAAGAATTTTAGCTTTAGATGTTCTATCTTTACATGATTTTGCTGATAAATTGTTCCGTTAATAAATTTGAATGTTTTTTTAATTGGTGTTTTTGTTTTGTTTAAATCTAAACTGCTTTGATATTAGTATTAGTAAATAATGACAAGCAAGAAAAGCATGTCCTTCTATACTTTAAACAATAGACAAATCACATATGAATAAAAGTGTTCAAGGGGATTGCAACAGTCTTTCAGTTGCATAAAACTGATAATCCAAAGAAAGTTGCTTTTGTAGAACAAAAATAACACAATGCAATAAAAATGTAATATTTTTATGAGGTTAAAGTATATATATATATATATATATATATATATATATATATATATATATATATATATATATATATATATATATATATATATATATATAAGAGATTACTCTGGTACATTTATTAACATTTTGAACTCTTGAACAAAGATATAACTCTAACAAACAAGAATTAAAATTTACTTGTAACCGATTATAATCGATTATCAGTAAGTTGTGTGGAACCGATGATCGATTATGAAATTCTAACCGATTCCCATCACTAGTGACAACTAGGCCAAGGTGTAGAAATCGATCGTTTATGATTTCCCTGTATTATTAATATTTGCATAAGTAATATATTTCATTTCTTTCAAATGCATATCAACTGCAATAAATAAATTATGACATAAATATAGAACAAAATATGATGCATTGTTTAATAATTTTCAAGCTGTCCAATAAAATTGTCATATTTAAAGATAGTGAATTTTAGGGTTTTCATCCATGTCATGAAGATGAGGTGGGAGAGTAAAAGACATAAACCTGAATTTATGATTAATTTATTCTCTTTGAAAAACAAAATGGATGTCCTGCTATTCAAGATTCATCCAGAAAGTACTTTGGTGAGCAATCCAAAAATGGAGATGTTGGATGCAATAAATTCCACATTAGAGGAGAACGTAAACAGAGACATTCATGCTTCGGATTTTATATAACTGATTGTGGATTAGAGTACTGATGTGACAATGCACAAGAAGCTAAATGTATACATGAAGTGTTTGTCAGCAGATACTAAGGATCCAGTCACTCACTTCCTTTGATTGTGTTCCTGTTCATAATGGGAAGGCAAAGACAACAGTGTCTGATATAGTCAGCTAATTGGAACAAAAAGGAACCTATGAATAAACTTGTGACTTTAGCTAGTGATCATGGTTATCAACTGCCTTACTTTTTTATTCGTTTACTAAAACTCTAAATATTTTCAAAATGATTGAGCACTAGCAATCTGATGACATATATATCGGTGACACAACAATACATGCATAATGTTCTGCAATGAAAGAAAAAAGTATTTGACTCCTACATGAAGTTTTAGGGCTGGGACTGCAACTTTTTTTCTAGAAGGGGGTCTTGGAATGCAACTTTCAAAATCTTATGGAGAACCCTGGCCTGAATAACTGGAATCTTTGCTTTGTAATTCATTGGATATGATACAGAATATATGCCCACTAAGTCTCCTTTATTTGCTCTATGTGCAACAATTTTGCAAGGAAAGCAGTATGCTTCATTTAAAAAAGACAATGTAACAGCTTTGATTTTCTGAAACACATACATAAAAATATCATATTTTCTTGCTTCATGCTGTCTTGACAAGACAACTCGATGATTGCAAGAAATATAGGCCAAATGCTAACCTTTGATATATGGCACACCGATGGTGTACCACATAAAAGAGTTGTAGTTTTTATTGTTCCGAAAGTCACCAGCTTCAGAATGTTTGCGACAAAGCTCACCATCATAGATATCCTCTATATTATCAGGTTTATTTATCATACTGATTAACTCATTAACCCCTGGAGATTCTTGTCATTTTCGCCTGAAATGGGGGTAGGAAACGCATTTTTGGGGTTACTTCTGAATGCAGCAAAACACATCTGCTTAAGAAAGTTTTTTGTTCCGGAACTGGCAATTTTTGACCTAAAAAAAATCGGGGTCTCAAAAACTGCATTTTTTCGCTGTATTTTTTAATGCGAGTAGAAAGTCGACATTATTTGGTATCATTGTAGAGCTACATCTGTCTACTTTCCTGAAATACCATCCACTTTAGTGTATCCTAAATGATGTTCACGTTACAGAGCTCGGAAGTAGGGTACAACCTCATGATGCGTAAACGGGGCGCCAGGGGTTAATGAGTTAAACAAGTTTGGGGAAATTTTTTAGAAATTGTCCAGGAATGGCTATTTTTGTAATTTCTGTGCAATGGTAATGCATAAATGATCAAATAAGCAAGGAATATTCAAATTTGGTGACGTCATCGAAATTCACCCATTAACTCATTAACCACTGGAGATTCTTGTCATTTTCGCCTGAAATGGGGGTAGGAAACGCATTTTTGGGGTTACTTCTGAATGCAGCAAAACACATCTGCTTAAGAAAGTTTTTCGTTTAGCCGGATGCTTAGGTGTATCAGAAACATTGTTTCTGATTGGCTATTACGCTCGCGCATGTGCAGAAGGGTAAAAGTTGGACTTTTTTTTTTTTTTTTTTTCGTATTGGATTCCCGATTTTTGTGTCCTGGCCCCTTGTACTCCAAATCTCAAACTTATCCTACTTTTTGCAAAGGTTCATCTGTCTGTGTGCAGTTCGGACCGGTCTGCTTTAGATCAAAGGCCAAAAAGTCTAAAATCTGGACACAAACTCCGGTTCCGGAACTGGCAATTTTTGACCTAAAAAAAATCGGGGTCTCAAAAACTGCATTTTTTTCGCTGTATTTTTTAATGCGAGTAGAAAGTTGACATTATTTGGTATCATTGTAGAGCTACATCTGTCTACTTTCCTGAAATACCATCCACTTTAGTGTATCCTAAATGATGTTCACGTTACAGAGCTCGGAAGTAGGGTACAACCTCATGACGGGTAAACGGGGCGCCAGGGGTTAATGAGTTAATGCAACAGCATCTGATGAAATCCCGGTCTTTTCAATAATTGTTCTATTTGGTAATCTAATGGAATCTCAACTAAATATCATATGCTATTTTTCTCCATCAAACCATGATCACATACTGGACACCTTTCAGTTGTTTGTTTCAAGAGAAATTTACAAGTTGCAAAATATTTATGACAATGCTGCTGTAAGATTACTGAAATAGCCCTTGAACTGGTAGAGGAACCTGTGAATAATATATGTTTCCAGACAGAGCACAGAAATTAATGTAAGGACCGTTTATACTCGCATATAAGCAGATACAAACTGCAAACTGCATAGACCCTGATCTGCATTCGCACAATGCACCAGCAAATCTGGGTCTATGCAGTTCATAAGGACTAATCAGTAGAAGAAACAACACAGACTCTGATCTGCCGGTGCAATATGTGATGGCAGATCAGGGTTTATATTGTTTGCATTTGTACCCGATTTATACGCAAGTATATACGGTAGATGAGCTAAACAGAATTGCACTTCGAGCCAAAGTTATGGAGGCATCACTGTATACTGGCTTGTCATTATGATCACTATCATCCTTATCTTCATATGAGAATTCTTTTTCATCCCTTTCTTAAGGATATTTATATATATATATTTTTTTTAATAGTTTGGTTATTATTTTAATAGTTTGGTTATTTGTTATGTAATTTGTACTTTTTTTTAGCATGTTTTAAAAACTTTTTTCCTTGAAAAAAAGGACATTAATTTCAAAATAGGTGATTCTGTCAAGTACTTAAATCGTTCATGGGGAACAAGTTTGGAATGACTCCTTTTACGATCAGACATGATTGTGATCCTCCCAAGAAAAAATTTAAAATGTGAAGGGGGATTTGGGGGTCCTCCCCAATGGGATATCAAGGGGCGGTGCGCCAGGGTGCCAAAGGCCCCTGACCAAAAATGCATTTTAGACTCATACAAAACATGCAAAACTGCTCCTGGTGGAACATATTATCATAATATATTGCAAAGTTTTTACTTCATTCCAACAAAATAATCATCTGAAAAAAATAACTTACCAAAACTGTACACAATACTTGAAGAATTTCGCAATGTTCATTGTCAAATCAACTTGTTCTCCAATAATATTACTGCTAAAGTTATTACATGTGCATGTCAGTGTTCACACTGTAATTTAGTCACCGTAATTTGTCAATTTTTGCAGTGCATATTATATTACTTTTCTCTATTCATAGCAAATTTGTAAAAAAAAAAAAAAAAAAAAAAACCCAACCCAAATACATCAGCTATATACACATAATCACATAAATTCACTTGTCTTTTCAGCCCAAAGGACATAACCTGTTGATATTGATAAGCTCGTCTTTGGCAAAGATTTCTTTTTGCTTTTCTTTTTGGCACCACTGACGTTTTTGGCCCAATGTTCAATTTTTTCTTTTCATTCTCAACAATGTTTTTTTTTCCTTTCAAGCTCCTCCTTGTATTGTTGATATGTAGTGTGCATATTCTGACACAGAATTAAATCTGCCCTCTAAGAAATCTTCCTTCTTAAAATAATTTATTGCACTTTTTCCAGATGCCTTCAGGCCATATTTGATGTTCTGTACTTGTCACCAAGGCTGTAATTTGTGCTTCTAAGTTTAAATTTCTCTGTATGCAGCTTCTTTTGGAGATGCTGCTCCAAACTCTTCCAGCCGCGATTGGCGTAGTTCAAATCTTTCTTGCAAAGATCACAAAATGCCAGTCCTCTAGCGTTCAGTTTTCTTATGAACTGACCAACTACATTTCCATCAACTTTCCCCTCAAGCAATTTCCATTTTCACACAATTTTCAAACCTTTATCCAAACTTTTTGTGTCCTGGTCTCTGTCAAGCATGCTTCTTTTTTTTATATTTCCATCAGTTTCCATTATGCGAAGATTCACTGGACGAGTAGAAACTTTTGACCAATCAGAATGCTCTTATAACGAGCGTCTGTTAAATAATACATGGAACGAATACTTTACAAGGAGCGTTGCGGAATGGGACCAGACAGACCGTTTTTTTTTAAAACCGGAAAGGAGATGATATAAAAAACAGACTATATAAAAAAAATCAGATTTAAGTCAGGAGAAAAGCGGAATTCCGCTTTAAAACGGGGAAAAATCATGTCTGTATGATGATATATGTAATCCATGACTGAACGTGCCAACGGGATAAAAAAAATTAGCGCAGAATCGGCAAGGGGGCAGATTCCAAACCGCATGACTTATAACCACCTTGGTAATTTGTAAAAGGGGATTGGGTGTTGTCAACATTTTCCTTTGTGGAAATGGCAGTTGTTTTGCATCTGTGGAAAGTACAATATGAAGGATCTGGTTGTTAGTCATCTCCACTCCAACTTGTTCTAGACAAGATTTTCCTTGCACAAGAAAACTGCACAGTTTCTTCTGTTTTGAATATGATACCATAATGCCTTCCAAGTTTAAGTGAAGACATAAAATTGGTAATAAAATCTTTTAAAAACATTCATGCAATGCAAAACAAAGGGCGGTGACCAGGATGAGTCATTCATCTGATCAAATGGAGAAGCCAGAAATTGCCTAAAAGGTTGAATAAAACTCATTGATTACTAACAGATAGTCTGTTTGGAAGTACTTTTTATTGTATCTTGTCAAAGATGAGAATGGCATATGAACAGAATGATGATAAGTCAATGTCTGTCTGTAATCTACATACTGAAAATACACCCAATATGTCCACACACAAAATGGCACCACCCTACCATTGGCAGACCTTCTAAAGATAAAAAGTCCATCAAGTTTATATGTGTATCGATAATGTATCGTATCGTAGGCTGTGTATAGAGAATCGTATTGATATGTGGCAGGTGTATTGTTTCACCCCTAAAAACAATATAAGAACCCAATTTGTTATTTTTGATTTTGTATGCAAGTCGATAAAACAAAATTATAATATTCTGTGGTCCATTACTGTAATTTATTTTACATTACGGAATTTACTCACATTAGTAAACAACGATTTTAAATCATACTTAGAAAAATAAAAACAATGACAAGTGGTGTTCTATTCATGAACCGCAACAGTGCTATCATATATTACATTCATGTCAATGGATGAACAACAGTATAAAAAAAATTTATTTTTTATTAGTCAACAAAACTCATAATCAATAATATATGTGCAAAATGAATAATTTCTTGCTCCATTCCTGGAATTTCGTTTACATTACTGTATTTACATCTCCATTACTGTTCATTACTGATACTCAAATTTGGAAACGGCTCAAAACGCCCCACTGAAAACTTGCCCCTACTTTTCACCAAATCTCCCCATTGCAAAATCGTCTCCAATCAAAAATGCCTGCACTTTTCACAAAATTGCCTCCATTCCAGACAATAACGCCCCATGCACTTCAATTATTAGAACCTCAGAAACATTAGCGGCCTTAGAAATATTTGAAGATTTCACATGGGAAACAGGCTAATGTAGTGGTTAAAAATATATTTTTCATAAAAAAATGAATATATAATATTAAACAAACACTTGTAGTTTCTTTATTTACATGTTCATTTTGTTAGTGTAACAAGATTCAATATTAATAACAAAAACTGAAGTTATATTCTTTTAGCATATGACAGGATAAAAGTTCCACGTATCAAAACGATGGTGTACGCACTTGATTAATTACACATATTTAATTGAACTGAATAAATGCATGTATGTAAGGCTGGGGTTGGGGGGGGGTATTTTTATAGGAATCGATTTAAGCGTGATAGCTGACCACTCTCCACGGGCGCACGTGATGTCCAGCTAATTATCATATTTGATGTATGAATTTGTGCAAGAATCTCTTTGATCCATTGTTTTGTTTTTAAATCCAGAAAGAAAAAAAAAAATCAACATACATCTGTTCACTTTTGTTGAAACAAAAAGTTGTACACAGACTGCAAAGAATAGACACCTAAACTTTGATGTGGCTTAATTATATTCACTGCTTTGAATTCAACCTTTGTGTTATGATCGTTTTTGTGCACAAAAAGACAAAGCATCAACCAAGCTTGCAACAGAAAGACCACAATGAGCTACAAGCCTTTGAACCCAATTGAGAATTTATTGGTGCAAACTTGTTTTGAAATCAAAAGCTTGGGCAAGCTGAAAATGAAAATATATAACCTCGTTTCACTCTGTCATCTCATAAACACAATGGCTAGTGACTGTATAGAGTGTAAGCAGACTGTTAGACCAAGGCAGCCCTGTACATGCAACACAAATATCTCTAGAGATATGTGTAAGCATGCGGTCAAAGGTAGTGAGACCTTGACCTGGTTTTGCACCAGCTGTATGCAGACACACCGCAGAAAGTACCATGTTGTCATTCCAGTTTACAGAGTACTCAGACCCAGACCAGCCATCCATACCCAGACACAGGACGCAGACCAGTCAGACACAAACCAGTCCGACTCCAGCACACCAAACCAGTCTACACCCAGACCCAGCATCAGAATCAGACCAGTCACCAGATACAGACCAGTCCCACTCAGATTCTGACCATCATGCAGTTAATACCAGCTCTTTCAACAGAAGTGTGTCTTTCGATGACCCAACAGTACACTGTGAAGAGTAGGTACAACATACAAAGGAAATTATTTTTAAATATAACATTTGATAAGAGATTTGTTATTTACCTATTATTAAAGAATATTCAATAAAAAATCAAATCAAATGCTACAGTGCATTTAGTGTGAATAACAACTTGATAAATGTTACATTTTGGTTCAACAACTTGTGTTGTTCTTTTGCAGTTTGCCTACTTCAAACGTGACATGGTATTTAAGTTTTGTAGAAAACTTATGGCACTGTCCTTCTTGCCAGCAACACACATTAAACCAGCTTTTGAGAAGCTTACAGACAGTGTTTAAGATCAGTCACTACTCAAGCTGGTCCGCTACATAAGCAAGACTTGGATCAACAACAAAACCTACAAGAGAACCACCGGGACTGTGTTTAGCCAACCTATGTGCACCAACAACAATTCAGAGGGGTGGCACCATCATCTTAACAAGAAATCCAATGATCAGTCACCACCTTTCTATGAGCTGATCCAGAAGCTACTCAAAGAAGCCAGCTTGTTGCCAATTCAGCGAAAGTTTTGTATCCGAGGGCAAGTTATCTCAGTACCAGAGACAACAGACTCGCACAAACCAGTCCAAGATCTTCAGTCTGTGGGACCAGTACATTGCAAAGGAGACCAGTACAACCAAATTCCTCCAGCTGTGCGGTCGTATCAATGGTCCTGTCCTTGACATGTAATAAAACACTCTAAAAATAGTCATTTTATATACATGACTATAAATACAGTTCTTGTTTTATGATATGGAGTATTGATTCTATTTGGTCTGAGCAAAAAAGCAACTGGAAAACGCTGTCCAGCTGATAAATACTGACGGAAAACGCATAATTGCTGCAGGAAAACACCTTTAATTCTCATGAACGTTGCTCTAACTTACATGATTTTGTAAACATCTATTGTTTCTATGATTATCAAACGTTTTTAAGTTTGATTTACGTAATGCTGTTACTAAGGTGCAGAGAAACACAGCCGAAAAAGGCTGACTGAAAACATATAATAACTCCCGGAAAACACCTTGAACTTATATAGTGTCTTATTGCATGCGTGATTCTGTAAACAGCCAATATTTCTATGATTATGAAATTTTTAAGTTTGATTCATGGAACATGCCTAAGCTGCAGAGAAACATGGCCAAAAAAGGCTGCCAGAAAAACACCTTTAAATCTTATGAAGTGTCATATTTCATGCATGATTCTGTAAGCAGCCAATATTTCTGTGATAATCAGTGTTCTAAGTTTGATCAGTCAAGGAACATGCTGTTACTCATCTGCCATGAAACGCTGCCGAAAATAAAATAAAGCATCTCTCTCTTGGTTTTTTGACGTTTTCTGGTCTAACTATGCACCATGTAAAGGACATGACTCACGATTTTTTATAAATATATTAACTTTTTTTCAATACCCTGAAGGTCAAAGCAAAAAACAGTTCACGAAATTTAAATTCAGTAAACATTCTAATTCTAATGAACTAATTAACAACGGCAATAACAAAACAAATCAAGGTTTAATTCAGCAATGAATCATAATAGTAAAAACAATCCATTCTAATTATTCTTAATGATACGTAAGTATTAATTATCGACGGGTGCATTACCAATGATTAAAAAGATGATTAAACGAGTATTATTCAAACATAGATCTATAAATGAACTTAACTGAACGAATAAAAAAGGTAATAACAAAATCAATACGATGTAAAATAAAATTTAGTGGGGGCATTTTTGACATGATGCTAGTTTGAAATGGGGGCGATCTTGTGAAAAGTGGTAGGTTTTTGATGGTGGCGATTTTTCAATGGGGCGATTTGACATGTATTCTCTAATTTCCTTTGTAACGAGTCCCTGTGTCATGTAGTACAAAAAATGATGTAAAGTGGCAATATGAAAATGTACATAGCTTTCTTCCCCATCGTCACCACAAAGCTAATGGAGTGTCATACTACCGTACATCAGCTGATAATGGCTAAAATTGGGTCAAATGAAGGACATTAATCGATTCCATATACTATAAGCAGGCAGAATTCCAGAAAGAAATGAGGTCGTGGCTTAACTGTTCCATGAGCCTTGAATTTATTAAGAATGCGCTTACCTTCTCCGAAAGAATAAGCTAATGAAGACAGGGTGAACAAAATCCCGAACCACTTCATTTTGATCACGCTTTGTCCGGCTGATGTTGAACAAACAATTTCAGTTATTGTGCGAATTTTCGTCGACAAAAATGGCAGCTTAGACGATGAAGAGCGCATGCGTATTGTGATCTGCTTTTACTGGGAGAAATCATTGTTTTAATTTTACAGTTGTTAGGTTATAGTGCTCAGCAAAGATCACACCCCACGTCTTAGTAAAGCTTGTGCTAGGTGGATCATATCGAACAGTTGAACGTACTTAGTTTTTGACCTACTGTTCATCACTATAATAAATGAACATGCTTCTGTTGCGTACAAAATTTATATTTCGTAGCAACCGGTGACTGGATATCTCGGACCATAACGGAGTCGTCCCATAACAAAGTCGGCCCATAACAGAGTCGGCCCATACAAATTTAACCCCATAACATACTCGGCCCATTACGGAGTCGGCCCATGACACAGTCGGCCCATAATTACTAAAGATTGCAAAAAGAACTCTCTTAATTGTAATTCGAATGTCTCATTGCACACAATTTATATAAATAAAATATTTAATTACGGTTAGTATTGAGAGAAGGAATAAGACAGGGCAAAGATAAAAAAATTATACTAAAAAAAAGATTAAAAGACAAATGAAATGAATGTTGAAAAACAACCATTACATCAACATTACTATTATATAAATCGTGGACCGAGTACGTAATGGGACCGAGTACGTAATGGGGCCGAGTACGTAAATGGGTCGAGTACGTTATGGTCCGATTTGGGTGGGCCGAGTTCGTTATGGGCCGAGAACGTTAGTGGGCCGACTCTGCTATGGGCCGAGTTGTCCCGTAATCGTAGCAAACATATGTATGTGTACGATGTCAGTTCACAGTTCTATCCATTAGGCAAATTGTATTTAGGGTTCGTTTGCATTTACGTAATAAGATACATTAGTTAATTGGAGCTGTTTTACCGACTATAAACAATTAAATAAAGTAACTTTAACATACCCACATACATAACATATATTCATGTGTGTTTACCAACAAAATAAAGATACGTGCGTGCACATTTACATACACATGAAAAAACTTACATACATACATGCATATACAATCATGCATACATACAAATGTGCTAATTTAATTATGTAACAAGTTTTTAAAAATCTTGTTTCTATGTTAAAAAATACACATAAAAATGCAGTTTCTATTTAAAAATTCCATGCAGAGAAATCAGTGTACACAAAAAGATTCTACTCTAAAACTAAGGTGTTGAATAAAATTAGATAAATATACTACCGAAAATAAAATACAATCCAGTATGGTGATTATCGAATGTAGTTATCGACCCTCAAGGGTCATTATAGGAAGTTTAATTTGGTAAAATACAACTCGCTTGAGTGTTTGATTTGATGATGCATGTCATACTCGTTCGAGTTGTTGAACTCGGGAGTGGGATCAAGAGTATAATAACTAGCTAATAAGAATGTATTTATCCACAGACTGTTTTTAATTATATTTTTTTAATTCAGTTTTAATCGTTTCCTAACAACTTAGGACAGTTCGTGTCGAAAAACAGAGCTAAGTAGACTGTTCGGTTATGATAGTCTGCCTTTGTCGATAGTACGCATACATGAGGCAAACACTCAAAGGCTCGCTCTCTATCAACGGGATAATGTGATAACGTGCGTTAACTCTTTATTTTGTATCCCATGAGAAAAGTTCTATAAATAGTTATATTAATACGTAATATTACATTTATAACCAAATATATTGCGTTTTTTTAAATACAAAAACAACAATACAATAATTAGCCAGAAAGTTGTTTCTCTCTCTCTCTCTCTCTCTCTCTCTCTCTCTCTCTCTCTCTCTCTCTCTCTCTCTCTCTCTCTCTCTCTCTCTCTCTCTCTTTTTTCTTTTTCATATATAAAATGCATTCCCACGTTTATAAATAATCATCAGTTAATTTATTAACTGATTACAGTGTGCTGTAATCCGGTCATATGTTTATCGCCAAACATCAACATTTTTAGAAATTAAAAAAAAGAAAAACATCATAATTCGAAAATGCATTTTAAGTCTGTTTTTGACGAATCCGTGGGCTTCGAAGTGTTATAAATTTGTGATTTTAACAAAACGTTTATTATTTTTCTGGTCACTTTATGTACTATTTTTGAAACAATCTAAATATTATGTAAAGCCAATATAAACCACAAAATGTGTATTCCTTTTCTACGCCACCACCACCGTAATTGTCAGCCAAAAATGTCACACGTCTGAAACACTCATAAAAAGATAATTATAACTCTTTAAGAGTGTTTCTAAGCCATTTTGATGATAGAGCCAGGTGAGCTTCATAACGCCATTAAAATATTGGCAAAAAAGGAATTAAAACGTAAAAATTTAGACAATTTAATGATGGACTTGAAATTTAAGAAATCAAGATGTCGTGATAATTACCATTATCCTACCAGTCAGTTGAATGCTCCTTTTAACCGAGACATTGCACACATATTTAATGCGATGAAAATATACTACATTGAACAAGATTATTTTACATACTATTAAACATTTTTACACCTACATTTGAAGATTTCACAGTGGCGACTCTGTTGACAGATATAGAGCAGTGAGTAGTATGTATAAAGGCGGATCTCAGCACACACACCTCTATCTTCATTCAAATCCGTCGTCCCGGTCCCGGCGGGCCCGTTTCTCCGGCTTTTCACTCGGATAGAAGTGTGTGCTGAGCTCACGCCTTTATACATACTACTTTGGTATTGTAACCAAAATCATCATCTTCGTTGTTGAATAACAATTTCCTCCCCCCCCCCCTATAGTATGGTTTAGATAAAAATTATACATAAATGTTATTTCTAATTGAAAATTATTTCAGTGATCACCATTTATAATCGTTTATATAAAAATGATCACCCTTTATACTAGTGTTTAGATCAAAATGATAAACATTATTAATTTATCAATAGTTTTTTATACACTTTGAATATGTTTGATTATCCAAACACACTTGATCTGTTAAGTAAGCCGTTTTATGATATAAATTATATAAAATTACATCTTGAAATTTGAGTCTGATTATAAAATTACTGTTTTGAAGATTATTTTTTAAAAAAACATCGCTAGAATCGGCAGGATCATTTGATAATAAAAATTTAGTAACTAAGTTGGCTTCATCAGATTCATCATTTATGCTTGGTATTAACATATCAGTGCCATCATATGTGATCGCATTTGAGTTTCCAGGAATAATAATCTTGAAAAATAAGCCGTGGTTGGTTTTGAACGTTTTTATTTTGATTATATTGCCGTGCTTTAAAGTATAATAAATTTTAATTAGGGTATCGTTCATTGTATTTACATCGTAATAGAATTTAGAATTTATATAAAATATTGCGTTATGTATGATATAACAGTCTTCAATGCTACCCTGATTGATAAAATATTGTATAATTAGATAATTTTTACATTTCATATTATGTTTTAGTATATATAGTATCATATTTTTTTCATATTTTGCTATTCTATTTGGGGCAATATCAACTAACATATTATCTTTGGTTTGTAATTCATGGATTAGTCCAATACTATCATATTTTTTACCACGTAAATAAGCTTGTAATTCTGTTAATATTTTTGAATATATTGATGCAGCTAATTTACATGACGATCTTTTATGTTCGAGTTTTGGTTCGAGACGCCGTAATCCAGCACTAATAAATATTCCAAAACCAGATACTATTAGAAGTAGTGGATTTAGTGTGCTACCTGCTGAAATTACTCCACTTGTTGTTATTAATAGTGGTGCATAAAATATTAGTTGTAATACTTGGCAGCTTGTTTAGAGCAATACGCTTTTTTATGATAGGTATAAAAATATGCTATTAGTTGATTGAATTCCTCTTCTGGTATTGTTGTAGAAATATGATTAAAGTTGATAATTTTTTTCATTATATTAATGTTAAATGATAATTTTTAATTTTGCAGCAGCGTCAGAAACTAATGCATTAAAATCCGCATTACGTAATTCTGTAAGTACTGCTCGGTATTTATTAAACATATTAGATGAAGTGCGTCGCAGTTCGTTTTCTTGTTTTTCAGTGTATTCTTTTGTTGATTTGTAGTCGAGTGTATTTGAAACTGTTGCAATATCATTTATTTCACCGATATCGTGTTCATGCAAATCAATAAATTCGATAGCTGCTTTAACAAAGTCAATGTTAATATTACGTGGAATAAAGTATTGGCGGAGTATTACATATGCTGTTGCGAATCTTTCTTTTATATTTGATTGATTTATCTCATGTGATTGTGGTTGATCTGATGGTATATCATAAATAACATTTGGATCACCAAATCGTGTTTTAATTTCAAGTATTTTTCCATCTGTATTTCTTCGAGATATAATATCTGATATTATTCTATTAGGAGTTTTTCTAATAAACCTTAGACTCTCTTCGTTGTCATATAATTTATTTCTAAATGTTTCTGCTGTTAACTGTTTATCTTGTGGAACGTCATAATGAGAGAAAACGTATTTTTTAAGATCATCGTAACTTGTCCAATCTTTTATTTTATTTAGATCACTTAATTTTATTTTGTTGCTTAAATGCTTGTTTTTTTAAAAAAAATCGAAAGCCGCGCTAGCATTTCTTAAATAAAGATCTCTTTGTGGTACCCCAACAACATAGCCCATCACAAATACGTAATCGTGTATAAATATAGTAAAAACTGCATCAATGAATTTTTTAAAATTATTATAAAAATTAATAACTTCTACAAATGTTCTATTTCCTGCAGTACTTATTATTAATTTTCTAAATTTATCAATTTTTACATCCGTAAGAAAAGTTCTAGCTGTGTCAAATATATCAGACTTTTTATCTATTAACTTTAGTTCTTGTTCTTCTGTGTACGTTAATTTACCTACAAACTCAAATTTATCAGGGACTTCCACTATATTATTTACATCAAAATCATCTTTATGCGATTCAATAAATTCTAACGCTGATTTTACAATTTCTACAGGCATTGTATCGAGTAATAAGTACTGGTATAATATTGAATATGCTGCAGCAAAATCATCTTTAAAGTTGTCTTCGTTCCATAGCTCACTTACTTTTAATTTATCTTTTAACTTATCATGTAAACCAGAATACAGTGGCTCTTTTATAAAGTTTTTTAACACGCGATTATCAAATCGTTTGGTTATTATTTCATTATATGACAGTTGATCTGGATTTGGATTCCAAGTTATTTCATCTGGTATTTCATCAAGTGCGTTTAGTTCATCATAAAAAGCAGTTCTTTCAGGTTCTGTTAATGTTGCTGCTTTTAATTTTTTCTCAATTGTTTTCACAATATCAAATGCTGACGCTATATCATCACCTCTGTATTTGTTTTTAAATCCTAGTGTTTTTGATGATACTAGTACTAAGTAACTTGTTGCAAGACCATGAGCGTCATCTGGTTCGTTGTGGACTGCAACAATTGTTTCACTATCATTGTAATCTAATCCAATTTCTCTGAACAATCGTCGTTTAGCAAAATTATGCAACGCTTTTTCGTTTCTTCCAAGACCGTGACGTTTTTTTCTCAAAAATTTTATCTAAACAGTTCATATTTTCTTTATGTTTTTCTGATTCTCCTCCAGGAAATTTTCGTTTTTGTACTAACTTTGCCCGCAATATTGTAAATACATTATCACGAGTTAATTCTATGATTACATCATGAAGTAATTTTTCAATTTCATTCTCTAGTTTTTCCATTTCTGCTTGAGTACAAAATTTAACAAATATATCGTATTTACCCAACAGTTCCTTCATTTGAATCTTTCTCATAGCAATAACTGATTTAAAGTTTTCAATATTATTAGTTTGTTCATTATTTGGATTTTTAAATATATTTGATAGTTCACGAATAGCTGTTCGAACATTTTCTTGTTTTTGCGCTTCAGCTTTTTCTTGAGGTGTTTTATTAGGAAGTTGCTTATTAAATTCTGGTGTAGTTAGTTGATTATGATTAAATTCGAAGATTTTATTGTAGAACTCGCGACATACTTCAACAATTTCAGACATTGAAATTATTATTAGCGATTATACAATAATTACGATTATACAAAAAATTTAGACGTTATCATCCAGTGGAAATATTTGAAGCAGAGTAAGACCCGGATTTGTGAGCTCGGCATTGACCACATACAATCTGAAATACGAAAATTTTGTTGTATTAGATACAGTAAATTCTTGAATTGTGGCTCCGATATAAGTAACACCTGGTGCGGTTGTATATAATGTTGTATAACCAACATCATTACTGGAACCCTCGAGTCGCCAATTATATATTCGTTCTGCACCGCCGGCTCGTCCGCGCAGTTGAAATTTCCATATAGCAACCTGAAATGGACATTGTATTTTGATCCAGAAGTTTGCTGACACACCATTGGTTGCCCATTCATTTAAATTTATTGACGATTGTAGATGATATGTAAATAAGTAGCAAGGATCGTCCCCTGGATATGCTGACGATGATGTTACGATAAATCCAGTACGGTTGTTGCTGTTTCCGGATAGTGATGGAATATAGCCGACACTGTTTTTGGTTCGAGTACCACCTGCAACCTTAGAATCAACATACGCTTTGTTTGAGAGGTCATCTGTTGCTGTTGGCGCTGTCGTGCATTTAACAACGCAGTTTGTCATTACGAGATTGCCGGTCATTGTGTCGCCGATTTTGTTTCCCACGGTGCTTTTGAGGTTTACCAGAGATGAATATGGAACAGCATCACCGGGATTGGCTGGTACTGGTACATTTGTTATAGCTACATTATTCATGTTTAGCGGTCCGGTCATGGTGCTTCCGATTTTAAGAACAGCATTGTCTTGCATATACTTGACATTAACCGCGTTATCAAGTGCCCATGATAAATATGTGTTGTGCCCGTTTAGAACATATCCACCCATATTGAGCGAGCCGATCATTGTTGTTCCAATGCGTGGGACATATTCAGCGAGTTTTGTTGTGACTTGCGCATAGGATGTAGCATCGGAAATGTTTCCCGGTGGAAAAGTTGTAGGCAATCCCGTTATTTTAGCGCCGTTTACCATTGTTAAATTTCCAGCCATTATATCTCCAGAGCGATTGACATATTGCGATGTAATATCATCAACATATGTTTTGTTTACGAGATCAATGGCACTTGTAGGAATTGCCGACGATGTTATTTTGTTTGTTCCCATGCTTAATGTGCCCACCATTATATCGCCAGTTCGTTTGAGAAATATCGTTGATGAATCCACATATAATTTGTTGACGAGATTAGTGTCATTGATTGGAACATACGTCGATGATATTTTATTTGATCCCATATTTAATGTGCCTATCATTGTGCTGCCATAGCGATTAACATATGTTGATGCTACTGTGTCCACATATAATTTATTGACAACATCTGCGGGATTTACTGGCGCATACGATGACGTTATTTTATTGGCGCTCATATCCAGGACTCCGGTCATTGTGTCGCTGGATTTATTGACTTTTCTGTCGTTGATGGTTAACATCTGGATTAGACTTACCGCTTGAGTATTATCGGGGTTAAGTACGGGATAATCTGTTTCCAAACCAATTATTCGGGAATTGCTCATTTTTAAATTGCCGGTTATTGTGTCGCCGGATGATTTTTTTACTAGTCCGGATACATCTGCGGCTGCAACTACTTTTGCAGCTGATGAAGCATCTGCTGTTGTTTTTATTAATGTGCCGAATTTACTATAATAAGACATTATTTTTCAGCGATTATTATCAATGATTTTTATTAAAAAAAATTATATATACACATACATATATATAAACTCAAACATGTCGATTATAAACTTTGATGATCCATCAAGAGATATAAAAACTAAACATAAGAATGAGCTGCCAGATACACATTATTTGATTGTTGGACGAACTGGATCGGGTAAAACCAATCTGTTAATGAATTTAATAACGAGTAAAATATTAAAATATGATCGCGTGTATATTTACACAATTAATGCGCAACAACAAAAATATGATTTATTGCAGCAGTTTAATAATCAGGTTTTAAAGACAATGTCTGGCAAAGATATTATTACATTTCATTCACCCGATGATGTTATTCCCATTGCAGAACTTGACGATGATGAAAATAAGATTGTAGTATTTGATGATATACCTGTGACAGCTAAGGATACTAAACCAGTGGAATCCTATTTCGCATTGTCGCGAAACAAATGCTGCAATTCTATTTATCTCGCTCAAAGTTATTTTACAGTTCCAAAAACGATAAGGCGCAACACAGGTTGTTTTATTTTATTTGGTGGACTTGATAATAATGATATAAATAGAATCGCAAATGATTTTTACGGTGGTGCTATCGACAAAAAACAATTTATTCATATGTATAAATCCGCGACTGTCAATATGTACGATTTCTTTTTGTTTGACAAATACGCTGCTGATCCTGAGAAAATGTTTCGTAAAAATATTACACAATTTTTTGATAACGATTACATCATATAGGTATTATTTAATCTGTGGCGCATGTGTAGTAAATTATCCAACAACTAATTAATAATGGAACGATATTATCTACAACAGGTTCATGGTATTAACGATCGAATAATCGCATTAAGAAGATTAAGTGTAGCTAAATATAAAAATCAAAAGATGTTTCAATTAACCAGACAAGGTGATCAGGAAAGAGAAGATTCACTGCTAAGGTTTTTGAAACCAGTCCGAAAGTTCTTTATTGGTACGTTTAAAGATGATAAGGGTAATGAACAGGAGATGGATATATCAAAGGCAATTTCTCACGGTTTCAAACCAACTGAAGCCACACTTATTGAAATTCGAGATCTGCTTAGTGGTATGCGATTAAATATTATCGGTGATAGTGCTTCAAAAGCAGTTCAAACAGGTGAAATAGAAGATTTAACTCAATTTCAACGTGTTTTAAAACGGCCGTCATCAATAGATTTGCAGGATCCATATTATGTTTGGTCACCAAAATCAAAGCAACCATCAATAGCATCATGGAGAGCATTATCACCTCAACCCTCAACATCATGGTGGGAAACGCAACAAGATTCGCAGGATCAAATTTATGATTTACCCACACAATCAGATTCAGAGGATATTTTATCATCGTTATTTGATTTACCAACATCACCACCACCAACACAACAAGATTCGCAGCATGCAATTTATGATTTGTCAACATTACCGCTTCCAACACCACAAGATTCGAAGGATATATTATTACCATTATTTGATTGGTCAACATTGCCGATGCCAGCACAACCAGATTCGCAGGATTTAGTGCCTGTTCAACCAAAAAAACAGTTATCATCATCGTCATCGTCGGAATCGTCGACATCAACAGTACAGCCAGATTCATCAGATTCACAATCTACAGTGAAACACTATTCGTCATCGTCGGAATCGTCAACTCCACCATTAACACCACCACCAAAACCAGTAAGATTACAACAGGTATCACTACCATCATCATCGTCGGAATCGCCAACACCACCATCATCACCACCATTACAACCATCAACACCATCAGCACCAGTTTATGATCCTCGTGCGATAACAAGTGATATTATAAAAGATTATGATCTTACCAGGTTGTATCAGTTACAAGTGAATAATTTTATTATGCAACGTGATTTGACTTACGGACAGAATCAGGATTTAATAGGTGACATTTTTAATGCAGGTTCAATAATCGATGAGGAAATTGAGAAAAGATATACTTATAAGGCGAGTAATATGACAAATGAACATTTAGATAAGTCGATTGGTGAACTAAAAAAACAGTATAGACATGACATAACTCTTTTTCAAGATGTAAATGCATATCAGGGACAGCATTTAATATTAAAATTACTAAAGGTGTATAACACTGAACTAGAAAGTCGTAGAAAATACGCTGCGGAACAGCAAGAAGATGATGATGGCGATGATGGCGACGATGGCGACGATAGTGACGATGGTGACGATAAACGACAACAAAAGATAGTAAAATCAATAACACAGGAATTAGAAAGACAACAACAACCAGTTGAGGAACAACCAGTTGAGGAACAGCAAAAAGAGGTAGTAGAACCAACATCACAGGAGTTAAAACAAAGAGAAATAGAAAGAAAAATGGAGGAACAGCAGCAAGAGGGTGAAATTCAAAAAGAGGAAAAAATACTGGAAACCCGTCTTGATAGAGGCCTAACAGATATAAAATTATAATACGATGGAATATTTAAAAACGAATAAATAGATGTTAAAAAACAATTTGATGATAAACTAAAAGAGTTAGACAAAGAGTACGATGAAAAAATTGATAAAGAGGAAAAAATATTGGAAGAAAAGTATGCTAAAGAACTAGTAGACATATCAGAGGAAAGGGCTCAATATCTGCTTAATATTCAAAATGATGAAGAACAGGAAATAAACGATCTTAATTATACTATGAAACTTAATGTCGATTCCTTAATAAAAGCCCAAAAATATGAAGAAATGGATCAAGTTTTAAAAGAATATAAAATAAAGAAAGAAAAAGTATCTAAAGGTTACAATACTGATATGGAAGCAGCAAAAAAAATGTATGTTAAAAGAGAAGATGCGGCACGTAAATCACAACAAAAGGATAAAACAACAAAAATGAAAGAAATAAAGCAAGAATTGATGATTCAAAAACAAACGAAGATAGATACGATAAAAGAAAATTATAAAAAAGAAACAGATAAAATAGAGGCATTATTACAGGGAAAAAAAGAAAAAGAAGAACGAGACTTAAAACAAAAAATGAAAGGGATAAAGAACAGATAAGAAAACGAACAAATGTAGCTCAACAAAGAGAAACCATAAGAAAAAAATGGAAGCCACAAGTGCCGACAAAACCACAAGTGTCGACAAAACCACAAGTTCCACCGAAGACATTTCCAAAGCCACAACTGCCGATAAAGTCACAACTGCCGCCGAAGTCTCCGCCGAAGTCGCCGACGAAGTCTCCACCAAAGTCTCCGACGAAGAAAGCATCAGAACTATTAAAATCATCTTTTAAGAGTGATTTGGATAAAATGTTATCATCTGGTAAAAAACCGCTTTTGTCGAAGATGACGTCATATGCGCCTCAGCAGGTATCATCGTCGTCGCAAGAGCCGTCATCGGTAACAAAATTTGAAAAAGAATCTATTCCATCACCAAAAAAATTGAAATCAGATGCTAAAAGTACTCTAGCACAACTATTATTTGGTAAAAAATCATCTCCTCCATCATCTCCAGTAGAAGCAGTAACAGAATCTTTGGAACAGACGGCAGCATCATCAGGACCAAAACCACCACCACCACCTACTTTTGATCCATTAGCTTTAGCTAAAATTAAACCGCGAGAACCAGTATCAGAACCAGCAGAATATATACCGAAATGCGAAGAACAGTACGTAAAGTCGCTGATGAAAAAGAAGAGAGCCTTCAGAGTGCGCTGGCATTTGAATTGGCAACAAAGGAAGTAAAAAAACTAGTAACTTTTAAACTTCCTGGTAATTATAATAAAGAAGAATTATCTGTAATGACCCGTGCGGATCTTATTATTTTTAAAGAAAAAGCGGAAGCTGATAAAGAAATTATAAAAGAATATATAATTAGTAATACTAAGATTGGAAACAAATATTTAGAAAATTTCCAGCGATCAAATAAAAATTTAATTGGTAGAATTGATTACTGGATAGGTAAAACATCTACGTAAATTAATAATGGAACAAAAATTGATCAATGATCAACCGCGGTTGATTGACGATGATGAACGAATTACTACGTTAAGAAATCTTGCCAAAATCAAAAAAAAAAAACAATTGTTTTCCTCAACATCACCATTGTCGGTGGTCAAACGCGGTCCAAGAAAATGCATTTGAAGACCCGTCACAGATTTATCAGCGAAGAGGACAATAAATGAATTACTTCGTTAAGAAATCTCGTCGAAATCAAAGAAAAAAATCAACAATTGTTTCAACAGGCGCGATGGAAAGAAAAGGAAAGAGAAGAATCACTACTAAGGTTTTTGCAACCAGTTCGCAAGTTCTTTATTGGTACGTTTACAGATGATAAGGGTAATGAACAGGAGATGGATATATTAAAGGCAATTTATCGTGGTTTTAAACCAACCGAAAAGACACTTATTGAAATTAGAGATTTAATTAACGTCGACTGGAATAAACTGGTTCAGATAGTGAAACAGCAACAGTCAGTGGCAACACAAACATTGGATGATCAACAACAACAATCGATCTATGATCGATTGCCGATCTAATATATTCCTCCGATTTATGATCGATCGCGGAGATCAGAAGATGACGATGACGTATTTTACGATGTTCAATCGAGGCGGCCAGAAGATGTCGATGACGATCTTTTTGAATCGCAGCAGACTTTTGCTCGTTTAGAGCCGCAGCAGACTTTTGAACTTCCTCAACCTCAACAAACTTTTGAACCTCTTGATGTAGCAAAGATTGTTAGAGAAGCTTATAACACACCTATTGATGAATTAGAAGAAGAAAGAAAGAAACTGACTAATTTAAACAAATCGATGGGCCAGCGACTACGTGATACTCCAGACCCTGATTTATCAAAAAAACATAAGGACAGTATTTTAAAAAATAAAATATTAAAAGATGTGTATGACAAGCGAATGGATGTCTCTAAAGCAGAAGATGATGCCTATTCTAAAATATCTGCACAAACAAATATACCAAAAGAAGAATTAATCAAAAGTGAAATAGTTGCTAAATCTGCAGCAGAATATAGAGACAAAGTGCTGAAGGAAGAAGAAGAAAAAGATGTAAAAAGAAAAGAAAATAAACAGTATAAAGATCACGCAAAAAATCTGAATTTTAATCAACTACGTGATGAAATAAAAATACTTGAGGACAAAGCAGATCCAAAGGATCAACAAAGATTAGATTCGTATAAAAAAGTATTGAAACAAAAGCCACAACCACCGCAACCACCGCAACCACCACAACCACCACAGATACCTACAAAGCCATCAAAAGGCAAAGCTTCACATACAATCTCTGATACCTTGGCACAAATAAGAGATGGAGTTAAATTAAAAGAAACAAAGCCATCAAAAAGCAAAGCTTCACATACAATCGCTGATACCTTGGCACAAATAAGAGCTGGAGTTAAATTAAAAGAAACGAAGCCACAGCAGAGAGATAAAAAGTCAAAAACGGGTTTAGCTGAGATATTACGTGAAGAAATTAAGAAACGTCAAATATTTTTACAATATGGTGATGATGATGCTGGTTTCATCGACGACGAATGGGATGATGATGATCCGCATAAAATATCATCAGTAAAACCACAAGTGAAGGCAAAACCACAAGTGAAGGCAAAACCACAAGTGGCGCCAAAACCACAAGTGGCATCAAAACCACAAGTGAAGGCAAAACCACAAGTGCCACCAAAACCACAAATGCCACAAGTGAAGGCAAAACCACAACTGCCACCGAAGACAGGAAAAGGTATTCAAATCTTTAAAAATATTCGCGATGTAATAAACCGGTTAAATATACTTGTGTCATCAAAGCAAGCCGGCAATTCCGGAGTGGAAATTGACAATGAAATAGTGGAAATAATGGATTATCCCAGAAGCAGCAAATATATAAACACACAAACATACAAAAAATTCATAAATAAGTTTGTAAGCCGATGTTGACGTTGATTTTTATCAATGATTATTATATAAAATGTCCGCTGTAACACTACTCATGGACTCAGCTGCAACATCGCAGGACAGCGCAAATTTCAGAGTATCATATTCTCCAGCGATTGAACTTGCAGCCGACACCGATTACGAACTCGGATTAATATCCGCAACAATGTGGCACTCGTTTTACAATGTTAAAAAGGGCGTCGACGATCGATTAGATATCATAGTCGGCGGTGTCACCAAAACAGTAATAATACCACCGGGCGCCTATAACATCGATGACATCAATCAATTTATTATATCCGAAATAACCGAACTAGGATTTAACAAGGACGACTTTAACATTGAGCCAAATTACAATACAATGCGTTCGGCGCTGCAACTGAAAAATAATTTTCGTGTTGATTTTACTTCGCAAAACACAATCGGCGTTATGTTTGGTTTTTCACGCCAGATCTACGGTTCTTTGACCGATTCAGATGTATTATTACGCGGTGAATTTCAGATAAATATATCCGATGTTAGTACAATTCTAATCAATTGCTCGATCGTTTACGGATCCCATACAGCCAAGGGCAGCCGTGGTCAAACAATTTATTCGTTTAGTCCTCATGCTCCTCCTGGGTCATTATTGATGGTGTCGCCAAAACAAGTTATTTATTATCCGCTTAACGTCAGCGACAGAATCGCAGATGTTACAATGTCAATCACGGACCAATCGGGGCGGCAATTAGATTTTAATAATGAGCAGGTGACGTACTACTTACATTTACGTAAAATGTCATAAGAAATTTCGATCTCTTAGAGATCTCGACGATTTTTAATAAAAAATCCAATAAGAAATTTCGATCTCTTAGATGTCTCAAATCGACTTAAGAAATTTCATCAATAAACAATCGATCATAGAGGCATCAACGATTGATTAATAATTTTTATCAACGTTAATTTTATATAAGATGCGTCAACGCAAGATAATGAACAAAAAAATCGTTGGAGGATTTCTAGGAGGAATCTTTTCAAAAGTTGTTCGCACAAAACCAGGAATAGATTTTATAGTATCACCAATTGCAATTCACGAGACAAAAAAAAATTGGATCAGGTTTCTTTGATAATATGTTTAGATTTGCAACAAAAACTGCGGCTAATTTAGTTCCAAAAATTGCACCACTAGCATTTGATGCTGCGAAGTCATTGACTACAAGTGCGGCATCTGCGGCTGGAACAGCAGTTGGACAAAAGATTGCCGATAAAATTCGAGGACAACCGCAAGTCAATCCGCAACCGCAAGTCAATCCGCAATCGCCAGTCAATCACGGAATTGACCGTGACCATGACCGTGAGCTGTATCAATTGCGATCACAGCTTGGCTTCTCTAGGCCGCAATCAACAAGGACAATAGCGCCACAGCTGAATATCGGTAAGTTAATAAAAAACATAGCGCCGACTCCTGAAATAGAACGCGCCATGAAAAAAACTGCTAAAGAATTTAGTAAATCAGCCACTACAAATGGATTGCGACCGGTAATCCAAAATCCAGTTTTTTACTAACCGGTCCTCTTTTAGCGGATTGCGATTGCAATGGTTTGAAAATTTTTGAATTTTTATATAATCACTATTATTATAATAAACGCCATGTCGATTAGATCTTATCTTAATATTAACGACGTTTATGACGTGGATAATTCTGCAATAGAATTCGAGTACATTGAATATCAAGAAGACCAACCTAATACGGTTGATAAAACAGGAACTCTTATTTTAAGGACACGTGATGAAGACCTTTATCTGCTGCCTCATAAAGGATACATTGAAGTTCGTGGAAAATTAATGAATGTAGCCGCAGCAGCAGCAGTAGATTTTAATGCTGGTGATAACGTCTCTCTTGTGAACAATGGCTGGTCCCTTTTCTCTGAAGCTAAATACATAATCAACGACAATGAGATCGAACATATAAGACATCTTCCAATTGCTAGCACAGTAATGAACATCGTTAGTTTTTCCGAAGATTATTCCCGATCAATTTCAACGAATATGTTGTGGATAAAAGATGGTAGTACTGGAGGTTCTGTTCGAAACGAGTTCAGAACAGGCGATGGTTTTGGTGCTGGAGCTGGTGGAGCTTTTTTAGCTCCTCTTAATGATAACAATGTTCTTGTTGGAGCAGCTATTGTTGCTGATGCGGCAGGCGTTAATGCCGCAATTCGTGCTACTGCAACAAATCTCAGGCAGCAAAAGTATAACGAAGGTTATGCAAAAAGACGATTGATATGTGATAACAGCCGACTGGTTACGATACTTCTTCCATTGAGTTCAGTCTTTGGTTTTTGCAAGGACATTACTTCTGTAGTTCGAAGTATGAGGCATCGAATTGAATTAACAACAAATGCTAGAAATAATACAATACTTAGAGGTAACGGAGTCCAAGATGGTAGATTTGTTATTAGTTACGTATCGCTATGGATGCCAAAGGTCGTTCCATCAACGCTAGTATCATTAGAGCTCGAAGAGGCGTTGACGTCCTACACAAGAAAATTGTATTTCGAACAGTGGCGAACATATGAGCATGGCATGCCAGCAGGTAGTGCTAGCGGCACATGGAGAATAGATACAGTTCCATCTGAACGATTGCCCCGACACATCTTTGTGGTATTTCAACTAAATGAAAGAAATAACAATCAAGAGCAAAATAATATGATTTTTGATCGTATGTTTGTTGAACGAATACTTGTAAGAATGGCTTCGAGACAGTATCCAGAACGAGCTCTATAATGTAATTTTAATCCAACAAGTAGAAATGTTTCTCGCGCGTACTTCACGTTAATGGAAGCCATGCAAAAGTATCAAGACACCGCGGATGGATCTCAAATATCCATAGACGAATTCGCGAGATTATATCCTATATTTCATTTCGATCTTACAACACATTCTGAGCGATTAGTTGGGACACCAGCGGATATTGAAATTCAATGGAACCTCAACAACGCTTCATACGCTGCTGGTGAAACAGCTGCGAATGCTGATGGTGGTAGAGTATTTGGTGGTGTTGCTACAGCAGGTGGATATAATAATTTAGCTTATACTATTTACGCGTTAATAACATCCGACAGATACGTTGTTCTTGATGCTCTTAGTGGTAAAATGGCAATCAAAGTGTAATCACATTTTTGTATATGTTGATAATATCAATGTTGATAATATAAACACAATTATATACGATTATTATATAAACGATTATTATAATGCCTCGTAAAATCTATAAAAGATCGACTAGACGATTACGACCAAGAAGATCTGGTGGATCAATTGGTAGTGTCATCGCTTCAGCAGCTAGAACTTTATTGCCAAAAATATTACCACTACTAGGAACACTGGGTGTTGCAGCAGCAACTGGAGCAATATCCGGAGCAACAGAAAAAGCAACATCTGGAAGAGGAATTAGAAATTTGCGTCGACGTCGAATAGTTCGCACACCTTTGCATACACGCGTGCTTACACCTTTGAATACACGTGTGCGTACACCAGTGTACGGGTCCGGTATTAGACGGTGTCGTTGTTGATTGTGTTAATGTTAATCAACAACATTGTCAACATTGTTTTTAACAATGTCAGCGATGACAGCGATTGATCATGTTAATCAATCTTCGGTTGATCATGTTAATCAATTTTTATATAATCGCAATTATATCTACAATGATCAGAAGACCACGGCGATCCATTGGCGGCATGAAAAGAAGAGGCGGATTTATTGGTCCATTATTGGCGGGAATAGCTGGTTCACTGCTGCCAAATTTGTTAGGCCTTGGACGAGGTGTTAAAAAAAGACGAACCCGAAAAGGCCGCGGAGTAACTCTACCAGGAGCAAGAAGAGCAGGATACGGACTGCGACGTCGGCGAAGAAGGTAAATCAACGTCGACAGCGATCGATTGACAATGGATACGTACCACCGCTTAGTAACTTTGAAATTATGGATTATTTAAAAAATATTAAAAACTTTATCGGTGTTTTCAACAAGGATCAACTCAATCAATCGACGACAGCGCCGTCATTGACAAAGTCAGCGATTATTAATATACAGGATTTCAAAGATGGATCAGGAACACATTGGGTTGCATTACACGGCAACAATTACTTTGATTCATATGGCATTCCACCTAGTGATGCTATTAAAAAATATGTTAAAAGTCTTCCAAAATATAAAACCACAACGATAAATTACTCGTCGAAGCAAATTCAACCAGCTGGAACAAACACATGCGGCTATTATTGTATATTATTTATACGATGGATGAACTCGAAAAAATCATTTGTTGATTTTATTCTGCAATTCGATCCAACCCCGACGTTAAACAATGATGCAATTTGTCTAAAAATGTTCAAAAAGTTTTATTTATAAAATTGACTTTATGTTCAAAGAATTTTATTTATAAAATCAATTTTATGTAATCGCTGTAAAATAATGATGACTTACTGCCTCAAGTGTAAAACTAAAACAAAAAGCAATAATGAAAAAACAATAATAACAAAAAATAAAAGAACAATGATAAAAGGTACATGCGAAGTATGTGGTGGAAAAAAGAGTACTTTTATTAGCTCTCGATCTGAAGTAAATTTACCACATGTTGACAAAGTCAGCGGTAATGGCAATAATATTAATCTAATAGTCGACGATGTTAGCGATGATGATTACGCTTATATGTAAATATTGATATTATCAGCGATAACATCATTGTTGTTAATAACAATAATTTAAAAATTATTTAATTTTATATAAAAGTTTTTATCAATGATCATAATATAAGCGCCACATGAATTGTAAATGCAGAGTTAATGGCGCACCATCAAAAAAATGTATTTGTGTGGAAGGTAATGCAGTACACGTCTACTGCAAAAAATGCAAACGAAATAAAATTATTGGTGGAGCAATTGACATACACAAATGGATTGGAAAATTACCGCGACCAAAAGGTGGTTGGGTATTACCAAAACATAAATATACTGGACCATTTAATCCACTAGAAAATCAGCTCGACAGCAATGATCAGCCGCTGCCAGGACAAGAACCTTATAAATCAAGTTGATGCTACAGCTATGCGGCATGACATATGTTATCGCGATAATCCAGTAGACAAACACATGTGTGACAACAAAATGTTGGACGAACTTCGAGAAATACAACCAGAAAATATGAGAGAACGAATTGATAGACTTTTAGTGCGAGGAGTAATCGGAGCAAAATATAAACTCGGCCTTGGATACAAGCCTCGATTGGAACAATCTGGACTAGGATGCAAACCCCACATAATTACACGTGATGGTCAATTTGGTCAATTAGCTGCTGAGCTTCACAAACCAAAAAAAAAATTTCAACGGCGGCGTGTTGTGGTAAACGTTGTAGATGATACCTGGGCCATTGATCTCGCTGATATGTCTGCACTGGCCGACGACAACGACGATAATAAATTTTTATTAACTGTGGTTGATATTCAAAGTCGATTCGCTTTTATCGAACCAATAAAAAATAAAATGGGAGCAACAATAACATCAGCGTTCAGCAAAATTATCGCGGGTAGCACGCGGCAACCAAACAAAATATGGACCGATCACGGCGTAGAATTTTACAACAAACAATTCGAAGCCTGGTTAAAACAGCATAATATTACAAAATACACGACCGGCAATGAAGGTAAAAGCGTAATTGTCGAGCGATTCAATCGAACCATCAAAGAAAAATTGTACAAGTTGATGACCGCCAATAACACACGCAGATACATTAATTATCTGCCACAAATTGTATCCGAGTATAATAATACAAAACATAGATCGATTGGAATGACGCCAAATGAAGCACTGTCCAATCCAATACTAGCAAATGAAAATCTGTATCGTAAACATAAATTTAATGTCGGCGATCGCGTTACAATTTCGCTATCCAAAAAACAATTCGAAAAAGGATTCACGCCAAATTGGAGTGAAGAAGTATTCGTGATCAGTGAGATATTAACAACAATTCCCATAACATACAAATTGCGAGACCAAAATAAAGAGCCAATAACAGGAAGTTTTTACGAACAAGAACTGCAGCACACAGATCAATATATATTTGTGATTGAAAAAGTAATAAAGCGACGCGGTAATAAATCACTTGTTAAATGGCGTGGATATAGCGATTCTTTTAATAGTTGGGTGCCGACGCAATCAATTGTCGATCGATAATAGATCGATTGTTGACCAATTACAAATTTATCGCCGATTGCCGATTAAACCAGTTCATCTCTCGGCAAATCCTAATATAATTATTTAAAATGTATCTGCATTTAACAGGTGAGCATAAACTTATTAATTCCTGGCGCCTATCATTAGCAATATTAAGTAATTCAAAAATCTTAAAAAAAATATAATCAAATTTAATATTTTTTTTACGACCGGGGATGTGAACATTTAAAAAAAAAATTAATCTTCGTTGGAATTCTTCACGTTCTTCCGGTGTAAAATTAAATTTAGTCGTTTTTTTAATCACATTATATTTCGCATTATAGCAACTTTTCTTTCTAAAATTGTTGTACGGTCGATGATCAACAACGGTCACAGCATCGTAGTCATCAATGACTTCTCCAGGTTCTAAATCATACGGTGGAGTTTCATCATAGTGTAATTGATGATCAATCGCTGATCGGTCTATGATTGATGGTTGATTAACGGCAGTGAGTTTATCATTTATCATCAATTGTTGATCGGCAGTACTAATAAGTAATTTTAATCTCGATAACATTATATAATAAACATATTTTTATATAATTAATTATCATATAATCACAATGGTAATAAGATATCATGTAAAAGGATTCATTAAAAACATGTCCGATCTGGAGCAAGCAATAAAATATTGTTTCGCAAAAACACAATACTAGGGGAAGTGTTGCAATACAAATAAATAAGGTAAGCAACGAAATCGGAGCAGAAAAAAATAATATTTTACTAACAGCTGAAGAACTAAAAGCATTTAACGAGCGTGGCAGTATAATAATCGAGTGGGATGTTGTAGCAATAATGTCATATACACACAATTGCCTATCAAAGAAAGATCTAATCCGAATACTTAAAACAAGTTAAACATACTCAAATTTAATTTTGCGTTGCAATTTCTTGGAAAATGCTGATTTTTGAATTCCATCAGCGGCGCGTTGTACAGATGCGCTGTGAATATTAAAGTGTTTGGCTGCTGACGATATAGAATCAAATTTTTGCTGTTCTTCTGTTTCTGAATCAGCTGATATTACTGGACGAGCTGGATTACCAAAGGTAGTTCGATTAGCATTATTTCCTCGCATTGTATTTTCTCTTGAGGAAACTAAATATAAATTTTCTAGTCGATTATCTGATTTAATCTTATTGATGTGGTCTATAACCAACTTTGATGGAATAATATCATTAAACACTTCATACACAAAACGATGTGATAGCATGCATGTAATTGGATTACTGAGAACACCAACCATTAAATATCCAGTATTATTCATAAAACCAACTACCTTTTTTGTTCGTATATGACGTATCATACCCTTATCGTTGGCTTCGTAATTTTTATACACTGGATGTTTTTGATATTCATCCTGCAATCCTAAATTATCAACGTTATTATCAGTAACCGAACCATTAACATGATAAACTCGATGGCTTTTTGGAATTTCCCCGACGAAACAAGTATAAATAAAGTCTTTGACAAACATCTCGGTCTCATCACAGACAATTTTATACCCTGCTGGCGTTGTAATAATTTCAAAATAAATGTCATCATCACAAGAAACTGAACCTGACATTGTGCCATAAAACCTATCGAGTGCAGAATGAACACAAGGGGTATTAAGTTCATCGTATTCGGGAATTCTAGAATATTGCATGATATATAAATACCATAAAATAATTGTGTATCTAATTAATTATTTTGTATCCCGCGATGTTAATCATATTAGTGTAATAAAAAAATCAATTAAAGAGATAATAATAATAATGCGGAAATCAACACATGTTAAGAAAATTGCGTCAGCGTTTGCTGGATTTGATAATTCATGGCAGATTGATCTGGCAGATAACATTGTGTCATTATCACCATCAAAATTATACAACATAATATCACCAACAATAATACAGGAACGAGCAAAACACTTAAGCATCAAATTTTTAGTGCAATATAAGGTAATATTCGAAAAAGCAACGATCAATGATCAACAATCGTCAAATAAAATTGAGGGCTATATTTCATCAAAATAAAAGATAGCTCTTCTTGGATCAGACTTAAATAAAATAATAACAAAAACAATTTTTTGTGAACTCGAAAATAAAATATCAGAATATGTTTCATTAGGTTCTGCTTGGACATTACAGCAAATACAATCTGTGTTAATTCACACTCATAAATTTAAACCATTGCGAGGAAAATCTTATGTAGAACTACCTGAAAAAACTAATAACAGCAGATGTGTGATAAATGTAAATAACAATGACAATAAATGTTTTCAATGGGCGATTCTATCCGCGCTTTACACACCTGAAAGAAATCAAAATAGAGTATCGCAATACAAACAATATGAAAATTCATTAAATTTTACTGGTATTGAATTTCCTGTTGCTGAATCACAAATTACAAAATTTGAAAAACTCAATGGGATCAGCATTAATGTGCTTGGTCTCGAAGAAACTGCCAACAAAATAAAATATTATCCTCGGCTGATAAGTAAAAAAGCATCACAGGATACAATCAATTTGCTCCATCACAAAAAACACTATTGCTATATTAAAAACTTCGATGGACTAGTTGCATCGCAGTACAACAAACACAAATCCAAAATATATTTTTGTTACAAATGTCTGCATGGATGCCAATCAGAGGATGTTCTCAGTAAGCATCTCGAGTATTGTGTAGAAGTTCAAAAAGTAACACTACCAAAAAAAGGAAAAGAGTCATTAAGTTTCAAAAACTACAACAAACAACTAAAAATTCCCTTTGTTATTTACGCAGACTTTGAATCATTGCTCGTGCCAATCGCATCAACAACCAATAATCCCCAAATATCATCAACAACAGAAATACAAAATCATGTCCCTTGTGGTGTTTCGTATAAGGTAGTATGTATAAATCCAAATCTATCAAAAGATATTAAATTATATCGCGGCAATAATCCCGCAGAATGGTTATTATCCAACTTAATGGATGAGGCAAATAACATACGATTAATGTACAAAAGACCTAAAAAAATGATACCACTAACACAGCAACAAGAAGAAGAATTTGACCTATCAAATATATGTCATATTTGTCAACAACAAATTACTCTTGGACCTAATAAAGTAAGAGATCATTGCCACATTACTGGAGAATACCGTGGGCCAGCACATGATCAATGTAATTTGCATTTTAAATGTCCTGAGTTTATTCCAATAATATTCCATAATTTGCGTGGATATGATTCGCATATAATCGTCGAGGCATTCGATAATGTTAATCTCCGAGATAAAAAAATCAGTTGCATCGCAAATACAGATGAAAAGTATATGTCTGTGACAATAGGGCCTCTGCAATTTATTGATAGTTTACAGTTTAAACTCGCATCACTTGATGTACTAGCAAAGGGATGTGGTAAATTTACACATCTAGAGCATCTGTTTTCAATGAAAACAGTAATATACTAAAACAAAAAGGAATTTATCCTTACGAATATATGGACGATTGGAACAAATTCGATGAAATATGTCTTCCACCACAGGAAAAATTTGATTCCAAACTAAAAATGGAAAAATTATCTGACGGTGATTACGAACACGCGCAAAAAGTTTGGTCTATGCTAAATTGTAAAACACTCGGTGATTATCATGATGTATATCTTAAGACCGACGTTCTATTACTAGCTGACATTTTCGAGGAATTCAGATCCACATGTTTAAACTACTACAAACTCGATCCTTGCTGGTATTACTCATCGCCTGGATTATCCTGGGATGCAGCATTAAAACTAACCAAAGTAAATCTAAAATTGCTGACAGATCCAACTATGTTTTACTTTATAGAAAAATAAATACGAGGTGGAATAAGTGTTATTACCAAAAGCACGCAATCGCCAATAACAAATACTTAAAAGACCACGATGTAAGTAAGCCATCGAGTTATACTACAATAATTTATATGGTTGGGCAATGTCGCAGCCAATGCCTGTCGACGAATTCCGCTGGATAACAGGAGAACAATATCTGATTGAAACAAATAAAAAAATACCAGAAGATGTAGGATATTTTGTTGAGGTTGATCTAATGTATCCCAATCACCTACACAAATTACATAATGATTATCCTTTCTGCGCTGAATAACTACTAATCTCCGATGATATGATATCCCAAGAACAACGCGATCTAAAATCAAAATATAATCTCGGTAAAAATGTTGCGCATAAACTTATTCCCAACTTAAGGAGCAAAACTCGATACATCATTCATCATAAAGCATTAAAACAAGCTGTAGATCACGGTATTATAATAACGGTAACCGGACAATTCGGTGCCGGACAATTCGGCGCAGACAATTCGGCGCGGACAATTCGGCGCAGGACAATTCGGAGCGGACAATTCGGGACCAAAAAACGGGTAATTCGGAGCGGACAATTCGGAGCAAAAGCGCGCCGACATGCACTCTGTGAAAGATGTAAATAACAAAAAACATCACTTTTAAAATAGTTTTCTGAGTACTTAGCCTATAGTTCTTCTATGTAAGACCAAATATTACAAATAATAAGAAATAATAATTGTAATTTTAACATGTTCAAATGGTTCAACTAACATTTACTGAGTTAATTACTCTAAATGCTAATGTTGTATGCGATCCCTTTGTCTTTGGAAAATAATCGGCAGTCAGTTAAAGTTAATTATAATTATTTCATCTGAAAACATGAAAGTAAATTTTTTTTATCGCGGGCTACAGTTAGTTAGAATTGGAATGCGAATAATGGTCTTGGCTTTGGATTATTGAATACTACACACATTGTTTACTTTAACTTAATTTATACCTGCGCGGTTTTGTCGCGCGTCCTTTTGTCGAGGTTGTTTTGCATTGCGCTCATATGTCGGCACGCTTTTGTCCGTGCGCTTTTGTTACGGAGCCACTAGTTAACAATACGGAATTACGGTGGGATATAAAATGTGGAAAATAGTTATCATATGTGTGGTAGCTTGAGACAAAATTTGAACAAACAAATGCATACCCCTTTTAGGCATTATTAGATATCACCGAAAAGGGCGAGGTTTATTTGTCAATCAATTACTAGTGCTTCACTCACTGTGTAACAGGCGGTGTCTTTGAAGTATGTCGCAGAGGCTCAAGTGTAACCGTTGAGAAATAAATTACTCAATTATGCAAAACTTGTTTGCGACATTGGCGAAGCCCAGGACGATCCCTGGCAATGTATTCATTTTTTATATTTTAAACGCAGTATAAACACGCTTTCAATTTTAAACGCAGTATATACACGCTTTCAATTAACCAAGACATTTCACTACACAATAAGTGAGTACATAGTTTTGAAACCTAGACGCTTTCAATTAACCAAGACATTTAATTACACAATAAGTGAGTACATAGTAGCTAGGGGGACCAGTGTATATAAGCATGACTAAAAAGGTCAGTGGACAGACACCTTTGGAACTTTCAACTTGCAAGTCCAGCATCATGGTCGACCTTTCCTGCGACATGATATTGACTTTAAATTGTTCGCAGCGGCGGAAGATCTTCAATTCCTTAGTGGATGCAGAGTGTGGTTCGGAACTTTTAAAGTGAGTCCAGCTGAATATACACAACTGTACACTATTCATGGAACACGTGATGGCATCAACATTCCATGCGTCTTCGCCTTGCTGCCGAATAAAACGGAAACTACTTACACAGCTATGTTGATGAAATTGAAAGAGGTTGAACCGCGATTACAACCACACACCGTCATAACCGACTTCGAAAAAGCAGCAATGAATGCGTTCACAAGCGTCTTCCAGCCACAGATTCACGGCTGCCATTTCCATTTTGGACAATGCGTCTGGCGTAAAGTTCAAGAATATGGATACGCAGGGAGATACAACACCGAACCCGAATATGCGATGCACATCCGAATGCTGGTCGCTCTGGCTTATGTTCCAAACAACGATAAAGTTCGTGTTTATGAAGAACTGATAGAGCTCGATTCATTTCCAGAAGTTGACCAACTACTCAACTACTTCGAAGACACTTTCATTGGAAGACGACGACTACGACGACGAGCTGTTGCTCTGTTTTCATCCGACATCTGGGATTGCTACCAAGCTGTGCGTGACGATACTCCTCGAACTAACAACGCAGTGGAAGGATGGCACAGTGCATTTGCACGGTCAGTACAAATTGCTCACCCAACTCTGCCGAGGTTGATAGTAAAACTTCAGAAGGAACAGAACACAAATCAACTGGTCGTCGAACGTCTACTTGCTGGTGAAGATCCTCCCCTGAGGAAAAAGAAATATCGAGACCTGGATCGTCGATTGCGCATGGTTGTGTTAGATTACGAAAATCGTTCATCAATTGATTACTTGCGCGGATGTAGTCACAACATTAATTTAATGGATTAACATTTAGTATACTGGTAACATTTTAAAAATGTGATTTTGTGCAAGAGTGGCTGGTATTTGCTATGACTTTTTTTTGTAGTAAGCTAAATAAACTTTACTTTATACGGTATTATAGTTCTATTAAACATGATTAATAAAAAAATGCGTTTAAATTTCAAATAGATATGTTTTAAATATCCTGCTCCCATTTGTCCGCTCCGAATTGTCCGCTCCGAAATGTCCGCTCCGAATTATCCGCGCCGAATTGTCCGCGCAGAATTGTCCTGCTCCGAATTGCCCTAGCACCATAATAACATATGTACATCGTGCACTAAAATTTCGACAATCTTGCTGGCTCAAAGAATATATAGACTTTAACACCAGTAAAAGAGCAGCAGCAACAACTGAATCGGAACGAGATTTTTCAAGTTGATGAACAATTCGGTGTTTGGTAAGACAATGGAAAATATAAGAAAGCGTAGAAATATAGAATTACTCAATAATCCAGCACGACGAGATAAAGTTCTAGCCGAAGACACGTTTGTATCAATGAAAATTTTCAAAGAAAATCTGGTAGCAGTACATAAACGCAAAACCGACCTAAAACTAAATAAGCCGATCTATGTTGGATCTGCCATACTAGATATATCAAAAATATTAATATATGAATTTCATTACGATTATTTCAAACACAAGTACCCCAGCTCAGAATTATTATTTAGAGATACAGATTCTCTCTGTTATTACGTTGAGACTGAAGATTTATATCAGGACATCTACGACAACAGAACGTTGTTTGATCTATCAGACTACCCTAACAATAGTCCTTTTAAGTGTGAGGAGAATAAAAAGGTAATTAGTAAATTTAAAGATGAAACTAACTTTACTCCGATCAAGGAATTCGTTGGATTAAGATCTAAAATGTACAGCATTAAAACCGATGATAATAAAACAAAGAAAAAAGCTAAAGGAATTGTAAAAAATGTAGTTGATAAACATATATCATTCGATGATTATCTTAATGCGTTACAAGGTGAACATAATCATGTGTCTATGACAACAATAAACTCAACCAAACATAATCTTAAAACAAATATTATCAATAAAGCTGGATTATGTAATTTCAATGATAAACGAATTTGTTATGATGGAATAAATACATTATCATTCGGATATGATCACAATGATAATGAACCAGAAGATGTCCTCGGCATAATTTTCGGAGAATAATAATCATTTTTATCTAAACACTAGTATAGAAGGCCATCATTTTTATCTACGTTTATATATAAACTATTATAATAATCAAATATAAAAAAGTAAACTACAATAATTTTCAATTAGAAATAACATTTATGTATAATTTTTATCTAAACCATACTATGGGGGGGGGGGGGGCGAAAATTGTTATTCAACAACGAAGATGATGATTTTGGTTACAATACCAAAGTAGTATGTATAAAGGCGTGAGCTCAGCACACACTTCTATCCGAGTGAAAAGCCGGAGAAACGGGCCCGCCGGGACCGGGACGACGGATTTGAATGAGGATAGAGGTGTGTGTGATGAGATCCGCCTTTATACATACTACTCAGTGTGAGATGAGATTTTGGCAGACTCAAATTAAATAGTCATGATAGATGGGCTGATTGCAGAATATCTAATTGGCATTTTACAGATCAAAGTATACAATAGTTAGTGAAAAATATTTGTAAATTTCCCATTTTCTTTTAAATAGTAAAACTGCTCTCTGAATGTGAAATACCTTTACCTGATGAACAATCACTTAATTAAAATAATACTAACATAGATATGAAACAATTTTATTTGATCTGCAACAATTTTAAGTTAAAAACATGATTGGAGATATCTCAAGTGAAACAAATGACTAGCTATTAATAATTATAGTTATTACTGAAATAAATCAATGGATGTAACTGATGAAGACAGGAATTATGTAATTAATGAACAAATTCGTAATTGGGTACTTTGGTATAGGGGGCGCTCTACAGATAATACATGCTTCTGACAGAGTGACAGGTGTAAGATGAAGTATTTTGCATTTGCAACATGCACAATGGAGAGAATGTTGGCATACTTCTATGTTACTTTCATGTACTGTGGCTGAAATTTCTTTACATATTGTACTTGCGGAAACTGGACATGATCTAAGCACACTGCAGACAAAATGGCCGCTCCAAAGTGCTCGAAACATCAGCCTGAATTAGTCAAAAGTGCACTATTTTCAGCAGTTATTAAAATGGGGAAACGAATTTTGCCAGAGCAGACAATACCAGCCTCTGAAAGTACTATGAATGAATTACAAAATATCTAAAAAGTAAAAAAAGTTATCGGCTCTTTTTTTTTATTTACCTTTGAAGTCCAGGAAGTGAAAATGACCAAGCGGAGCTAGCAGTTTTTTTTAGAGGTGCACATCTTAAGTAAGACCAAGCTGTATACTCTATAACCCAAATTTCACCCATCAATCATACACCAAAATAAAGGGAATTCAAAGTTCTTTTAACAATACCTAAGATATACAAGGTCTTTTTTAAATAGCCAGGACAGCCAGTCAGGAAAACCTGGGTAATTCTTTTTCTTTAAAAATCTAAAAATATGCAAAGTACGAAACTGGAGAGCGCCACCATAGTAAACTTAAAGACAATTACAATTTGTACAATGTTGATCCAAATGAACCAATTGACTAGACTGACTTCTTTCTGCAAAATACCAACGGACCAACAGATGATGGTATTGCAAAGTTAAATTATAGCATAAGAAGTAGTACAATGTGACGTTATAGCGACAAGTGAGCTTCCTATGTTAAACAGAGTAAAAAGTTTATAGCGACTAACATGAATTTACCATGGGAATAAACACGATAAATAATTTATAGCGAGAAGGGGATTTTAACATTAGGCCGACATTGTGTGGGTTTTTGAATCAAGATATAATATCTAAAAATTGGTTCATAGGTTTCACATGAGGTGTCTGTCCTGACTGGAAATGTAACAGTGTAGCATGTTAGATGTGTTTTCCGGAAAGGTGTACTTGTCTGCCCTCTAACTGAAATGCCGTATTTTATTTTGTCTGATAAATATATGGAAATAAAAGTATATCAAATATCAAACTGATGTATCATATACATGGGTGTGTGTTGGAGAGAGAGAGAGAGAGAGAGAGAGAGTAAAAAAAAATAATCCTAAGCAAACAGTTGTTAACACCATGTTTCAAAATCAACATTTCTAATACAATGTACAGGATAAGAAGTAGCATAGTGCTCACTTAATCATGAATAAACGAAAAGGGAGGATTAGGGAGAGTCCCTTCCTTTTCATATACAAATACCAAATATTAAGCATGAACATGTTTACAAAGTTGACAACGTTATAACGTAAGACTAGACATCCCACGAGACTGAGTGTTGTTCTTGTTCTGGCCGTCTTGACACCATGACTATCTTTTTCTTCTTCTCCGCTTAGGGCCTGTAACTCTTGTTCTAGTCTGAAAAGAGCATGCTCTTTATTTACTTCTATGACTTTAAGTTACATATCTTTCTTTTCTTATTCTCCTCCACTGAGTGTCTATGACTGTTGTTCTGGATGCAAAATATCATCTTCGCCTATTTCCATGGGTTCTTGTTCCATCTTTTTGGATAGTCTAGGACCACTCCTATCAAATTGTTGATTTCCAGAGTATTGTCAAATTCTGCATTCAAGATGTCGTTCACTGTGTCCACCAGAGCCAGTGCAAACTGAAGTTCCACTGAGTTGACCTGATGTGATAGGGTGAAAACGACCTCCGTTGTGTCTTTACCTGGAGTGAGATCAAATCCCCACTAAGCATATCCTTCTGAATATTCGTCGTTATATTGGGTTATAATGTTGACATAAATAGCTGCATGTTTCTTTATTATCAGAAGTTGAGAGTGATGTGACAAACACTGTGTTGATGCAGTCTGCTGTGTAATATTCAAAGGCATCTATCTAACCTTTATTATTTTATTAAATGTTTGAACCTTGAACTCTGGTCTTTTGCGATATAACCTACAATATAGATATACGAGCTTTTCTTCTGATGTCTTACGTTATATAAGGACAAAACGCATGTAATATACCTGTAGAGCAGCTACGAGCTCTTGGCCAGATCGTGTACTGTCACCATATCTATTTGCTTTTTTGACACGGCATGTACTACGTAATGACTTGTCAATTCTGACACGAAGGGTTGCGTCGGTCGCCTCTTAGCCATGTCTTTTTTGGGGGTGACGTATTCCAAACCTTAAAGCCCATATAAGCAGCTGCCGGGAAGGATGTGTCAAGTTAGCTACACCTGTCTTTCTGAGAGTTCCTTCACCCCTTCTCCGTTACAGATTAAGGTCGATCCTGGTCACCTCTCGCACCTCTCAACGTGTAAAACCTATTTCGAATGCACATGTGAGAGTGACACCTCTCGTGCACGTGACGCTCACCAAAAACCTTTCATGATATATAGACGGAGAATATCGAGTTATGAAGCTAGGTGGCACTCCCGACAACTATGTTTTAAAAGAAACAATATAGCACCAAAACGTTTGCAACAGATGGATTTTCTTCAGCCCACACAAGGGACACCAACCTTAATACCATCATCCTCGCCTGGAGAGTCCGCAACACCAGTATTACAAGATTTCCCATCAACTCCGACCACTTCACGCTTGCTGAGCTACCCAGCAACAGTATACACATCCCCGGTGAGAATTCTTACATCATCGCCTGGCGTTCAAACATCTCCGACGACTGCAACGTGGACAGAGACAATTGCTACCCTGGTCCCAGTGTTCCAGGACCAAGTGTCACATGCAAAAGCAGAGATTCCCTTCAAAAGCAGCCAATGTGCGTTCCAACCAGCCCCAGAGCGATGTCCCCTACAAGACTCTTACGGCTGTAGCTCTAGCAGGCCCCAGCAATTGACAGCCCTTTGCGCCAGATTATCTTCTAATAATACTGACTTACAATTTGCAGATATATGCTAGTATTAGAACTGTTTATATTGCAGACAATTGGCCCACTGCTTGCTATTACCGTCATCAAAATTATACAGTTCGATTGAGAGTGCAATGTCTTCTTGGGGCAGCGATAGATTCTCACATGCTGGTATGTCTTACCTATATCAAAGTTTTACATTGTTTTCTTGCGATCTGTTACAAATTATTACACTTGGTTGTATAATGTGTTGTTTGCAAGAGCAAGATTGATTTTATGCGCTAGTCGGTTCGTAGGTCTTAAATAATATCGTTTTCTTACACAAACGCATGCAACAGTATGATATGATTTGATATATGATATGATACTATTAAAATGACTAGTGTCATTTATAATTGCTGTAAAGTAGAAGTTTGAGCATGATAAAGAAATGTTAGATATTTTCTGAAAACAACAGGGTCTATCTAAAACAATTCTCAATATCTTAAATTACCTCTAAAAGGTTGGGGTAAATAGGTAATCCGGTTTAGGTATTAGTAGCTTTACCATATAGAAACAACAAATTACTTCATTAACGAATATCTTTCCATTAACATAGAAACCAAACTCATGCGTTAGTGTCCAGCTATGCATAGATTTCGGTAGAAGAAAGAAGAAATTTCTTGGCTGAAACACAAGTCATGCTTTGAATGTATCAGAGGCTTTCGGGGTCACGACATCGTCAAAAAATATTTCAAGATATTTCCTAGTAACTGTTGCAACCCCTGCTACAACTGGACAATTGTGTGGTACGGATGGATTTTTCTGTGGCAATGCTGACTGTGCTAACTTTCCCAACTGTCGTTGTGGGTCCCGTTGGCGTTGACCAAACCACATAATACGGGCTCGTAATTAGCGACGGTGAGCGGGCCTCATGGCCTTGATCTTTATTCCTCAGACTTTTCACATGACAACAGTTCTTGTTGCATTTTTAAACCGCCATCGACATTTATAGTGCCACTTGCTGACCTAACAAAGCCTTGCCGTACTTGCCTTCTGCAGGTAGAGGTGCGGTTCTCACCTGACCCGTCTCAGCCATATTGAGGCTGATACCTGTTCATAGTCCAGTGGGGCAAAATATAACGTCAGTAAGATTGGTCTCTCATGTGCTGATAATCGTGATGGCAACTGCTTCAGTCGGCCAACTCTTGAAATCCGACTGGGTTTCTAAAACAAAAAAGGTTCTTAAGGGTCTCCTTGCTCAACGAGATAGCCGTAGGAAGTGTTTCTTTGCCTTCTAATCTGTTATACGAAGGCTATAGCTTCGCTATTGAACGAGGTAACTATAGACAGGCTTTTCAAACTTCAGGTTAGTCGGAGGAACTAAAATCGAACGTGTTTTCAAACATGAGAAGTAAACAGTATTATATGTGGCCTCGTTAACAGACGCGAGCTTGACATCGTTAACAGACACAGGCTTGTTCATTGCAATTTAGAATGGAGTCTTTTGTTGCTTGTCGCAAATAATTTAAGACCCAGTTTATTAACTTTCATTATATAAGCAGAGTAAACAGCAAATGATTTATTTTTCTATTATGTGTAATGTGTTCTCCTTTAATACATTAAAAACGGTTCTTACAGTTTCTACTTTCTAATAGTAGATCCAATACTTTTGACTTAGAGTATTATAAACACTGTGGGTTTCCGGATGCGTATAAGAGCTACGCTTGTTTATATATTCATTAGTGAAGCTTCTTTTCTATCAGGATATCTTGTCGAGGTTAAAGTCATACGGAATAGTTCATTTTTCGATTTAAGAGTTTATTGTTTACATTCGTATTTAGATTTCATATAATTTTTAAAAAAATATTATTTACATACCTATGCATTAAAGCTCTGTCAATAAAAAATAAGTAAAATTGTTTTAGAAAACTCAGTGGTACATTTCCTGTACCACATCAAGAATGAACGAAATCCATGCACACCGGAGTACACAAAGTAGAATAATCCAATTAACATTCAACCTCGAGATCTGGTTTCTTCGTCTCAAGGTTTCATCAAATTGTGTAAACAGGATCCAGTTTTGTACAATTTTCTCGGACGAAATCTTGTCTGCATCAGTGGCATTGTTTATTGTACACAAGGCTGTCGAAACGTCGAGATGAATTTCTTCTTAGTTTCCCTTATTCTATCATATTTGACGTTTTCTTTAGGAGACGGTAAGTTTAATCTTGTTTTATTTTATAACTCTCAACATTTGTAATCAGACTCTCTCAATTTTTATTTTTCGAGATATTGCCTACATGTTTTAAACACCAAATTATTCCTATAATAAGCTTAAACTGCATAGCTAAGTAGTTACTTTCAAAAAGGAAAACATACGTTCTCATATATCTACTCTGTCTTCCATACAAATTTTACTTCATATCGAAACATAGTAATTCTTCATTTCAAACACTTGGACTACCAACCAATGTTATACAGAATAGCATCATTTTTCATCACATATGTCAAGCATTTTTCTGTAGAGGAGTCGCTTTGGTTAAGTGGTTAGAGTATGCCTACCCGACTCGCAAGTAGAGGGACGTGGGTTCCAATGCTGCCCAGACGTGTCCTGGGCAAGCCACATCCCGCCAATTTAGCACACCAACGTTGGGCCAATGTTGTACCAGCTTTGTCACCGAAGTTGATCCAACGTGGCTAAATGACGTTGGCCTAAAAGTCATTTTGCTCATTGGTCCTCTGCTGGACTTACATGTCGGGCCACAGTTGAACCAACGGTGAGCATTGTTGAATCAACGTCGGTCACAATTTTATGATAATCCGTCGGGTCAATGTTGACCCGACACGTAGGCCAAATAGAGGGCCAATGAACAACATGACGCTGGACCAACGTCATTTGCATCATCAATAATCTAGGGTACTAGTATGCAAGTATATACTTGACGGTATTAAACCTGCTTCTTAAGCAAAGTCTAAGTTACATAAACGCTTACATAAACACCATCCCGCCTGGTTTCCACGAGCATTTGTGTAATATCTGTGCCGAATATGATTCTAAAATATAAAAAACATCTTTTCATGATACAATATGAAAAATATTCCAAGAACTGTAGAGTAAAATTATCCCTCCCCCCCCCAAAAAAAAAAAAAAAAAATATCGCTGAAGCGTTCAAACAAGTACTCTGCTTCACGTACGGCTTCTACAGATCTTGTTCCAAGTGGCGTGACGTAATTATTTGGCAGAATTTGCGAAGGAAGAAAAAAAAAACATACGAGAGAATGAAAATACACTTATTGTAAATTAAATAACTTACGCTTATGTGTATATTTGGAGACTTATTTTATAAGTAGAAAAAATGTAAATTGGAAGCAACTTGGCCCAACATTGTGTCAACTCATATATTCCAACGTCGGCTTTACAACCACAGAACTACGTTGACCCAAAAAGTGATTTTCCAACGTCGGAATTAAAACCGCTAAACAACGTTGGCTCAACTAGTGTTTTTCCAAAGTCGGCAAATAAAGAATGGTCCGACGTTGGCCTAACGTCATATAGACAACGCCGATCATGCGTTTATCTGCCAACGTTGGCACAACGTAGATGTACTATCTGGGCAGTTAGGAAAGATCGTGTAGGCGACACTCACGGCAGTGTCATAATGTATGTGAAAGAATTGCTACATTTCCAAAGTTCAGAGGATCTTGAACTAAATGGTTTAGAGTGATTATGGATTTAACTTTCACTTAGACAAATAAAAATTCTAGTAAGCTTGTTCTGTAGACCTCCAAATGCAAACTATGCATATACTTCAGTGACAGAAGACCCATACATCCTGCTGATGATACGGTGATTAGAAATGTAATTGTAACATGTGGCTTTAACTTCATTATGCTAAATCCACTCTTAGGTAAAAAAATGAAATCACCATGTGGTTAGCTTTCCCTTCACTAATAAGTTAATCGGCCCACTCATTTCACTGAAATCTCTTCAACGTTGCTAGATCTATTGCTTGCAATGAACAATTAAAGTTAATTCTTAGCGGGGTTGGGAATCCTTTCTTAAAGGTAGATATTAGGTGTCATTGCACTGTTTAAAGAATATTCAACTAGAGAAAACAAAAACGTAAATCGTTTCCAAGGCGACTATAATCTTCGGAGACATAAAGCATCCACTACCGACTGGGATTGTTTGAAATGTGACGATATTGACAAATATCCGAAAGATGTCACTGACGACACATTCGGGATATCTGGGCAATGTATTCCGAGCAGAACTGTTAAAGGTAAACAATCAGAACCTCCATGGATCGTAACAGCAATCAAAAGGTCAATATGCAAACGTAGGGAGGCCTATCGAAAAGTCAAGAAATCAAATATACCCTCTCATTTGACTAAATTTCGTTCCCCTCGAAACAAAACAATCTCCATGATTCAAGAAGCCAAACAGCTACATATTGACAAATTAGCACAAAAGCTGAGATCTAGCACAACATCTTGTAAGGATTTGTGATCAGCCTTAAGGTTTTCATCAGCCCACAGAGTACATATTCTGTTCCATACTTTGAACAACACTTGATAATCACCGAGGAAGTTGAAAAACCTGAAGCATTTAACGATTTGTTAAAAAAAATGTCATATAGCTAACTGTACAAGATCAAACAAGTGCTAATCTTCTGGATATACCTTTATATACGGATGTAAGTTTTAGTTCTTTATGCTTAATTCTGGTATAAAAAGTACATATATACTTGCAGAATTAAAAATTGCATTCCACGTTTTGTGGCTTGCACAGAAGAAATCAAATTTTATAAACATCTAGAATTATACTGTACATACTTGTACTCCTCAGCAAAGGCAGAAATACACCCTCCAATATACCTTTATTTGCAGATGATGCAAGCCCCTTTCTAATGGCAGATAAACCCGTCGTATTTGCTCATAACCTCAACTCTGACTTGGAAAAAATCTCTCTTAAAACTAAATTCCTGACAGTTTCTAAGAAAATTGATAAACCGTTCCATCCGCCACTATCTCTGTTCAACCATAGACTTAAGGAAGTTGACTCACACAAACATCTTGGAGTTTTTTCTCTCGCGCATGGCACAAACAAACAGACAGTATAAAAGAGAAGACATGGTCAAGAATTAATGTAATGCGCAGACTCAAATTTCAACCTAACAAAATATTTGAAATTATATATACGTCGTTTGTACCAATTAGTCTGGAATATGGTAATATGGTTTGGGACTACCATTCATTACTTGAAAAAAGTGAACTCATCAAATTACAAAATGAGGCAGTCAGAATCGTGACTAGTGACTATAAAAGCAAAAAGTTACACTTATAATCAAAATGACAGCTGGTTCAAGCCCTCCCTATTTCATATCCTTGATTCCACCAGCTGTTAGTGATATTACTGTCTATACCGTAAGTAATGTAAACAACTTCCAGCCAATACAATCTAGAACAAGTCTTTATTACAACTTGTTTCTTCCTTCAATCATTCGAGAATGGAACACGTTATCTGTCAAGACTCGTCAAAAGGCTCCATTAACAACCACAAAAGCATATTAAGTAATCGTGACACTCGTGTTCCCAGACACTTTTTTGGAGAAGAAGAAAATTTCAAATTCTTCATGCTCGACTTAGGACAAATTGCATCTCACTTCATCAACATTTATTTGGAACGGATATAATTGGATAAGCTCTTGGTAAATATCGACTTGTAGAAAGTGCACGTTTCTTTCTCTCTTTTGAGAATAACCAAGAACAAAACACAGAACTGTTTCAGTCCCTTACACCATGTGGTAATTTAACTTCAAATACATTTTTGTACGGTAATATAATCCTTTCAAATGAAGTAAACATTTTTATATTTTATGCCGTTCATAAATTTATCGAAAAATCAAAACAATTTACGTAAGAGCACCCATTACTGACACGCGTGCACTTCCACGAGTCGGGAACAGCTGTAAACAGCAATTCCCTTTATTCAAAATGATTGGCCATCGCTTCTGCAAGGAAGCACTGTTCACTTTTTATCTCTCTTATTCTTTCTTTCTCATCCCCTTTTTTCCTCTTAATTTATTCAACTATAAGTACAGTGTCCTGCAAATATTAGTTAACAGTTTTTCCTTTTATCCTCTTTTTTCTCTTTAGTCTCATCCTTTATAAACTCCTTCGTTGTTCCTCTCTTTGCTTTGTATTTCTTTGGTTAAATGCAGATATTGAATTGGGATACTCTTTGCTTTGACTGTTTAATAATGTAAAATGTTTGACATCAAACTTCCATATCATCCGCCATATATTCACATAAATTAAAAAAATGTTTGTATCGTCAAAGGAGAACACCATTATAAGCCATGAGCTTTCGTTCTAATCCTTTACCTTCTATACAAAATGGGTCAAGTTAATTGGTTGGTGCCCGCCACTCTCTCATAAATCCACAAATGTGCCCGTAGGCACAAAAAGGTTGGGGACCCCTGTTGTAATCTTTTAATCCCAAACTTCAAATTTATGAAATTAAATATATTTAACTAAAAAAGCAAACAACAACAAAATACTGAGTGACTGTCAACGAATATCAGTGAATTTAATCCCTACCCCCCCCCCCCCCCCGCCAAAAAAAAAAACAAAAAAAAACTGCAAAACAATTAGCCGTTAAACGTCTGAACTTATTCTTGATTGTAGAATCGCACAGTGCACAATAACAAATTTCTTTATAAAGAATTATGAAACAATTCACTCGTTCGGTTACCTACTTTTCTTCTCGAGTAAGGCCACATGTAAGTGTTTGATGCATGCGTATTTGCTCCCAGAGATCCCGAAGAAATAAACTGAAGAGGTCAGACTTAAAAACTTTTAATTCAAGCACTGAAACGTGGAAAAATCGAGCGCTATAGATATAAAATGTAATCAACATAAACTTTAGACTATTCTATCAATCTTTGTATTTTAAAAAGACACACAAAACAAAATCCCAAACACACTCATTCATACCATATAATCTTTGACAACAGTTCTCTTACATATATTTATATTTATTATTTATTTGTATTTACTACAATTTTGAGACTCCAGTTACTTCCACAAATATCAGTCAATTGTGGGAATAAATTAAGCATGAAAAAGCAAATAAAATAGGCAGAGTTGAAAGAATGGTTAACTGAACAATCTAACTACACGTTACACTAAGAAAGGAAAAGATTTCCCTATAAAAGGGCATATTTTGTTAACATGCAAGCATATTAAGAAAAAATGACTGAAAGTACATTTTTTTATAGATATTTTCTAAAAATACTCTTGGACTGACAAAGTGGAAACAAGAAAAGGCGATGACATTATACACTGCTCGTAGAGAAATCTTCAAATATCGAAAACCTAAAAAGATACAGTTTGATGAGGGAAAATCGCTTTCACCAGGAAAGTTAAGGATTCGCTGTTAAAGGAAAACACTGAATACTTGTCAACTAACTCAAATAAAAAGCATCTGAAGTGACATGGTTTAACAGAACCTTAAATATACTAATATTTGGAATATATTTCATTCAGAATTAAAACAAAAAAAATGGGTTGATATTTTACCAAAGTTAATAGAGAGATACATTAGTATATATCATAGATCAAAAAACATGTTTCCATTTGAAGCAAGTAAGGAAGAAAACAGATCAAAATTAGGGATCAATCTATTTAGTTACTTGCAAACACTTGAAACGCCTCATTTTCAAATTGGTAAACAGCTAGAATTTCAAATTACAAAGCGATTTTTTTAGTAAGGCTACTTTTATACATTTACCGAGATACTATTAGTATTTAAAATCAGGCAAGTAAGTTTAGTCAATCAAGCTGTTTGCAAACCTGATGTTTTACTAGCAAGAGTTATCTTTATACTACCAACAAGACGACATATATAAAGTCGACAGCATTCTGAAGACCAAAAGCAATAGATATAAACTGATATAGGAATCGGAAAAAAGTCTAAGAGACGTAAAGCTTGTGCAAAATCAGCTGGATTAAAATGAATGTACAGTGTAGGATATGAAAATATTAGAGAGACATAAATCAACAAAGAAATGCGTGTGAACGCCGAGAAACAGTAAGTAGAAGCTCACTGTATTTGCAGAAGAAAAGCCAGTTTCGCATTAATTGCTTGAATATATATATATATATATATATATATATATATATATATATATATATAGAGAGAGAGAGAGAGAGAGAGAGAGAGAGAGAGAGAGAGAGAGAGAGAGAGAGATAATGGACGATAGGCCAAAAGTTATATTTTTAGATTATATGTTAGAATTGGATAAAATGGATGAATTAAAGGATGCAAGGTTTCAAAACTTACCAAAACAACGCAAATTATCGTTCTCCTGCAATTCAGTTTGACGATACACACACACATACTTACGATAAAGACACATCTAAAGATGTATCAAACATATTTAAATATATAACATTTCCACACTGTAAAAGATTATCTTACACGCAAACCATTTATCATTTGCGATAAGTACACTTTAAAATATGACAGTGGTGAGTCTATGAAAAATGCAGAGCATACTGTAACATGAAATCGTGGCAAAATCAACTTACTTGAGCAGAATGGATAGCAATATCTGGTTGTTGACTTTCCAACTGGCATTCAAGAAACACAGGTGTTCCAGATTTAGTTAAATCTGTTTATCGTTTCCACGTTTACATCCAGATTAAGACATTACAGAGGAAGTGCGCAAATTAAATATTTCATCGAAAAGCGATTGGAGGTACATTCAGACAAAGATTTTTAGAAAAAGTATTCGATGGTGAGATAGCACATCTACTAATCCGATTTGTTAATTCGACACGCGTGAAGAGCGCGGTCCGATAAGTGTTTCAAACAAATTTCCCACGCGACTAAGAAGGGATACTGGGCGATAATTCGATGCTAAACAAGTGTATCCCTTCTTAAAAATATCTATTACATTGGCGGCTTTCCATATGGTAGGAAATTTGCTCTCATCTAAAGATCTATTCAAGAGAAGTATAAGGGATTTGATTCTAGAATTTTAGACTCCCTTGATCGGTTGATGACTGATAAGTTTTGGCCCTGACACCTTGCCAAGAGATAGTGGCATGATGACATAATAGATCTTTTGTTCTCTAATGTGTACATGGTCAAAAGCTTTATCAGTGCGATAGAATCCTAGCGGTAGGGAGAACTCCCTATCATCAATGATAGAGACTGACGCAAATTAATCATTTAGATAGTTTGCTTTTTCCACATCCTCAGAAATCAATTTGCCTGAACCATTTTATTCTTCAACAAGCAGAGGAGGAAAGAACTAAAATGTATCCCTTCAATCAAAAATCGAACAATCGTCCAGTATTGTTTCGAAATTGAAGAAGCAAAGTTTAGATTTTCTTAGCAAATTTTGTCCTTTGCTTACATTTTAAGATTATTCACTTTATTTGTTAGTTTCTTTTAAAGTACCCATTAATATGTATTGTTCGTCTTTAAAGCAACGTTTTTTTAAAGCTCTACCCCTATTTAAACTGAATTTTCGTACCATGCTGTCGTATTAAGGTTGATCATGTGAACGCACAGTAATATTTTTATGTGCCATGTAAGTTAAAGCCATATCCAACAATTTCGATGTTAATGATTCAGTAGCATCACAAATGGTTTGTTTACTATTACGAAATACCTTCGAAGGAAAATGCTTGATTTCAGCTGTAAAAGTATCAACGCCAGCCCGAGAGTATAACCAAATTTTACGACTATAAGTTTGTTTAATCTGAAAAACCACTTCAACAAAGGCAAAAGTGCCTCAATGGCCTGAGATCTCTAGTTCAAGTGGAATAACACCACGAATTTTGATGCGGGGGCCGTCAAACAACACACATCAAAAGTGATCTGTGTTTACATAATAATTCTATCCAAATCATTTCAAGATCATTTGCTACTAAGTCAGGCCTATTCTTGAAAATTAGATTGTTTGAGACATAGATCATAACGCCACTACCACGATTTTTTTCTCTCCTTGCGTATTGGAGCAAAGTACGCCGTAATTGCAAATCTTTCAGATAAATACGTTGTGTCAACATGTGTTTCGGTAAAGCACAAGGTATCACAATCTGATAGCTGATCTTCGATTACTTACAACTTATTTCGTATACTACGAATACTGAAATGAAAACCTTGATTATGTTATTATTATTATTATTATTGGAAAAGTAAGTACTTTCAGATGAGAGTGACGAGTCATCCGTATCTTGCAAGGGACCAGGGTTCATCTCGAGATCGCCAGAGAGAATCAGAATGAAATATATTAATAAAAACGTACATGTTGATGAGAATAACAACATCAAATACATAATATAAATGCTGATACGATTATGAATAGAATAAAATATATGATATTAGTTCTAAACTGTCAATACCGTCCAAATGTTTATATTGGTAGTTCATGGTGTAATAAATAATAAAGTGAAGTAGCGTTATTGATAAGAGTTAAACTTGTAATACATGAGATAGTAAACAAACATGACTTCTTCAGTGAATGGGCGTTTTCTTTCCAGCATGCATAAAGCTTTCACATAGAAACGTCCAATACTAGCCCTGTATAACATTACATATTCACCTATTCGGGAATAAGAAATGTAATACTACTATATACAGGCAAATTTGAAGTAGAAAAGAAACATATAGAAGACAAGTAATTAAAAGGGAAACAAATAGGATTTATGGATTTGATGGTGGTGAACTTTTCCCGATGGAATGTGGTAACTTTTAACAAATAGGTTATGTGCCTTTAATCCCTTAGGCCCTTTTCTTTCTGTCAATCAAATTATCATCTTGCCCTCCTGTTGGGGCAGTAACTTCTGCACAACCACCTGATATTGGTATACCTATGCAACTATTCTTAATCCTTTTCTTTAAACAGTTGTTTCACCTGTCTCCTAATGTAGTTTTCTTGAACGTTTTCATTAATCCTTCCAACGTTTTCTCTTCAAACTCTCTCTAACTGTTCTACACGTCCAGCTAATTACGCAATTTTACTTTCAACACTTTTCAACTGATAGTTTTTTTTTTTTTATCTCTTTCTTTGCTGATGACGTTTTAACCATCCAATCTGTGTTTCTAAACGTTAACATCAGATTTCATAGATTCTATTTGTGATATTGCAACACCCCCTGGGTTATATCGCAAAAAAAGTTAAAGATTAAACAATTAATAAGATAATACAGGTGAGATAGAACTGTATAGCACAGTGAGTTACATCAACACAGTGTTTGTCACAACGCTATCAACTTCTGATAATAAAGAAACTCACAATTGTTTATATAAATGCCAAACGTCAACATTATAATATCAATTTTATTTTGAACTGAATTAGAGTATTCCTATGGACAATATCAGCTTAGTTTTTTTGGATTGACTGTAAACACATTCTTATATAGTAACGTGATCTCTTATATAGTAATGTGATCTCTCAATGTAAAGTTTATTCTATTACTAGTGTACTTGGGCAGCGTGATGGGAGATAGCAGCGGCTTTATAAAGAATTGTTGCATAATAATAACAAGACAGTCAAATTCAATGGCAATCATGTAGTAAATCTACTTAAAATTACGTTAGAATAATAATTTGATTTATTCTTTACATTTTCTGGTGTTAAAATTAAATATTGGTTATGTGATAATAATGTATGATTTCTGATTGAATTTTGAATTAAGGGCCGAAATTCTTTTCTGCTTAGAACGATATTCATACTTTGCCACTCTCACAGCTGTCTGCCACTGCGCTGTCTGTACCCCTATTTCTATGCTCTGTTAACATCATATGACCCCAGCTAGCCAAGCGACGCTAGTCCGTTTCTGGGCTTGCCATGGCGATAACCAAGACAACTGTTGAAACTACACAGAAAAATACCTTTGAACACAAAAGTAAGATATAATTAAGTTCTCGTTTCATTGTCCGTGGTTTGCGTATTTTACCCTTAATGTTATTTGTACATTCACGCCTATGATTAAGTGAAAAATAACACAACGGATAAGTGAATTTGGATGTGAATCAAGCTATAGTGCAACCTACTGATGATGCAATGAGTCGTAATGAGGTTCAAAAATAGTTCCTATCAAAGTTAAACTAATTTTTCGCAGAATAAAATAAAATAGCAAGTTCTGCATAGTAAAGTAATTGCAATAATGAACAATAACATCAGTTCCAACTTAGTGGTTGAATAAAAGACCGGCAAACAATGATTCTTGGAATGGGCACATTGATTCCACTGTGATCCAGTGTCACACTGCTTCTGTAACAACACTGCACCGAATGGTTGAAATCACAAAATTATGGACTAATAACATATTTTTATCTTGGAACACCATATTTCAGAAAGGTAAGATAACATGGTTCAACTTGGAAACAAATACGGCATGATAACATCCAACATGCGAACTTCTTTCCACATATTCTTAACCTGCCGGGCCTCATAGAATTGATGCTATCGAATGAATTCCTCGATGCTTATCACAACATTACGGAATACATGTCCAGAGCAAGTTTTAATACTCATACTTTGTATAAAACACTATCTAAACAGTGGTGGGGTGGTGGAATAAGTTCAGTAGGGATGGGAAAAGCAATCCACGCATGGTAGGCATTATCAGTGATTAATAAAAATGAGGTAATCTATGATACAGTCTCGTAGATGAGGCATTATTTCACACCCTAACATTTAATATGAAATTATCTTGACATACTGAATGGATAAATGATCATGCATGGGAAACTCCACTCTTAATACCATATAGGTATTACAATATGACTAACTCCACTCTTAATACCATATAGGTATTACAATATGACTAACTCCACTCTTAATACCATATAGGTATTACAATATGACTAACTCCACTCTTAATACCATATAGGTATTACAATATGACTAACTCCACTCTTAATTCCATATAGGTATTACAATATGACTAACTCCACTCTTAATACCATATAGGTATTACAATATGACTAACTCCTAAAGTATTTATATAGCCCTTTAATTATATTCCCTCTTGTATAGTGAATAATCTCTTCACAGCACGTGTAAGCGCTACACTTTGATTTCATACGTCGTATTTGAAAATTATAGTCTCACCTTTTCTTTCCTGTTGGTCAAGAGGTTCATTTGTGTCTACACTTTGCATCTCTACTTCCTCAGTTACTTTGATTTGTTGTCTTTGTTTAACAGTGAGCATAACGGATATTTAATTTGTGTTGGACTTTTTCCAGGCTCTGCCGTTTTTTCTGTATCTCTGTATATATTTAGTATACCCTGCACTCCTTCTGTTATGGTAGAAGTATGTTCTAGTTGTCAGTTTGCAAAATCATTCATATTTTAACTTGTTAATATAATGGGATCTTCTGAGTTTTCTTTCTATTGAACTAGTTATTTAAAATTTTGTACCACCATTTTGGGCGATCTTCAAATCAACTACTTTGCCTGATCTGTCTTTGGATAAGAAGTATATTAGGCCCTATCTCTGTTAAAATTTCTGTATTGCTATCTTACAGATTTTATCACCTTTAGTGACTTTGGCCATTGTCAGCACCAACACAACCGTGATAGACATCCATTAAAGAAACGCTGAATGTGTATTTCTAGTTTTTTTCCTGACACAAAAGCGCGCCCGCGGGGGGTGGGGGTGGACAGGCTAAAGATTTGGGGGACATAGGGCAAAAAACTGTGGGACACCCGTGATCCGCACTTAAAGTGCGACACACTTAAAAATATAATATCAATTTTTGTTTTCAAGGCACACCGGCAACAAGAAATAATTTCCCCCATATATTAGTTATGGGCAGATGACCCCAAATATAGCTAACATTATTCTCAAGTTCTCAGCAGAATTAATCATATGCATCTTAACCTTCAGCGTTACATGAAGATTATCAATATTAATTATTATGAGAGTACACAAACTAATTATATAGCACACCTGTCACAACTTTAGGGAGGAAATAAATCCGTGCCAGAGGCATATTAGAGAGGGTTCGGAGAGTTCTGCTGAACTCCTCCCCTATTGCAGCCATAACAGAACAGTTTGTATTTTTAGTTCGAAAAAATTGGGAAAGCTGGCCATTTTAAATGAAAACAAACTACACCATTTCAAAATCCTACCCAATATAAAGTGCCAGATCCACCTATCAATTGGCCTATCGTTGATATCTTGATTAAACAAAACCAGCAAAACTTCCATGTAGATATAATTTAGAAAAGTGATGTCTGCTTATATACCAAGCAAAACAGGCAAACATGACTGGCTAATTAGAGAGAGATGACTAATTACACACAAAAAGGGCTGGAGCTGTGGTATCTGGGCCCCCCTCCCAATACAAAATTAGTTTGATGGGAATTTTGGGCCCCCATTAGGTCTGAACCTCCTCCAGTGGCGGGAGTTGCTACGCCACTGGTACAATTCCTTATACAAATAATATACGCATTTCGGACCCAAAAAATCTGTACAATGCTACTCATCCTGCACAAGAAGAGACCAAAGTGTGGCTTTAACCTGTCATTAAGAACGTTACTGTGGGTGACCACCTATCCTGACACTTTAGCACCAAAATCTGCGCTGCAGGTCACGAGTTACAGCTAAATGTAAATATTCATTACTTTAAATTACTCATAATTTGGAGAAGATAAAAAAGGTAAAATTAAATATGGTTGCAACAGTGGCCATCTTGAAAGTCTTGTTATCACTACTTTCCATGAATGAATATTCATATCACCATGCAATTTTCACTGAAAGAATTCTTATGATGTCTAGTTGGAAGTAAATGAAAATGGTGCCGATCTGACATCCAATATGGCCGCCACAATGGCCATCTTTAAAATCTTGTTATCGCTACTTCTCCTAGATTACAGGTCATATCGACATTGCGCTTGCACCAAAATACTTCTTACGATGTCTAGTTGGTCCTATGGAAATTGTGCCAATCTGATATCTAATATGGCCACCATGGCAGCCATCTTGAAAATCTTGTTATCGTTACTCCTCCACAACAAAAATCCATATCAACACTTAGCAGTTAAAGGGAAGAAATGGTCTTATCTTGAATTTCTGGAAATTCTTTTCGGAGTATACAGCGCAATTCCCTTCGAGGGACTCTTGTTCATTTTTAAAATCGCACGTACTTGAATGGAAATAAGTGCACGAATGCAGTTGTCGGTTCCAATAACGCAGGATTTTAAACAAAAAAACAAAGAAAATAAATGATAGGACACTGTAGAATAAGGGCCGATTTCGGACCCTATTCATATCCAGATGAAACTTTTATTAATATAAGATGCCTATCTCTTTTCCCTTAATATATATTTCATTTTTATCCAGGACCGCTTTTAATAACGGGAAGCAACCATTTAAAGCCAACGGTTTTCACGTCCGTGGTGGCACCTATTTTCGTGGGTTATAGACACGTTAGCTCCAAAACCCTGTCACGCCTATTGTCGAAAAATATATATCTCAAATTGCTTATTTCCAAACAATATACATAATAGTAAATGATAAGACTCAAAATACTTGATATTTGATTTGTAACATTGCTTAAATTATATGTAAATTTCCATTATCTGACACCTATTTTCGTTTTCATTTAAAACATTTCGCTCATGTTTATGTTTAGCACTGACTTGCTGTCAAAATCTTGCCATTATCGCCCCAGAAAGACAATTTATGTATTTCCTAATCATTTTCTATTGTACATTAATAATAGCCGAATGTTCCTACAGCGTGTAGAGAAGAATTAAAAATGTTCAGAACGTCAGCAACCAAAGCTGTTTGGTGTCTGTCTCAATCGGGAGAAAAGCTTTAAGTTATGCTATTAATAATTCAATAAAAGTATTCATTATGATGATGACTAAACCTAAAATTTTATAACTGTATTCGAATTTTATGAGAGAGAGAGAGAGAGAGAGAGAGAGAGAGAGAGAGAGAGAGAGAGAGAGAGTACATTAGCTGTGAAACACGCAGCGTGTGAGACACTTGTTCAACATATATATTAAGGTTTTATGACTGCACTGACCAAGGATATCACTTTCGATATATTTATTGTCAAGATGATGAATGAACCGGTAGTGGTTTCTTATTTTATATCAAATAGGTCTTCAGAATGGATGTAAAAAAAAACAACAACAAGAAACAGTAGATTAAAACAAATGTATTTGTTCCTATGGGCACTGACCCCTCCCCCAACACACACACACACACACACACACACACACACACACACACACACACACACACACACCATGACTTTATCATCGACATCATCACTCTGACATAACTAATTAGAATTCAATATCTAAATTTTTTTTAAAAATTCAGGATATTTATCCCTTAAGCTCCTATGCATTCAATAGTCAATATATTCATGCAACGGCGCTAGATTTTTTTTTTTTTGGAGAAATTCCTACCGTATTTATGCATTTTTCCCCCGATATATATTTAATGATTTAGAAAGAACCATTATGAATATGCAGATATACACCATAGCAATTTCTCTTTGTAATATGTAGATTGTATTCCCAAATCCTTGTACATATGTACTTCAGATAAACAAGGTCACAAGACACTAAATTTCAAATCGACATGGTAACATTGGTCTTCTTCAAACATATGGACATACAACTAAACTTTGGAAAGACAAACACTACTTTTCAATAATGTTAGATTAAACCATTTAATCAGCAAAATTTCAGGCGTGAAAAATGTCAAAAATGTTGTACACGTGCATCAATATGGACTCCATACAAAACAAGAATTTATATACATTCACGCGCTGACATGCCCGAACGGGGGCACACACACACACACACACACACACACACACACTTATGCACAAACACAAACACACTAGTCCAGGGACATCGGGACTTTTTAAAGAGGCAATTGACTCAAATATAAAGAGATGTTTGTACCTGAGCTGAAGCCAGCAATCAATGTATTCGTTTATAATTTGATTGAAAAATGGAGCAGCCATGGTTGACCATAACGCCCAGTCTTGACGATCAACTCCACAGGCCCATATGCAACACACATGTACATTTTAAATGTAAAGGTAAAAGAATATATATGACATTAAAAATCCAGCAACTAAACACTGTCAAAGATGCAAAGTAGAGGCTACAAAAAGCTCCGTTACCTCCAAATATGTTTTCTCGGTACAGCCACAGGGGCTCGTATTGTTGCTGACAACTTATCTATCAGTCATACATGTACTATGTATGACTGATAGATAAGTTGTCAGCAACAATACGAGCCCCTGTGGGTACAGCCATTCTTAAAACTTCTCTGTCTGTCTGTCTTTCTCTTCTGTTCTTTCAGACCCCGTTAGTAAAATAATAACATACTCTGCGTGTTATTGCTGTTGTTGTTGGTATACTTTCTTTATACGCCATGTCTTTATTTAGTTGCTCTAATCCCAATGTTTAGAATGCCCCAAAACGCAATCATAAAATACACAAAAAGAATACAATCCTCCATAACAATAGCAGTAGGAATCTGAATGTCAATTTTTTTACCCCCCCCCCCCGCATTTTTATATTACTGTGAAGTAGACTTTCTATGCCCATATGGCGACGGACATATAACGGGGAAGCTAAGACCACTGTCTTCATTTTTATATTCGCCAGGGATGAGCGCAAATTATAACACGTATGAAATTTGCATATGTGTTAGACGATATAAAAGTGTCTTCTGTCAAAAAGTCAAATATGTTCTCGATTCCTCTGATAGTTTTTGAGGATTTTAAAGGTGAAGTATTTGGCAAAATGTGAGGGTTTTGACGAACATACTCCCATTTAGTAACAAAATTAACAGATTATTTCACAGTATGCAATTATATTATATGTATACATGCTGCAGTTGACATTTAGTGATTATGGTATAACCATGACACACGATCGTACAAGCACTTTAATTTATCGCTAATTTCGCTAATTTAGGGGCCAAAATCGACCCTTATCCAACCTTGTCCTTTAAGATGCTTAGTTGTAATAAAATTCACACATGATTGACATCTTTTGTTTTCTTCATTTATCTTAATTTGATTTGGAAAAATAAAATTTTTTTAAAAAATAGTAATAAATAAGGGCAACTACATAGTTCACTCAGTGCCCCAATATTCTCTCTCTCTCTCTCTGTGAAACTTTTTAGTGCATGCTAATAAACAATAAACCATGTCCACTTGATCGGGCACTTCCTCAACTCCACTCGGATGGCAATCTGCGAGAAAACGTGATGTGCAGAGCTATTCCCAGAATGTGTGGAGAGATGATGGAGGGACTCGATCATGGAGCGACAAAAATCTGATTGAGTTGTACTGCATCGGGTTGTATTGTTGGTTGTTTAGAGTTTAGATTTTATTTTGTATGTTTCAATCACTGAGAATATTTGGCCACTTGATTTACTGTTGATTGTATTGATTTATCAGTATTGAATAGTTTTCCACCGACAGGTAAGATACAGTGTGCTACACATTTATGAAGTATCTGCATTAATCTCTGTTGCTCTTAAAATTTGTATTAATTGCAGTAGCAGTCATAAAACATGATCGGCACATTCATACTGGGGAAATCTACTCATCTGGCAAAAGTAAATCACAGTGACCTACGTTTCATGTTCTATATATTATGTTAAATGTTTGCATTTAGATAATATGTCTTACACTGTTACATCAGGACATTATTTAAACTTGCTTGGTGCAGTTGTTTAGGGTAACACCTCTTATCACTTGCAAATAAAGATCACACTGACCAGCTTGTCAAGTGTCAGTGATTACATGACTTTTGCGTTGCATTTATTTAGCTGCAGACGTATCACTTTGCACTTTGCAATAGCACGATTCTGCTAGAATTTCTGAAACTCGTATGACTTGTACATTAGTTAAAACATTTCAGTTAAAACATTTCAACTGAAAACTCAGTAAAATGATATGTATATCTAATATTTTTACCATATTTCTTATGATTCCTGTCTCATCTTTCTTCGCAGATAGCAGTGATGTTGCATTCTCATTAACAGATAATGTGTTGAAATAACTCTACTTGTTGGGTTTCACAGTTATGATTTAATCTCACCGAGATATCACAGTTACAACAAGAATTACAATCGTTGATGGATCGAAGCAATTTGTCCGAAACAGAAAAATTGCAACGGTACGGACAAGTATTGCAGAGTCTTCAACTCTTTCACCAGAAAACTTTAAACGAAGCAGCAAAACCTACGCTGAGAGATTTCAAGACGATCATGAAAAGCAAACCAAAAGCCACCAAGACAGACACCGCCTCGGGGATGACAAAAGAAGAAGAGACACGAGAAGCTCCAAAACCTAGTAAGATTGCAGCTTCCTTGTTGACACCGTCCCGTACTCCCAAACGAGAATAAATGAAAGTTTGGGTCAAAAAGATGATGTCGACACCTTCTTCAGCAGAAGAGAAAAAGAAAGAATGGAAGACATAAGTGAAAAAGACATCAAGACAAAAGTCACCACTCCACAACAGGGTACTACTCCTACTGCTCGTCGGGCACGTCAAGCCTCGTGAAAACCAATACCACACGAATCTAAGAGCAGTATCGAACAGTGGATCACTTATTGAGGAGCAGCAGCAACAACCGCAGTTAACCAAATCATGGAGACACTTTTATCTATCATTGACTACAATCCTGCACATGCTGCTGGTTACGGAGGAGTTCAAAAATTGTATTGTGCTGCTAAAACCAAACTTAAAATTGCACGTGTACCAGATGTGCGATAATGGTTACAAGAACAATCGACGTACATGTTACACAAGCCCATTCGACGAAACTTTTCAAACCAAAGTTGCAGGCATTGATCATGAATGTCAAGCAGATTGAGCTAATATCTCTCATTTGGCAGCGTACAATCGTGGTTACAAATATTTGCTTTGTATCATTGACGTGTTTTCAAAATCAGCGTGGGAGCTGCGAATGCTGCTGAGGGAATGGTAGCAAAAACCCCAAGGGGACCCTTTCAGGGCCACCCAGATCGCTAGAAATGAGAGATACTAATCGTATTTGCCAAAATCTTTTGCGTATGTATGTATGTATGTATGTATGTATGTATGTATGTATGTATGTATGTATGTATGTATGTATGTATGTATGTATGTATGTTTATTTTTGTTTACAATTAGATTGGTTTTTCCACTAGAATTACTGCTTTTGTCATATAAGCATATGATTTTCTAGACAATTCTGTCAGGTGTCCTGTGTTTATATATAGGAAGTTTTTTTAAGCAGTATTTCATACCTATGCTAACTATCAGCCTTTAAGGAATTTGGTTTAATGATCAGATATTTTATAGTTGTGTTGTGAAAATCAGAGCAAATTCAGAGAGAGGACTTATTTATTTACAATATTCATTGGAAATACTAAAGTGCTCATAGACTTTAGGACTTTTTGGGATTAATACATAACTTTAGGATTTTGTGAATTCATTGAAAGATATTCTGGATTACATCATTCAGGTATATCAGGACATTCAAGACTACTGGCACATCAGGACATTGAAGGCTACTGGAATTAATTCGGAACATTCTATATTTTGGACGTATTATTAGGACATTTAGGATTAATGGATTATTTGGACATTAATTCACAATATTGTAAGTGGGTTTTTTATTTTCACTTTAGTTGTCTAGAAATAAATTGCTTGTTGATTTTACTTGATTTTGTTGGTTTCATTTTATTTTTGTTATATATGTTAAGATCTAGATTCGTAACAGAGACTGGGGGCTCATCCGGAATGTGAATTTTGTAAAATTACAATTTAAATTGACTTTGTTTTGGAATTGTCACTGTCCTTGGCAAAGATTTTTATTTCACCAATTTGAGAAATATTTAGTATTGAAACCAGCAAACATTCACAATGGCATCTAAGGTTGAGAACTTTGTTTCAAGTCCTACCGAGGTAGGATTAGAGTCTATGAAAAAGGCCGAGTTGCTTGAGCTTGCCAGACATTATGATTTTTCTGAAGCGATAGCGCCTTTGACAAAGCGAGAGATAAAGAATGTTTTAAATCCATATTTGGTGGGAAAGGAAATTTTGGATTATACTGCTCTAGGTTTAATTGATAAGTCTGTATCTGGTTTTGATAAGAAATTAAGGAAATTACAGCTAAAAAACGAGACGGAATTAGAATTAAGAAAGCTTCAGCTTCAAAAAGAAATGATGGAACTACAAATTCAGAAAGAGGAGAAGGAGAGTGAAATAAAAGAAAGGGAAATGCAGATGCAGAGAGAGAGAGAGAGAGAGAGAGAGAGAGAGAGAGAGAGAGAGAGAGAGAGAGAGGAGAGTGAGAGAGCGAAATGTGATATAGATTAAAAGAATTATAACTGGCAAGCGGTGCACTCTAACCCCCTCCCCTTTACACACAAGTTCATGTTTTGATGTTAAGAGATAGGTTAGTACCCCCTTTTCAGGAAAAAGAAGTAGATAAATACTTTCTTCACTGTGAGAAAATTGCTGAAAACTTGAAATGGCCAAGAGAGCATTTGGACTTTGTTAATATAAAGTGTACTTATTGGCAAAGCTCGTGAAGTTTACTATTCCCTGTCAGTACAACAAAGCACTGATTATGATATAGTTCAGGAGTATATCTTGAAGTGTTATGAGTTCGTACCTGAGGCATATCGACAATAGTTTAGAAATTGTAGAAAAGAAACTGGACAAACTCATGTCGAATTTGCAAGAGAAAAAGAACAAATATTTTATAGGTGGTGCTCAGCCAGGAAGGTATCCATTTCTTACTACGCAATGACTTAGATGGTGATAAGATCGTATTTAATCAACTTGTAACTGACAAACCTTGTTGGAATAAAAACAGTTGATCCTATTGAGATTGAAATTCCTGATTTGTATCCTGCTGGTGCAGTTACCAGAGCTATGGGAAAAAGAGCTCCTGAGGATGATGTTGATCAGGAAATTATTCCTGTAGCTGACACATTTATTGGTCAATCTTTTGACGAGGTCACTTTCTCTCCTGATACTGATCAATCAAATGGTAATGATCACAATGATCCTCTTTTTACAACTCATTCCCTCTATTCTAATCAGGGTAACAAAAGACTCCCACTCGTTTTCTTACAAGAACAAGATCCTGAGATCTCCTGTTTGTTTCAGTTGGCTATTACTGAAACTGAAGCCACACAAGTTCCAGTCTGTTACTTTGTGAAAAATGGGGTCCTTTTTGAGAAAATGGAGACCACCTGAGGTACCCGCTGGTGACGAGTGGTCAATGAGCTATCAAATTGTCCTTCCGAGGTCATATCGACAGGAAATTCTTAGTCTAGCCCATGAAACTTCCTTGGCTGGTCATTTAGTAGTCAGTAAGACTTATCACAAGATCTTGAATCATTTTTATTGGCCGAAACTTAAAAGTGATGTTTCTAAATACTGTAGATCTAGGCACACTTGTCAGATGGTAGGAAAACCTAATCATAAGGCTCATCTGCAACCTATTCCTGCTTTTGACGAACCATTTAGTAGAATAATGGTAGACTATGTCGGTCCATTACCTAAGACCAAGTCAGGCAGCCAATACTTGTTGACCATAATGTGTGCGTCTACAAGATTTCCAGAGGCAATTCCTTTGAGAAATATTAAAACTAAAACTATTGTAAAAGCTTTGGTGAAATTTTTTTACACTTGTTGGCCTTCTCAAATCTGTCCAGTCTGATCAAAGGTTCAATTTTATGTCTGGAATTTTCCAACAAGTTATGTATCAATTAGGCATCCAACAGCTTAAATTTTTTGCCTATCACCCTGAAACTCAAGGGACTTTCGAAAGATTTTATCAAATTATGAAGAATATGATTCGGTCATATTGCTTTGATACATTAAAGGATTGGGACAAGGGTGTTCATTTGCTGTTATTTGCTGTTAGGGAATCAGCACAAAAATCATTGGGTTTCAGTCCTTTTGAACTGGTTTTTGGACATACTGTCCGTGGACCATTGAGGCTATTAAAAGAGAAACTTCTTTCAAGTCAAGATTCAGAGACTAATCATTTTGAATATATCTCTGATTTCAAATATAAATTGTCAAAGGCTTGTGAGGTAGCAATAACTAATCTTCACTCTACTCAGTCAAAAATGAAATTAAGGCATGAGAGAAATACACAGGAAAGGAGTTTTAAGCCTGCTGAGAAAGTTCTGGCTCTCTTTCCCATACCTCAAAATCCTCTTTGGGCTAACTTTTATGGTCCTTATATAGTTGAAAAGAAAGTAAATGACTTAAATTATATCATTAACACTCCTGGGAGGCGGAAACAGAAACAACTTTGTCACATAAATATGTTAAAGGCGTATTTTAACATAGATAGTCCAGTTAATTATTCAATCAAATTGGTTGTACGTGTCCCACACAGTAAATGATGAGATACAATATGACTGTACTGATTCTGGTTTAACCAACCTTCAGAATTCATAAATATTAAACAATCTGGACCAGAAACTTTCACATCTACAACAACATGAAATAAATGAACTAAAACAGCTATTACATGAGTGTGAGCACTTGTTTCCTGATGTTCCTACACGAACAAATAAAATCTATCATGACGTTGACATTCAAAACCTGTGAAACAACATCCTGTCAGGATGAATCCTCTCAAGCAGGACTATTTGAAAAAAACATATTCAATATTTAGTGGAGAATGATTATATCGAACCAAGTAAAAGTAATTGGAGTTCGCCATGTATTCTTGTGCCTAAGCCAGATAATACATTCTGCATGTGTACTGACTATAGAAAAGTCAACAGTGTCACCAAAATGGATTCATTTCCAATGCTAAGAATGGATGATTGCATTGATAAAATTGGAAATGCGAAATATGTCACCAAGTTTGAACTTTTAAAAGGATTCTGGCAAATTCCCCTTACAGAAAGAGCAAAAGAAATGTCAGCATTGGTAACTTCAGATGGGCTTTATCATATAAAGTGATGCCTTTTGGTATGAAACATTCTCCGGCAACATTCCAGCGTCTTATAAATATGATAACATCTGTTCTAGATAATTGTGACTCATACATCGATGACGTCATTATCTACAACGACACCTGGGAAGACCACTTGGAAACCATTCGGAAATTCTTCAATCGACTAAGTGATGCAAATCTGACAATTAATTTAAGCAAAAGTGAGTCTTGCCATGCTTGTGTCACATTTTTAGAACACATAGTGTGGGACTAGGTCAAGTTAAACATGTACAAGCTAAGGTCAAGGCTGTCTCTGATTTCACTGTGCCTGTTTGTAAAAAGCAACTGATGCGTTTTTTAGGTATGGCTGGATATTATCGGAATTTTTGTTCAAATGTTTCCATAATTGCTGAACCTTTGACAAATTGTTTGAGTAAGAAATCCAAGTTTCCTTGGTCTGACCAGTGTTAGGAATCCTTTGAAAAATTAAAGGCCATGTTTAAGAATGCACCAGTTCTTTCAGCACCAAACTTCAGCCAAATATTCAAAATGGCTGTTGATCTAAGTGATGTAGGGGTTTTTGGAGTATTGATTCAATAAGACAAAAATGGTGTGGATCATCCAGTATCCTATTTTTCTAAAAATTAAACAAGCTCCAGAAAAATTATTTAAGTTGAGAAGGAATGTTTGGCTTTGATATTGGCTTTACAACATTTTGAAGTGTATGTTACCTCGGCTTTTTCTCCAGTTATTGTATACAGTGATCACAACCCCCTTACATTCATCAACAAAACGAAAGATAAAAATCAGAGATTGTTGAGATGGAGTTTAATACTGCAGGAATATTACATTGACATCCGACGCATCAGGGGAAAAGACAATTTAATCGCAGATGCACTCTCACATGTATAGACTATATTGCTTTATTTTTTGTGTAATTGAGCTGAGTGACATTTATAAGACATCTTTCTGTGTAATTTTGATTATTATAGTATCGGATGCATATTTGAAAGAACGATTTAGTGCATTAATCTTTCTTTTTATTTATGAGAGAGGTGTTATACATAATGTTTACAAATTAAACCTTTGTCATACATATTTAAGTTTGTCCTTGATTGTAGGACGTAAACAAGTTGTTTACTTAAAATTCGAGGTCAGAGTTGCTTTGTTTACAATTAGATTGTGCTTTCCATTAGAATTACTGACTTTTGTCATGTAGGCATGTGATTTTCTAGAAAATTATGTCAGGTGTCCTGTGTTTATATATAAAAAGTTTGGTAAGCAGTATTTCATACCTATGCTAACTATCAGTCTTTAAGGAATTTTGTTTGATAATCAGATGTTTATAGTTGTGTTGTGAAAATCAGAGCAAATTCAGAGAGAGGAATTATTTATTTACAATATTCATTGGAAATACTAAAGTGCTCATAGACTTTAGGACTTTTTGGGATTAATACATAACTTTAGGATTTTGTGAATTCATTGAAAGATATTCTGGATTACATCATTCAGGCATATCAGGACATTCAAGACTACTGGCAAATCAGGACATTCAATACTATTGGCACACGAGGACATTCAAGGCTACTGGAATTCATTCGGAACATTCCATATTTTGGACGTGTGATTAGGACATTTAGGATTATTGGATTATTTGGACTTTAATTAGCATTACTGTAAGTGTTTGCTTGAATTTTCACTTTAACTGTCTAGAAATAAATTGCTTGTCGATTTTACTTGATTTTGTTGGTTTCACTTTCTTTCTGTTACATCTTTTAAAGAAATAGAGTCGTAACAATATATGTATATATATATTTGAAATAAAAAATAAAAAAAACGCCGATAAATTTGTGCGACTAGTTTCGCATTTACTATATGCTTCTCCAGGCACAAAATGTTTTTGAAAGAAACGGATGACGTCTCTATATTTATAAACAATTACGTCATTGACAAAACGTCATAAATTATATGCTTTAACAATATCATATGTATAACGGGATCAGAAAGACACACGAGTCTCTAATGAAAACTGACAGTGAAATTATAATGTAGAGACAAACAGTCATACATACAACTACATTTGTCTAGAACAAATATATATATATATATATATATATATATATATATATATATGTATATATATATATATATATATATATATATATATATATATATATATACATACATACACATATATACACACATAATACATATATATAGATATACAAACATATACACATTTATACAACATATCAATTCCTCCACTAAAAATTTATAAAATTTTATATAATGCCTTAGTATCAAGGCCATTGGGATACAAAGTATCTAACCGATTAATCCAGTAACTTTCTTTAATGAGCCTGTTCATTTCTCCGTGCACAATGAAAGAAAAATCACGTAAAGAGTGATTATTTGTATTAAAATGTATATAACGGAATTGTGTGTACGAAAATTTCTATGCAATATATATGTACGAAAATAAAGACGGGTTTCGTTTCTGCGTACAGCGTTACTGTGTGTGTGTGTGTGTGGGGGGGGGCGGTATATTTTAACCATGGCGATTTAGAAATGCTGATATATGTTCACCCACTTTTGCACTAGAAAATGCAAGCAGTGGAGAAACCGTTTTACATCGAGTTCTCTGGCCATGGATGTGACGCGAGTAGAGTACTTATAGTTCAAATTCTCTCTGTATCGTCATGTCAGGAAGTTGTCCACTTTACGGAAGCAATCTTCAGCTGTCGAGTTTTTTTTTCTTTTTTTTAAAAGAAAAGAACATATTTATTTCTATCCGTTGTATATGATGAAGTACGTTTAATGTATTGAATGTTTTGGGATTTATTCTAAATTTTGTAGAAAGTCATACCTATGTCACATAACGTCATCTTATTGGACATAATATGGTATGTTCAAACTTTAGACATTTTATAGCTGAACAGACAAGTTGAATTCCATTATATGCTGTACGCATTAAGTGATGTGTAATGTTCAATTTCTTTTCATCCAGTGCGATTATTCTTTTCGGAGACGGAGTAATGTATGAACGTGGTTATTATAATAATAATCCTGTACAGTGGTTCTTATGAAACAATTCAATGCGTTTACGATGTCGATTCAGATACATCGTTTAATTTGTACTTAAACGTGTCTCATGTATTACATAATGCAGTCATTGCATTTTTAGCTGTTACAGGGAGTCGTCGAACACTGGAGTTTCGTATAACTCGGATACTGCGGTCAGTGGTGACGTTTATTTGAAGGACGGTACTGGTTTACTCAGATGGAAGAGCCAAAGATTCTGTAGCAAAGCGTCTGCGGGATAAGGAGGTTCTAGAGGAATCGATCGGCAGGCTAGGAGGAGTGGACCACGTGAGGTCGTTCCTTCACCATTGGACGATAGCTGTGGAATCATAAACATCTTGTGCTCATCGACTGGCTGCCACGAGATAAATACCATCATATATTCCAGTCTGAACCTCATTTTCAATGTCACTATATGTGTGAAAACCAATGAAATTGAATGTTACTATATGTGTGAAAATCAACGGTACATCCGTCATACTTGTGGATGAACCGTACATTGGTCATACTTGTTTATAATTCCATATATCAATTATATATGTTGATATATTCTATACATAGATCATATCTGTCGATAGATCAATATCATTCAAATATGTTGATGAGTTCCATACATTGATCATATCCCTTGACATACTTGATCGTTTGTGATTATTTGTTGAAATTTCACGTTTTGATTAGTTCCATTTAGGAACAATATAAATTTTATTAAACTTTGTGCGCACGATTAAGGTGTCAGATTTATTCATCATTCATTTGCGTTATAAATAAACAGTTCATTGTTTTAAGCGTTTTCAAATCCCCTCCGACTTCATCCAGTTATATATATATATATATATATATATATATATATATATATATATATATATGTGTGTGTGTGTGTGTGTGTGTGTCTGTGTGTGTGAAACTTCTTAACGCTGATAATCCCTCTGATCCTAATATTTTTTATGGGTCATAGTTTAATAAGGTTCTCTGTTTTCACTAAGGATTTAAATGTTATCATTTATGCTCCCTTATATGTAACCATATATACATTTTTATCAATGACTAATTCAATTTTCATGCCGCAGAATGCTACTGTCTGCATTGAAATTTATACTATAAACAGGGCCGTCGCAAGTTTGCGCTGGACGAAACGGCGCTCCGGGCAAGCGTCGCCTTCGGCGCCCCCCCCCCCCCCTCTGAAAAATACCACAAACTCAGCGAATTGGCGCTCCCCAAGGCTTGGCGCCCGGGGCGGTCGCCCGTATCACCCGCCCCTTACGACGGCCCTGATTATAAATGTGTTGTTTCAATCTTTTGATACATGTACATATACTTCTATGCAAAGTGTATATGTTTGATTCGACATAAATGGCAATTTAGTTGCTAAATAGATATTTGTGATAATACAGGTTTGTTGCATCTGTCTGCGTGCATGTGTGCATATTTTGACCCGAAGTGTGCCCTAATGATAAATAGTAAAATATCATACCAACTATCTATCAAAAAGTAAGTCAAGGAGGATGAGTTTGTTCCTCATTTGTTTAATATATTTTTTACCTTGTATTTATTGATGGGCTTTTAAGTAAATTATCTTGATGCAAATTATGATCAAATAGAGTAGAAGTAGACTGTTCATTATTTCCGTTGCACGTGGCATGGCATGTTTCGCTACCTCGCCAAATGCTTTACAAAATTGCTAAATGTAAGAGAATGTCCAAGACAATGGAAGAATGAAATGAACGCAAAAAAAAAAAAAAAAAAAAAAAAATCATATACACACAGTAACACCCTAAAATTACAGTTTGGTGATTAGGTTATTAAATAGCAGAATGCATTACGCAGATTAGCAGACCTTACGAGACAATCGTGTTAAAAAGCGAAGAACAGCTTTTTCGCTTCAACAGTAATAGGCAATAAACGCTTGAGTCACAAATGCGTGAATCCATGATACGATTTTGTAGACTTCAAGTGGAAATAGGACAAATCTATGGGATTGTACCCTTGGCGGTGGTCCAGGGGGTAAAGCCCCCGGAATATCGTGTATTTTAAATGTTTCCAGGGCATAATTGTAACCATCTAACTGTAAAGGAAACTTACTCTATGAAACGTTGCGGTTGTTTTTGAGAAAACACAATCGTCTCAATACTGTAGAAACTTACAATATTATTGGTGTGTTTCCGCAACTGCAATAATGGAAACGCTTGGTTCAGAACTTCGTCCGTCAATATGAAAACCAGCTCTGGCTATAAAGAATTCACTCAGACTCCAAGTCTGAAAAAATTAGACACCTACAAAAGGAACCGTGCTACTCCATATTATTTTCTTTACCTAGAAACTACCAGGAGCCTGATTGATCTTATTGCACGGTTATGGAAACTAGTACCGCTCATTCGCTCATTTAAAAGTTTCGGTTGCTTTGGTCATGTGACTCGACTCGACAAATAGTATTCGTCAGTTTTTGTTGTCATTTTTGTCTAATGGCGTGTTAAATGAACTGAACGAGAGATTTACAGTAAAAATGTACCTTGACCGAAACGGAGTCAAATAAAAACGTACCTAAACCATAACGTACCCAAGTCAAAAAGTACCTATGAACACCAAAACGTACCCAAGTCAAAGTGTACTCATGAAGGAAAAAAAAAATATACCCAAGTCAAAACGTTACTATACCAAAACATACCCGATTTCTGCGGGTTCGAATCTCAGTATGGAACGAGTAAAAAAAAAAAACTTTAACCTGTATAATAATATTCTTTCCCAATATATAATTTCATTCTATATGATCACGCATCCTCATGTAGGATCCAGAGATAGCGCTTTACACGCTGTCTGCTGTACATTTATACCTATCTATATCAATTTCTATACGCCCTGTTTGTTGCCTTAACCTGATGACCAGGGTTCGAATCTCAGTAGGGAACGAATTAAAAAAAAAATCCAAACCTGTATGATAATATTCTCTCTCTCTCTCTCTCTCTCTCTCTCTCTCTCTCTCTCTCTCTCTATATATATATATATATATATATATATATATATATATATATATATGTGTGTGTGTGTGTGTGTGTGTGTGTGTGTGTGTGTGTGTGTGTGAAACTTCTTAACGCTGATAACCCCTCTGATCCTAATATTTTTTATGGGTCATATATATATGTGTGCGTGTAACATACACTCGTCATAACAGAAACATTTGCTATAAACAAAATCGGCGTTATAACGATGTTGAAGGATATAAGGAATTCTCTGAACTTACCGATTAGTATTATTATGATAGATAACGTATCAGAAATATACAATGAAAACCATGTAATAAAATAGCAATCGATTCTTGCAAAAATATACGGCAACACTCAAATGCAACACTATTTTGTAAAAACTGTAGTTTCTCGTAACATAGAGCGAAATGTACAGTAATGTATAGGTTGGAAGATCTATTACCAAAAATTAACCGTTAAAACACCCTTAAACCCTTTCCTCCTCAGTCGTCCCAGTCACTGTATGCCTGATTTCCTCAGGATTTTGGCAGAGGCACTAAAATTGACAATCTAGTTGCCATGTTGTATTCAGAAAGGGATATTTCAAACAATTTTGTCCTAATTTGATCAAACTTACATATTAGAAGTAAAAAGTAACAAGCTTGATATTTTTGGCAACACTGGAGTGCAGCAATCTTTACTTGTCCGTTGCCATTACAACAAATATGTCAGATAAATTTCAAATAATGTATTTTTTCATAGTACATAACTCCCCCCCCCACCACCACCACCACCATCACCACCACGATCCCCAAACAAAAAAATGTTTAAATAAAAACAATGATATCAGCATAAAAAGAACCAACTAATATGAAATGTTCAAGCAATTTCTTTTTTGTTCGTCAATGTACAAGTGTGACAGAAAAATAATACAACGCAACCACTAGATACACATGAAGCATACATTGCGCATCTGCCTCTGTGGGTTGATTTTCTGACTGTTAGAAGTGACTCAAACAATAAGATTAAATTTATTACAGCATAATTTAAAATGCTTATACCTTGATATAAAACATCATAAAGAAAAAGTGTTAAAACCGTATACCGTTCAAAAAACTGTCTGTCCCTATTCAAATTTGTTCAAATAAAATACGAGTAGTGTGCCAAATTTCATAGACTCTTGGTAAAGTATAAACTCTATAACAGTATTTTCATACATTTGAATACACTTGATAACCGATGTTTATACAATGTTAGAATAACCTTTTAATTGAAAATAATTTAATTGGCTTTTATTTTGTATATTGCATGACTTTCCTCCAAAAATACAGGTAAGGAAGGAAAATAATACAACTTTAAATTTAAGATTTTAATTTGGCAAATATAGTAAACCAATTATAAAAGTAACTATAAAAGCATGAAAGTTCACTGATAATGATTTATCACAAATAGTCTCAAGAGGCAAATAAATAAAACAATTGTGAAAAACTGCTATCAACACTACTCTTCTTGTACACCTAGCTATTATTGGTGGTATGCTTGAAAACACACACCAGGGCAAATGTGTACATCACATTTAGCACATCTATACACTGTAAACATTTATGTTACGAGTTTAGGAGCACTGCTTGCATATTCTCCACTTTTTGTCCAATCTAGAAAGCGCGTGTTAAAGACGAGCAGACTGTGCAGCAGGAACAACTTGTTTTTTTTTTTTTGTTTTTTTTTTTGCACGTGGAAAAGTCCACAATCAGTCTTCTGACAACGTCATTGTGGAAGTCCAGAAGGGTGATCTTCCTCTTAATCTTCTTCATAGTGTCCGTCTCATACAATATAATAAAGGCATTGCTCGGGCAAAGACTGATAAGGAAATTAAACCAAATAAAAGTATTTCCACCATCTCTATCTGGTCCTTGCAACCGGATGCTTGGACCTAAGCTGCGGTCAACTCCACCCATACGGATCTGGCAGTTGTGGACTACTGATACCTGAGAAATCTCGAGCCTCTGTCCATCCTTTTGTCAACGAAAGGCTAACTCTTCTCCAGTTGCTTCAGTGTTGATTGACAGAAAGTGGACCTGTAAGTTACAAAATTGAGATTTCAGAAAAAATAACTCGCATGTATTTCTATCTGCCATAATTCATTTATGAAATGTTGAGACTAGTATTTACTCCCTAGGAGATAAATACAGCTCCACTGCCTCTTCGTCTGATGACAGCTCCGATTCAGCTAAGATCATTAAAATCTATACCACTGCCCTTTTCAATCTCTTCTTAATCAGAATCCGACACCCTATCTGGCAATGGTTAGTCTCTTCACTATCAAATCCTGAAACGCATGACTCGTTGTCTGAGGATTTCATGTTGACCTTTCCACTCTCAAGATCCGCATTACGCGGTGCAACAATGTCAGTATGATGTAGCACCAAACTAATCAAGATCAAGATCAGTAAATATAACGTCTGTGATTACCTGTGCTAATTACCATAACTCAATCCACTCAATAAATATATCATACTTGTCGTTTTCTTGTGTCGTTTTAAAAGGGCAAATAACAAAAACAGACTTTGAAATATATATGTGATAACCTTTAATATGCCCAAATATATCAGGCAGACCCAGTGAGATCGTGAATAACTCGAGAAAATATGCTTTTGTGAAGCTGACTGCACTCTTGCAAATTCTATAATTAGTAACATTTGAACTGCAAATATTTTCAAGCTCTAAATATATAATAACATCAAAACTTTCATGTTTAATTTCATTGTTGCCGATAAAACATTACCTTAGCTATACATCCACGATGAACTGAAGCATTAAAGTCGATATAACAATCCATATATAGAATTGCAAATTTATGGTTTTAATATTTGTCTCCTTACTCGTAATAACGTCGTGTATTCCTTAGATATTATTTGCTTCGCTGCTTTTTTCATATTTTCAAAAAACTGAGTGATGTAAGAAAACAACCTTGACCTTACAGCGTTTCTCGAATTCCACAATATAGCAGTGTCCTATACGTTTCTGACATAAACATTCTTATTTTCAGGCTCAGTCTTCTATCACATACTATTTAGATTTTGCTTTCTACGAATTATATATTTTCCTTAATGTATGTGCCCAATGAATTACGAAAACATACCGTCTAATGATGAGATACTTTCTAAGCACAGCGATGTCCGCCATCATTACGCTTGACAGGTTCACTTGCGTTTTCAGATTGATTTTATGAAGAAAATAACGCAAGCATGGCAGTTAAAATCCTCACAAATATATTTAGAAAGTTCTTTCACCGATTTTATTCTTGAAACACAAATTGCTATTTACATATTGATGTTTTAAATTTCGAAACACAAGTTGGTATGTTTTCAACATGCAATAATAACGAATGATAACTTGCGCAAATCGATCAGTGATAACAAACGAAAACTGGCGGAGGAAAGGGTTAAAGGCGTGTCTTGTATATTTACAAATATTGCATGTTAAAAGTATGAGCCAATTTGCATGTCTTCATAGCGGTCACTCAATATTATAATCAACCAACGTCTTACTTTTTCACAAAGTAGACTGTTTTCTGCTGTGTATTCCTTGTGTAAAGTGTATTATGAACCATGTTTGAAAGACTTATTAGAAGACATACGTTAGAGATAAATGCCAGACGTAATCATTTGGGGTTATATCAAAGGCAATAAGAGTAGAAAATGCTACTTTGTGTCCAGATTTGTAGTCTAGCAGATGGCTTTAAGCGAGGGTGGCAGTCTGACGCAGGAGTTAACTCATTAACCCCTGGCGCCCCGTTTACGCGTCATGAGGTTGTACCCTACTTCCGAGCTCTGTAACGTGAACATCATTTAGGATACACTAAAGTGGATGGTATTTCAGGAAAGTAGACAGATGTAGCTCTACAATGATACCAAATAATGTCAACTTTCTACTCGCATTAAAAAATACAGCGAAAAAAATGCAGTTTTTGAGACCCCGATTTTTTTTAGGTCAAAAATTGCCAGTTCCGGAACCGGAGTTTGTGTCCGGATTTTAGACTTTTTGGCCTTTGATCTAAAGCAGACCGGTCCGAACTGCACACAGACAGATGAACCTTTGCAAAAAGTAGGATAAGTTTGAGATTTGGAGTAAAAAGGGGCCAAGACACAAAAATCGGGGATCCAATACAAAAAAAAAAAAAAAAAAAAAAAAAAAGGCCAACTTTTACCCTTCTGCACATGCGCGAGCGTAATAGCCAATCAAAAACAATGTTTCTGATACACCTAAGCATCCAGCTAAACGAAAAACTTTCTTAAGCAGATGTGTTTTGCTGCATTCAGAAGTAACCCCAAAAATGCGTTTCCTACCCCCATTTCAGGCGAAAATGAAAAGAATCTCCAGGGGTTAATGAGTTAATAGCCGCGAAATCCGTTTTGGGCAACATTCTGGCATAAATCGAGAGTGGCAATGTAGCCTGTGCATATTGCTTCTTTTTTTCCCCAGTGTACAACAATGAAAAGATGCCTACATTTACATTGATTCTAGTTCTTTAGTCAAATTAGTTGCAAATTATGTTTAATTTTGTAAGAAATTAGTGTATCGAAATTTGCATCATCTCTAAGATATGAACTCAATCCCACAGCTCGTGCTGCTTCAGTTATCAAAATACAGCTTGAAATCTCCAAAATACAATTCAATTTGAAGTTTAGTGGAGGTCTCTCCTTTATCACATTCCATGACAGTTCTAATATAATGATATTACTCGAGGTGTCTTTGTTACGAATGCAAGGTGGTTATGCCACATGCTATGCTTAACAACTACTTCGTCGTTTCATGAATAGAAAACAAGATCAACGACAGATTTTAAAAAGACTGAATTACAGCATAATATATCACTGGCTTTCTTCCAAAGGTTGTTCTTACAATAACTGATTTTGTTTTATACCAATTAAACGACGAGGCATACCGTGATTAAGCTCTGTGTAATCGGTACTAATTCTGAATTGTGTTATTTTGTTACCTTTACGAAAAAGAATTCAGTAGTATGTCGCAGACTAAAATGAGTTACTATGCTTAAAACTGAGTTTAGTATGCCCAATAAATATCAAGGTATCCATGATACTGACATATCCGTCAAAAGAGAGCAATGGAAAGAGGAAGAAAGATAATATTCAATATTGATAAAAATCTGGTAATAAATAATGCTCCCAAGCCAAATGTAAAATAAATAAAATTTGCACCGGAGGAGTAATACATAGCTTATATCATTACCAAAAGTTAAAAGATGGGGACCAATTATAATATTGCAAATATATAAATATACTAGAACTATTAGTGATGGGTGCATCACAAAAGGCCCTGCTCACTACAATGTGTTTGGCAGGGCCTGAAACAGAGCAACTTGTGTTGTAATACCAAGGTAAGGAGAAGATGGGTTTTCTGTGACAAAACTAATTTAAATTATGACATTGAATGCCTGAATTCCAAAGTTTTATCACCATAAATGTGCATGTTCTAATTTATTTAGATCAAACAGTCCTTCATCAAGTTATGCTTTGGAAACCAAACTTAGGAAGTTGGACAATCAGGGGCCATAATTATTGTAAATGATAATGTAAAAACTGGAAATTAAACTTCTTTAAGGTCTTACCAGTATTGAGGTGCATGCCAATTTCGGTTCAAATCCAACAAGTCTTTGTAATATAATGTAATGTTGCAGAAACCAAAGTCAGGAGGACGGATAATACGGGGCCATAATTCTTCTAAATGATTATGTGAACTGAAAATTAAACTCATTCAGTGTATAATCAATATTAAGTTGCATTCCAAATCTGGTTGAAATCCAATAATCCTTGGTAAAGTAATGTTGGGGCAGTTTGGGGCCATAACTCCCATCAATGATGTCATGAAATACTGGCAATCAAACTCATTCAATATCTCATGGATTCAAGGTGTATTCTAAATTTGGTTGATCTCCAAAATTTCTTACTAAAGTTATGCTGCAAAAACCAAAGTCTGGAGGATAAAAAATCAGTTGCCACAACTCTCTTTAGTGATATTGTGGAACACTTGAAGTCCAGTTCGTTCAAGTTCTGATCAATATAAAGCAACATGCCACATTTGGCTGAAATCCTACAATCCTTGATAAAGTAACGTTGCAGGAAGCAAAGCAAGGAGAACAACCAATCGTTGGCATAACTCCTACAAATGATGTCGTAGAACGCTAGAAATCAATGTAATTCAAGGCCTTATTTAACTTTAATTCAAAAACCAAAGTTAGGACGACGGGCAATCATAAACCTTAACATCTGTAACGATGTTGTGATGCTGGAAATAGACTTTTGCAAGAACTCGTCAATATAAAGCCACACGCCAAATATGCCTGAAATCCAACAATCATTGGTAAAGTAATGCTGCAGAAACCAAGATTAGCAGTACAGGCAATCAGGGCCATAACGCTTGTAAGTGATGTCACTAAATGTAGGAAATCAGGCTCCTTCAAGGACTCGTCAATTTCAAGCAGCATACCATATTTGGTGAAAATCGAATTAACCTTAGTAAAGTTATGCTTCAGAAAAACCAAAGTCAGCAGGGCATGTAATCAGGGGTCATAACTCTTGTAAATGATGCTACGGAAGACTAGGAATGAAACTTGTTTAAGGTCTCATCAATATAAAGTCACATGCCAAATTTGGTTGAAATTCATCTAACTTTGGTAATGTTGTTCTGCTGAAAAAAAGTTAAGAGGATAGGCATTTAGGGGAGCTTAACTCGTGTAAATTATGTCGTGAAGTGCTTTCATTCAAAGATTTTATCAGCATAAATCAGGATGCCACATTTTGTTAAATCCAACAATCTGTGTTAAAGTTAAGCTGTGGAAACGAACGTTTGGAAAACAGGCAATACGGGGCCACAACTTCCATAAATGATGACCTAGACGTCTGGAAATCATACTCTTTTGAGACATTGTGAATATAAAGCTTCACGCCAAATTTTTGTTAAAATCCGACAATTCCTTATAAAATTGTCACGCGGAAATCAAATTGTCGACGGACGAACAACATGATAGACTGAGATATGGACCGCGTGACCATCTTTGTTGAGTGGGGTCCTAATAATAGATTTTAAATAATTTTTACTTTACTTGACCAAAGTTATGAACAGCGATGTTAGACAAACTTTGACAAAACTGAAGCTCCTCGCGATGGTTTCATAGCGAAGGAACCCGCTTACTACAATTTGCTCTGAAGGGCTTCAAACAGATTGAACTTCTCTCCAACAATAAAGGGTCATAACTATCGTTTTTTTAATGATGTAAAATTATAGCAAGCAAATTTATGCAGGAGTTCAGTAATATAAAACTATTAAACAATAAAAGAAATTTGCTTGAAATCCAATCATTACCGAATATTACAAGGGTGATGAACCAATGTTTGGAAAAGAGGGCCACTATTCCACCAATTAATGATATTATATTCTTATAATCAATCTCTGTGAAGTAGGTGGCTGACAATAAAACTCATCCAAGATCTCTTCAATATAAGGCTCCACATCAAACTGAATTGACATTAAAAATTAATAGGTAACGTTGTAACAAGATAACCGGGTTGGATTTCGGATTTATAACAGAACACTGTTGATGGTGATAAAAATGCAATGTTTATTGATGAATGACTTGAATGGGAAGAAAGGTTATGATTAATACGTGCGTGTATAGGGTCCAAATATTGGACAAATTAACATAATCCGCACGAACCTAATACGGTAACCCAAATATGAACACAAATAAATAAATACACAGTGCAATGATAAAGTCTAATGATTCATCTCATACGATGAAAGGAATGATGTGTTTTACTCAGATAGCAAAAATGATGTGTTTTTACTCATAGCAAAAATGTATACCCTCAAATAATGAAACATGAGGCACTTTATTCATATAATAAAATGTGGTGCAAACAAATGGGATAGATATGCAAAATATCTTACACTCCCAAACCGCTGGGTATCACAAAAACCCAAAATTAACCCACGGCTAAAAGATTACATATATGGAGCGACTCACAAACACTCCGTCACTAGCATACTTGGCTGCTAGTCGCACTGGTCAATCAAGCGATCCACGCCCACCAATGGGTCAACAACGCCCGATCACCTGGTATTCAAGCAACACACTGTTTATTCAGCTCCACGGCTGCTATGGTTAGCTTTACAGCTGCTATAGTCAACTTCTATTGTCCCCTCTATAGCTGGGACCTCGTCGACTCTGATCTCTACAGCTGAAAATAAATCTAACACCGTGTAGTATGATTGACACGGGGATATACGATAACACGTAATGACGTTACATACGTTAAGTTTATACAAATTACATTATCGGCACAACATCACGAAGCAATAAACAAGTTCAGAAGCGAACCTACACGTGTCCGATAAGAATCTTATGGTACTAAACGTTTCCTAAAAATGCCACTTTATATTGCTAATATAAAGCTCTTATTAAGAACAAACAAGAATAGAAAATATACAAACAAGAATAGAAAATATTTGCATTGTACTACGCAAGCCGAAGCTACATAGAAAACATACACCATAAATTAATTAATAATTTACGTACCTCTACAGCTGAAGACGTGCAAATCCTTAAGTAGACTGCTCACTGACAAGACGTTCCGTAATGTAAAGATTTAGTCTTACGGTGAGGCATTTATACACAGACGATGCAGCTCTACATCGTCCGTACACTTGATGCATTCGGTTTTTCCCATCGAAAGCACTTCGCACGTGCGGCATGGGGTGAACCGAACTCACTGTTTCGAAATATTGTACAATATACATAACTCACTCTCGGGTATCGTTGTTATACTGAAAAACGAAACCCGAGTACATGTATTTAATAAAAGGGATTTATACAATTCCGTGACAAACGTTATGCGGCGGAAATCAGTTTAAGAGGACAGGAAATCAGGAACCAGAACTCCTCTATATCAGAATGTAGAAAACTGAAAATGGAATTATTCTAAGATCTTATTATTGTAAAGCGCATGCCAAATTTAGTTAAAATCGAACAATATGCAGCTAAAGTTATGCTGCAGAAACCAAAGTTTAGGAGGATGAATAAACAGGGGCCATAACTCCTATAAATGACGCAGTTAACGCTGGAAATCAAACACATTCAAGATCACCTCAAGAAAAAACCGTAGGATAAATTTGTTCTAAATGTTACAATACCTAATCAAGTTATGCTGCATAAATCAACATTAGAACCGGCAAGCAGGGGCTACAACGCCTCTAAATGGAGACCTGTAATGCTAGAGATCAAACTCATTCAAGATCTTATCCATAAAAATTGAAATAACATTAAGAGACCATAATACTTACAGAACCTGTTTATATTTCAAATACAGTTATTGCTCAGCATTATTTTAAGGTCTCTAAAATGTGTGAGAAATGCCTTAAACTACTCCGCGGTAAGTATGCCAACAGCTTCGTTGTAAATCATAGGTAGTAGAGCGGGAGCTCAAATAGGCCCCCGAAATCAACCTACATACCAAATTTGGTCAAAACTTCATCTAATGCTGTTCCTATGTCTTGATTATCGAGCATTAGACACTCACATTACAGTGACAAACGATTACAATTTCCTTGATTGATTTCGATGAAATTTAGTTCGGAACCATTTCAACTGTTTCAGACTTTAAACTATTTGAAAAAGCTCATGTTTTGGCAAGGTATAATGTGGACAAATCAGTAGATTATATATTAATTATGGATCAGTTGGAAGAAAATTATGATAAATCATGAAATTGTATCCAGTTACCAAAACTCAGATCGAATAGCTGATACAAAAGTTAGAAGGACGGACAATCAGAGTAAACAACTCGTGTGAATAATGGAACACTGAAATCGAATTCATGTAGGGTATTGGAAAATTTAAGCTAATATCAAACAATCATAGTTCATATGAGCGGTATTCGGGGACAATAACATCCGCACATGATGAAGTGGAAGCCCAGAAATGTAAGTAGTTAAAGGTCTTTTCAATATAAAACTGCATGCAAAATATTGTTAAAATCTAAGAATTCTTTGACGAGGAAACCTAAGTCAACGTGACAGACAATCAAGGTTCATAACTTCTCTAAATGATGACATATAATGATGAAATTTTACTTTTTCCAAGAGCTCATAAGTATCAAGCTGCATATAGAATTTTTTTAACATTGTCCAATGGCTCATCAGTATAATGCTGCATACCAAATGTGGTTGACATCCAATTATTCCCAGTAAAGTTACTTAGTTGGAACCAACTTACTGACAAATGTATTAACGAACGTGATCACTATAAAACTCGGACTTCGCAGAGTGAAGTTGTAATGAGAATATGTGTGCATACGTTAGAAATTGAAGCAAGAGTAAGCCTGTAAGCACCAACCCCTATACCATCTCGATCATGTACACGTCACCAAAAAATGATGCTACAAAGTCGCTATTATTAGCATTCATGCGTAGCAGACACACTCGCATGTCGACCCATTAATTCTCACGAATCATACAGAAGAATCCTGATATAAATAAATAAATTATATATATATATATATATATATATATATATATATATATATATATATATATATATATACTCAAAGTATATGGATTGTCGGGTCTGTGTTATATAATCTGAATTAGTGGGACGTCTCTTTTATACTTATAATTTTATTAAAAACGCTGTCTTATCCTATGGTATTCACAAATGCAAATGTATATATGGGTTCATATTTTATATATAGTATTTAATTATTTCATATTTCAACAAAATATATTTGAGCCTTAAACCTGTATTATCGGGTCGTAGACCCGACAATTTTGTGTGTGTGTATATATATATATATATATATATATATATATATATATATATATATATATATATATATATATATATATATGTCAAAGTATATGGATTGTCGGGTCTGTGTTTATATAACCTGAATTAGTGGGACGTCTCCTTTATGCTTTGAATTTTATTAAAAAACTGTCTTATCCTATGGTATTCACCCGTGCAAAGGTATATATGGGTCATATTCTATATATACTATTTAATTCTTTAATATTTCAACACAATTTATTTGAACCTTAAACCTGTATTATCGGGTCTACGACCCGATAATTATATATATACACATTATATTAGGATTGTAGTATATCGATTGTCGGGTCTGTGTTATATAGTGTGGATAATTGAGACGTCTCCTTTATGCTTATAATTTTATTAAAAACTTATCCAATGGTATTCACCCAAGCAAATGTATATATATATGTTCATATTTATCTTTCATATAAAAAAAATATAAAAAAAATATTTGAGTCATAAATCTGTATGATTGGGTCGTAGACTTACACATTTTATATACGTTACATTATCGAGTGTTAGACTCACTAATATTATATATGATGCATTACTGGGTGTTAGACTCACTAATATTATATATGATGCATTACTGGGTGTTAGACTCACTAATATTATATATGATAAATTATTGGGTCTTAGACTCACCAATATTATATATCGAACTACTACTATACCATGCGCAACTCGCGATATATTTCAAACTCATATGATGTCTTTCTATGCTTTATTGATTAATGTTTTATTACTTGAATTAATAATTTCTATAATATATCGGCAACTTTAATTAAGGAGTGATCTCAAATCTGACGTGTGGAATTTGGTCCTATCGACACTGTCGTAAATACATCTTATATTACGCCACCTCACCATTGATTTATTTATTTTAAAATAGGTTATTGTCTGTGATGCGAGTAAATAATATCTGTATCAGAGTAAGTTACTGACTCAGTACTAATACATAGAGGATATTAGCTTTTATTTTATGCTAGGCAGTGAATTACTGGATTACCCGTGTGAGATAATTTGTGATATTTCACTCGAGTGAAAAAATTAATTTTTTCACTGGTAGTCAATAGATATTGATAACATTATGATTGAGAAATTTCAAAATACTGTAAGATGTTTGCGTGGTGTAAAGGTAAATATGGCTGCATTCAGGCGACCCGGGTTCAAATCCAGCAATGCAATTTTTTTTTCTTCGTATTTTTTTCATCTGCCGTTGTACCTTGAATTGGGAAGGAGCATCATCTTACTACTGATATTTTCTGTGCAAATATACAGCACACAGAGCAGAACAAAAACTGTAACATTTTCGCGCGGGATATCCTCTATCCGCTATAATTCGTGCCCTTACGTGAATTTTAACGCGTTCGTTATAATATTGTGACAATCTATTCAAATCACCATAGAAAGTGTTCAACATATATCTACTTAATCGATTCATCGTTGACAAATGTTTATAAAATTCTCTAAATCCTTTGCGAGGTACCGTTTTTCTGGGCGTCTCAAAATTTGTCTATTTCTGGAAGTTTATCTATGGTTCGTGCCCCTGAAATAAAGGCCACGTGACGTAAGATTGTAATGTGACAAATAGGCCAAAGTGTGGAAACAGATCGTTTATAATGTCTCTTTATTTTAAATAATTTCATTTGTAATATATTTCATTGCTTTCGTACGCATATTCACTGCAATAAAACACATCAAAAATGATGCCAAAAGAAAGAAAAAAATTTATTTTTTTTGTTTTTAAGCTATTTCGATATAATTATCGTATTTAAAGATACGCTGAACTTTTAAAAGATTTTTTTCTTCAGGCTATGTCACAACAAAGATTCCCCCCCCCCCCCTACATTACAATAATCCAATAAAGAATTTCATACTGCATACTCTTCCATTTCAGTTATTTTTTCTAACATGATATAAGAAGTGCATGTTATGTAAACGAAGTTTTTACATTGCCTTTGTCGTCTGTGAAATCTCTGTCGTGAATTTCCTTCTAATTAAAAGGTAAAGAAAATCAACACGTGAACAGCGGCCCTGGCTTGAACAGCTAACACTCACGCCAGGGCCATAAACTTGAGGCAAATATGGCATTAGTAAAATTGGTCATTTTCATTGCGTTTTTTCAATTTGAATTGTAGGCGTATTTAAATTTCATTTCATCGAATATTTCTTAATCAGCACTTACTGTCATTGTCAACGACCGCTAGTGACCCAGTTGATGACGCCAGGATCTCAAAACAAGCACGTGAAGTCGCGACCACAGGGGCTCGTATTGTTGCTTACAATTTACCTATCAGTCATGCATGTACTATATAAATCTACAAGGGAGGACACTTCTCTCTTTTCCGGCGCGACCTATTTAAGAATCGACGCTGATATTTCAAGCTACACTTCGCATAGCTTAATAAATCTGGCACCGATGTTTAACTCATGCATTCGACTTTTAATGCCTACACAAAGTTTAACTTACTACCACACCTTCAAGGAATGCCAGATCATTTTCCCACGCCACCGGTCGATATGGCCATGATCGCGCCCGCTTAATATGCAGGTACAACGCACTGAATGGAATTCTGCCCCCTTATTGGTCGACTGAAAATCAAGTTATCAGTAGGCGTAGTACATCATTTTCGGTCGACCAATGAGAGGGCCGTATTCCATTCAGCTCGTTGCACTTGAATATTAAGCGGGCGCGATCATGGCCATGTCGACCGGTAGCGTTGTGTAAGGCATAAAAAGTCGAATGCCTGCGCTAAACATTGGTGCCAAATTTATTACGCTATGCTAAGTGCAGCTTGAAATATCAGCGTCGATTCTTAAATAGGTCGCGCGAGAAAGGAGAGAAGTGTCCTCCCTTATAGTTTTATATAGTACATGTATGACTGATAGGTAAATTGTAAGAAACAATACGAGCCCCTGTGGTCGCGAGAAACATGGCGCACGATTCAAGGATTACTACGAAGTTAGGAGGATCGACGATACTGTAAGAAATCTGCTTCTTTAGTCTGTTGTACAAATTGCTAGATAATACGTTTGAGCATAAAATAAAAAGAAAATTTGCTTGCTCCGAGTGAATAACGGATATATTTCATCTCGTGGGTGAAAAACTTAAATATTTTCAATCGTGGATTCGCCACTTTTGAAAGTACTGAGTTTTTCACCCACTCGATGATATATATCCGTTATTCACTCGGAGCAAGCAAATATACTCTATGTAGTGTATGCTCCAACGTACTGGCTAGCATATATATAACAGACTGAAGTAGCAGATTTCTTACGGTATGCGCGCGATAATGTCTGTTGCTTACCGGTTATGTTCTGCTGTGTTTTGTGTTTATTTTCACAGAAAATATCAGTAGTAACATAATTCTCTTTCCTAACTCAAGGCAAGAAAAGCACATGAAAAAATATGAATAAAATTTAAAGAAAATAAAAAAATAAGCACCTTGTGGGATTTGAACACGGTACTCTTATGTGACAGGTGGCCAGGCTTACCACAAGACCAACTAAGTGAAAAAAACGATGGATTTTTTCTTGCACATAATGTTATACAAGTCTATTGAACACAGTGAAAAAGGTCTTTATCAGAATTCACTCCAGTGAATTATTGAAATTTTTTCTCTTTGAAAATCGACTAATTCACGAACAAGCATAAAATAAAATGAATTTATTTACAAACCAAATAAAATAAAGTGAAATAACGACATCCGTCGACCCATCTTCGGTACTGTTTACTAGATACAGCATCATACAAAGCGTCAAGTAGTAATTACCTGTATTGGAAACATATTTTGCTCTTTAAGGCATATTTTATTTTCTCGTTGAAACTCAAATCGAATCAAACTTAATTCCAACCAACCTCATGCATGATCGTGAGGTAATCAAGATTAAAACTAGGAGCAAGTGAATAATGCACATCTCTCAACTAATTAGACTATACCGAGTACGTTCTCTCAGAAATTCTCACAAATACTCTCCTGGCAGAAGGCTATTAGTAGCCTCTTGTAAAAGCTCTAAAGTTTTAAGTTTGATTGGTTGCGTTCGGTTGGAATGTTTGATTGACAAATGTAAAACAGCTCTTGACCAGTATTTGTCAAGTTTTCTTTCAAGGAACCATCTATTCGTACAGCGGCTGTGTAATGAATTTTACAAAAACTATTCGCACCGCTGCCGTGTACCCACTGTAGCAAAGAATATCCACACAATGACCGCTGAAATCATTTCGAACCATTCCAGACTACTCTGAAACAACTTGCGTCAAATCATCCAGTGAACATAAGACCTCGTAACAGATGAAATTAAGATTATCGGTTAATAGATAATTGACTGTAGGTGAGGGTATATAAACCTGTAATAACATTGTTACAGATTTGGACCCCCTCCTTCCATCCATCAATCAATACTCTTAATTGAACTGGTAAAGAGTGTTTGTGAAATGAAGGAGTATATAGAGGATATTGCTTGAAACGAGTGAATAGCGGATATATTTAATCGACTGGATGAAAAACTCGAGTATTTTCACGAGTGAAAAGTACTTGCGTTTTTCACCCACTCGATGAAATATATCAGTTATTGACCAGGAGCAAGCAATTTTCTAGTAGGCAGAGAATGGGAATTGCAGATTTATGCCACTTATTAGGGTTAACCCCTTCTAGACCACCTGACTTTACCCCCTCTGCAAACGTCCATGAATCTTCGATGAATCCCCGTTGGTTCCGAAACAAAGGTCTGAAGCCGCGATGCCCAAAGTTTCCATGACTACACACATATTTTTGGTTTCTGCAGGGTTAGCCCCGCGCGATCGCACGGGTGAGGTTACTGATCCGGGTTAACCCGATAGACCCTCATGACTTTACCCCCGCTGTCGCGTGCAAAGCGATGAATCCGCGTGGGTGACAAAAGCGGGTCCGGGACGGTGAAGCGCGGTGGGTCTACGCACTGTACCGTATTAGCCGGTTTTGGTTGCAGCATTGAGACAGATCGATCACACCGACATTGCGTAAGTGATTTACTATGACATAATTGGAGTGGAATATTATATAAAGCCTTCAAAAGCACCACCGTTTGACATATACAGTATCGTGAAAGAATTCGCGTCTGTTGCTAATGCAGGAATTAAATTGCACGAGCAATGGTGCGTTTGTAACATCACAGAAAAGAATAATTCGCTGTTTAGCCTGAATGCGTCATATCGATTAATCTAAGATTCACAAAAGATGCTGTATGAGTTTCAAATATGCATAAGGAGCATGTTGATAAATTAGTCGATTTAGGGATCGCGTTAGAGACAGCACGAAGTAAACTCGGATAAGAATATAACATAAAGAGTGAAAAGTCATTGTATGGTGTCGTGCAACAAAAAATTCAAGTCTCTGACGTTAAATGAGTCGCCGGTGAGCGAAGACATCAAAATACCAGTGAAGACAGCAAAATGCCCAGCGAGGACAGCGAAATGACCAGCGAAGACAGTTAAGATCCTCACGATCGCCACCAAGAGCAAATCAATTAGATAAATGCTTTTGACATATAATATATGGAAACACAAAAGACACTTACACGTATGCACGACAATGCATTAATTTGTAGTGACAAAGAATATGGGGAAATGATACCGAATAAATGGGGGGGGGGGGTGTCTGTGAAAAGCTATTCCAGTGCGAAGACACAGAAACCATAGGCTCAATATTTGGAGACAGCACGGTTATTGTAGGGAATTTCAAGTTCAAACAGAACACGTTACTAATTCAGCAAGACTTTTGCTAGCTGAAATCAAGGATGATTGCTGTAATTTACTCTATAACAAACTTTTGTGTCGCTTTGCGATGAGATTATATCTCCGAAGGCAATCCAAATTTCATTGGTGACAGCGAATGACCGTAATATATTTCATCCAGATTTAGTTACTGGGTGGTATGTAGGGCCCACCTTGTCAAGTGGTACTGGTCAGTGGCGTACTAAGGGTAAATGGCGCCCGGGGCGACGACGATGACCCGAAGGGCCAAAATACGAGGCCCGAATTTTTATCAGCTCCATGACCTCTGGCGCCCGGAGCAAACGTCCCGTCCGACCCCCGACCCCCCCCCCCCCGTTAGTACGCTACAGGTGCTGGTTAGCCCAGTGGCAGCGCAAGAGGGGGGATTTCAGTTGAAATTTTCACAGTATTTCACCTCACTTTAGCTTAATGGGGGCTTTTCTTTACAACACTTATATTTGGAGGGGGGAGGGAGTTTGGCAACTGACATAAAAACTGTTCTCTGTGGCAAAGTAGCGGCGCCACTAAAGAACATTGCCCCTGTGTGCCTCGAACCCTCACGCCGCAACTGGGTTAGCCAGTCATATTCTGTAAGTAACGGAAGTGGGTTTCGGTATGTTTTCTTGTATGTTTTGTAATAGTATATATAGACAGAGAGAGATGGAAGAGGTTAAGTAAGAAAAAGTAAGTGGAGTGGTGAGACACTTCTCTGCAAATAATGTAGCTGGACTGTGTTGTAGTAAATTTGGAGAGGTGGACAGGAACTTTTCCATACGAAGTGTGCATATAAACAGGTATTATCTAAGATTACTTTAGTGATTTATTTTATACTAGTGAGGTCCCTTCACCCCAAAAACCATAGGGTCATGTGGACAAACGGGAATCGCTGGTCAGGATACCACCATACGTCATTTAAATCGCTCTTTTTTCCGTAGAATTTCGTTCTCAACAGTTTTAGAAAAAGGCTTTTCCAAATGGACTCAAACTGAAAATTTTTATAAAAGCAATGCCATGATTCATACATTGAATGTGCCAAAGCTGAAGGAAAATAAAATAGATTATCGGCAGTGTGACAAATTATTAAATTGGACCGAATCGGAACATAATTTTGTGAAAGTTACTAGCTAGAGAAGTATGAATGTATTTAGGTAAAAATGTACTAGAGTCTGAATCACCAAAATGGGGTATGAAATCACTGAAACTGAATCCAAATCACCAAAACATAACTAAACATTGAAATGGAGTTTGAATGACCAAAACGAACTTTAAAATTATAGAAACGGAGTTGGAAACCCCTAAAACTTAATCCAAATGGACTTATAGAAACACATAGCTGGCGCCTCAATCACCGAAAACCAAAAACGGAGTCAGAAATCACCAAAGCGGATTCTGAGTTAAGCAAAAAGAAGAATTTAAAGGTGTCTGGATCACCAAAACGGACTACAGAAAAAGCTCAGTGCGTTTGGATATTACCGAATCTGAGTCTTAAACTATTTAAACAGACATGGACAATGTGTGGCGCCAGTTAATCAATACTGGACACTCTTTGAGAAATGACGGTCTAGTAAAGTCCAGCTCTTGCCAACGAGGAGGCCGACCCACGTGAAGAGCCACACGTGATGAAGATTTGTCAGCATCACCAGAAAAGTAATTCCTCAGTCTAGGGCCGGATTAAGACCTTTAGAGGCCCTAAGCACTGACAAGATTATGATACCCCCCCCCCCCATGTAATTCCAAATAACAATACTAAACCGTAATTCCTCTCTTTTTTCGTGTCCCCTGCTTTGCTGGTGCCCTAAGCATGCGCTTAGTCTGCTTATTGGGTAATCAAGCACTGCCTCAGTCCCTCGTATGCCTGTCACGTGTTTAATAGCCCTCTATTTAACCTCAAAATAATTCATTTTGTTCAACCCACAACCCCATTAAATGGTCGGGACTGGTCAGTCCTTTAGTGACCTTGCTCTAAAAATCGTTGGGCTTCTTCCTTACCTTAATGCAAGCCATTCACTAATTTTGGTCCAGGTTTGTGATGTAGAACTAATTTTATATTGAGGATACCCTTTTCCTCCTTCGTCAGTGGCCTTGGTCTTTGGCCTTTTGTCCCCCAAACCAAAAGGCTTCTTCCTTACCCCAGATGCAAGTCATCTGCAAAGTTTGGTCCGGGCGTGTCACGCAGAACGATTGTTGTTGTGCATAAACCATTTATCTTCTTTCTGATAGTGACCATAACCTTTTGGCCGCAGATTTGATAGGGTTCTTCCTTCCCCCAAATGTAAGCCATTCACTATGTTTGGTAACCACAGAGATGTTGCCAAGATTTTAGCTGAAATGGGGGTCCCTCCTCCCCCCACCTTGTCATGTCACGAAAACAATGGGGGTGGGGTGAGTGTAGAAAACAATTGTGCGTGTGTGTGTGTGTGTGTGTGTGGGGGGGGGTGATGAGGAGAGTAAATCACTCCACTCTGTTTGGTCGAGCTCTATTGAAATCAAAATCATCACAAGATTCTCCCTCTAGTTGTATAAGGATTAATCTGCTGACTGTTTCCGAGCTTAATCTGTGCTTCAGAGATGCTGACAGTGCATGCAAGTGCACAAATCATGCAAACAAATTGTGAATTTTTGCACCTGGAAAGCAGTGATGTATAAGAACTCCTGCAAATTAGTTCAAAGGGGGCTCTTAGCACAGAACACTATCCTTACATGGATAAGGAAAAGATTAAGCTCAGAACCAGTCAACAGATTAATACTTATACAAAATCTATAACTAATAATAATTGGAACAGAATCCAAATTTACTACATTTGATGATGTAATATTTGTATTGTTTGATAACTTTTGGTAACAAGGGGGCACATCCTCCATTCAGATGAAATCCTGGAAGCATCTCTGGCTCCTTATCTGTGCATGGATAGTGTTCTGTTTTGAGAACCCCTTTTAGTCTGCCATCTCAAGGGGCATATGCATAGCTAGCTTGAACAAATTGGGGAAACTGTTCTTTATGGTAGTTTTGTAGAATTTTCCAGTTCACTGATATTTTCTCATGGATAACTCTGCTCTAAATGCATACTATCTGGTGACTCAAGGTGTCATAAGAGTTATTTTCCCATAATTTCTGTACTTATTACACAACATACCTTCCATCTTGGTGTTGTGTTGTAACCATATGTCATGTAACAGCCACTTTTTCTGATACTTTGCACCAAATATTAATTTCTTCTTTGGTGGTTCATTTAACCCGGCATGTGACATCATTTTTTAATTATCGTCCTGTTTGGTTAGAAACTCCACTTCATCCTTCACTTTCTCCATTCGTGCCAGCACTGACTTGAAGTTGGAAAGAATCAATAATGTTATGCCCAGCCATCTACTATAATCTCACCTTCCAGAAAGGGAGCAAAGTTTGCACAAGCGCAAATGTGAAAGAGCATCATTTGCAGAACTCCTCTAGTACACACATTTTTCTGTTATAAATAATTAGTGGGATTTTAAAGCATCCTTTTGTTTTAACCTAAATCTGCACACTTTTGAATGGACAGATGTATTTTCATTAAATAAACATCCTAATTATTTTTTTAAAAATTCTTATTTATTCAGTTTATTTTAAGAGTTAAATAAAAATTTGATAGTGTGCAGAGTGCATTTTTATATGGGCAACTTTGAACTAATCTGATAGAGTTCTCACACATCACTGTTGTCCAAATGCGCAAATCTGTAAAATTATGGCACGATTTGTGCACTCACATGCCCTGGCAGCATGTCAGTGACCTTTTAACCCCAAATCCACTGGATTCTCTTTAACCCCATTTGCAAGCCATCCAGAAAATATCACAGCTGTAGATAGTAAATAACTCTAATTATGCAAAATTGAAATTGGTCACAGACAAACGGATGGGCATCATAACATAATATGATCTGCGTTATGGTGGACATATAAAAACAGGTCATGTTAATTCAGTCAATGACATTTTCCACGATTCATGTGGAAAAGTATTTTAAATAAGAAAATGCTTTAAACCTACTTGTTTGGAGTTTGTTTAGGCATTTGTTGATGGCACTTCTTCATTGCTTTCACTAATGTACAGTGTTGTCATATTCTAAAATCTGTTAATAATGAGAGAGAGAGAGAGAGAGAGAGAGAGAGAGAGAGAGAGAGAGAGAGAGAGAGAGAGAGAGAGATGATTTAGGTCTAAACAATATATTATAACATGTTTAAGGGCAGATGTTTCCTCAATGGGAAAAGAAAGTAGTTCGAGACACTGTGGCAATATCACATTTTCATCCAATGATAGATTTCAATATATCGCTATGAAGTATATAATGAAATATGAAAATATGAATGAAGAATTTACATAGCATAATTTTATGAACTTAAACACCTCTGCCCTGTTCAAAGGTGACCTTTGCACCTATTTGTTCATCCTGACAATTTAACTTGCCAAAGCTGTAATTGGTTGTCTCAATGTTAGAAAACCTTTTCCCCAAATAATTCTTGCTAACAGGAAAACTGCAGAATGCAGTATGACAGGATTGCTAAGCACTATGAGAAACAGGCATTCATGGCAAACTTATTTTAAGTCACTGGATTGTGAAACATTGGCCAAAAGTGACAGATCTTGTCTTTATGACTCTGGAGGAAAAGGTACCTGCAAAACTGAGCTAAACACAAATTCTAACCAAATTATTGATGCCCGATATATTCTTTTTATTCTTTTTTATAACAGATTGTCGTCATCAGTTCGTAGAGTCGATTTGCAAATTAGTTAAAATTTGCTTATCATTTTCTATTACTGCTGTATCTGTAAGAATTGAATATATTCTAGGATGACAGTGTAAGTGATTACAGTTTAATAACATATTAACTTGCGTACAAAAATGAAAAAGTGTCATTTTACATCTCCAACCATAAACACGACTACAAACTGTTCGTTCCAAGGACTGGGTCAATCTCTTAGGGTAGAAAAGACTTGTATTTTAGCCTTAAATCAAGCAAATTATGTAATAATGATAATAATGAATGTGAGAACATTTTATCGTTTCATTCTGCTATAAATGAAGACCATCTTTAACCAATATCACTGCTAAATAGTCTGTCTCCTTTGACACTCATCAAATATATAAAATAGCAACTGCATGTAGTGAAAGATAGTCAAAAATAAAATAGGAAATCTACTCTTTGAATTTTAAATGTTGCATGTAGCAATAACTTCATAAGGATTTATGTATCAATATCCAATTTATAAAAGGCACATAAATCTGTCCATTGGTATTTAAGTTCCTGGCCTGCAGCACTTGCACAGCAAGCCAATTCCAGACAATGATGTATCTGGCTTTTTGTTGGAAGTGGGGTGTAGTTTTGCAATATATATTTGCAAATTCATTGTGAATTAATGGAACTTTAAAATTGCTTACGAGAGAAATTTGGTTCATATTTAATAATAATTATGAGATTTTGGAACAGACCATTTAATTATTTTTATGGGGGGGTGGGATGGGGTTTGGTTGTTCCTTCATACAAGAAATTAAAAGAAGTATTTTGGTGAAAACCCCATGTCAATATGATCATCCAGTCTGGTGTCATGAGAAGCTTGACAAGATGCCCATCACACTGGAATTTTTTAAAATGGGGAAAGTGCCCCCCCCCCCCCCCCTACACACAGGGTGGGGGCTTACTCAAATCAAATTGCTATTATTTTTCCTAACTAACATTTAATTGGGTACCTAGTCACCTTTCTTTTCTTCTCAAAGTCACCTTTCTTTTCTTCTCTCTAGCATGTTAATATTGACGTCCTGAAATTTACACAAAATCCTCCTCTGCTGTAAAGGTTTTTTTTCTTTCCAATTCATACACAGATTGCATGTCATATCACCTTTTTTTGATCAATTTTATCCATGAAAATGTTTTTGTCCATGCATGACGAGGGAGTCAAAGTAAAAGTAGACTGTGCGCTGGAACTATTTTGTATTTCCCATTATTTTCTCCATCAGCTTCTTAAACAACTGCTACTCTAAAGATGCCCTATTACTTCAAATAGATGCCTTGATCTTTATTTATCTTTCCACTAAAAGAATGTACCTGCCAACTGCCCACTTTTACACAAAGTACTGCTTTAGTAATCTTATTAAAATGACACATGAACTCATTAACCCCTAGCGCTACGTTTACGCATCATGAGGATGTACCCTACTTTCGAGTTCTGTAACGTCAACATCATTTAAGAGATGCTAAAGTAGATGGTATTACTGGAAAGTAGACAGATGTAGCTCTACAATGATACCAAATAATGTTGACTTTCTACTTATATTAAAAAATAAAATGAGAAAAATGCACTTTTTTAGGTCGAAAATTGCGTTTCGGAACCGGAGTTTGTGTCCGGATTTTAGACCTTTTGGCCTTAGATCTAAAGCAGACTGGTCCGAACTGCACACAGACAGATGAACCTTTTCAAAAAGTAGGATAAGTTTGAGATTTGGAGTAAAAAGGGGCCAGGACACAAAAATCTAGGGTCCAATAGAAAAAAAAAGAAGTCCAACTTTTACCCTTCTGCACATGCACGAGCGTAATAGCCAATCAAAAACAATACTTCTGATACACCTAAGCATCCGGTTAAAGGAAAAAATTTCTTAAGCAAATGTGTTTTGCAGCATTCAGAAGTAACCCCAAAAATGTATTTCCTACCCCCATTTGAGGCGAAAATGAAAAGAATCTCCCGGAGTTAATGAGTTAAGTGGAGTAAGCTTGATTCTAAGATGTCTTTATTCCTACTTTATGACTGGTTACTATATTCTATTTCTTGGAAATAAGAGAGCAAATAAGAGTAATTTCTACTGTTTCCAGACATTTTAATTTCTTAGAAAGAAACCAAACTATACTGTAAAACCTGGAATTCAATAAACAATGATTTCCTGAAGCGACTGTGATGCTCTAAAAACAGTCTGGGACTACATTTGTGGGTAACCGGAAGTAATAATAATAACCCGAGTCATATCAGGCCAACTTACTTAAGGCCAATTTTAATCAAACTTTTATATTTGCATGTCACACCTATTTCAAGCTTACTCATGAAGTCTTTTTGAATTTCATAGCAAACAAGTTATGTGACAGCTGTCAGAAAGTGTTCCAAATACCAGGCTAGCTCTGAAAAGATATAAAATGTTTTACTCAATCTTACAGATCAGTAAGATGTAGGTAAATGAAGTGAAGATGTGCTAGATATGGAGATTTCAAAATGACATTAAGGGTGTAAGCATGGGGAAAAACATTAAACTTGACACAGTGACACCTAGAAGTGTGAAGCAATGAGCATGTATTATAGTGAATATTCATCCCAAAAATATATGAGGTTTCTAAAAGTATGTTTATCTGATTATGTTCAGCCATGTAGTCTAAATAACTAACAAGGACTAGCTATCATAAAGTTAAAGGCAATGTGGGGCAGATGAGGTTTGATCTTTGGTGCAACAATTAGTACATACATGTACCAGTATACAGGGAAGTTAAGTAACAATGTACTTAATTAAAAAATATTACCATAACTAAGTTAATTCATGATGTAAATAACATTTTTTGATATTTCAAGTGCATACAGCTAATTATTTGCTGCACAGATCAACTATAGGTACCAAGGGACGGAGCTGGCTTTAAAAAGTTGTCGAAAAAAATCGCCAACCTCAATATTTTGTCACCAAATTTCAAAAAAATGTCGCCCAGCAAAGAGTCAATATTTTTCCATGTGAGTTAATGTAGTAGGCAATGAAAATTGAAAAACATGGGGTATTTATTACTTTATTGACAACAAACAATACAATACCACAATATTACAGAATAAATTATTACATGACTGTTTTGATTGCTTATTTATAATGTTTTGCACAATTAAAATGTTGTTTCATACAAATAATAAAATTGAATGCCACACAAGTATGCGTCATGATTTTAATCGCCAGATGTTACATTTTGGTGCCAATCAGGAAAAAAATCGCAATTTGTGACAGTGGTGAAGCCCAGCACAATCCCTCACCAGCATATTATATATCATCAACTAAAAGTGAAGTTCTGATCTCCAAGACTTGTAAACAAGGATGGAAATTTGTATAAGTGAAACATGTACCATGTACTTATTAAGATCAACTGTGCAAATTTAATGTAAATGATCTGTTTGAACTTTTCTAGTGCATTTGTGTGCTAGTTAACAATTATTAAGTAGAACGGTTTATTAAAATGTGATATCAGCTGATGCTACATTAAAAATAATGTACTAAATCTTTTAAACTGTGTTTTTTGCTTGAGTGCAAATGACAACTCAGACTATACATTAGTTTTCCAGTAAATAAAGATGATGGACACTTGAAATTTGAAAACATAATGACCTACATATGACTGAATAAGTAAGGCAAAGTTTTGATTCACTGCTGAAAACAGGAAGTCCAAAAATGAAAGTAAAACAGTGCCTGCGCAGAGTTAGCCTACAAAACTGAATTTGCTTGAGCATGCGTGGTATGCTTGTTTCTGTTTAAATTTTGTGGCAAATTTTCAGTCAAATATATAAGAACTGATTTGTTTATTTACAGTGAACGTAGATGTTTTCAATGCAATAATCAAACAGAATTTACTTTGAAGAAAAATAATGACATGATACAATACTTGGGTGCTTACCTGACATCATGGTAGTACATGTACAGCGCCTCAACAGAAGGACTGACCGTTAATTTTCCACAGTTGGCGTTTGGGATTTTATTTTTTGCCAGGATAGTTTTTTTCTTTTACCTCAAGATAAGTAATTTTTATCAGCTAGTATAATGGATTTAGTTGTTGCTGTTTTTTTGTCTATAAATCAAAAAAGCAAGAATATTTCTTTTTAAGCTATTTTTGAGCCATAATTTTTTTTAAAAAAAACCCAGGCAAACACCACCAATTAAATGGTCAGTCTCTATGGTTATTACAATTATATAATATTCCATCTTCTTATATACATGCACTGTAGCTAGCAGAAGTTGACAGGTTATGTAAAAACAGGTCCCATGCTTCTGAAATTTGACCTTCTGTAGATACACTGTAACACATGTTGACCCAACAATAGCCACCATTGCCACATATACATTGTATAACTTGTGGCATGGTATTGTGGGGATTTTATTTCTTCTTCTTCATATTATTATTATTGCCTCAGCTGTCAGTTTGATTCACATTTGATAGGCTAGAAACATTTAAATAATACATAAAGTAAAAACCTGTGGATTAAGCATTGTATTAGAGTTTAACCTACATTTTCACCCAATCAGCTAGTGCCTGGGTTTTGTCAGTTAAAGCTTCGTTTAATTCTGAAGAATGTGCAGCATAAACTCTTAATCCTTAAGACAATTATTGGCAGCCATGCAGTTCCAAAATTAGAACAAGCACGCCGCATACAATAATGTAAACACATTTAGTTAGCACACACAGGGTTCTCCAAGGGATTTTCAAAAGTTACAGTCCTGCACTACTTTCTTGAAAAAGGTTGGAGTCCCAGCCTTAAAAACAGGAGTCTCAATAACAATACTTTTTTTTTCTATTGGAATAATTCAGAACATTACATGTGTATTGTTGGATCACCAATATATGTCATAAGATTGCTAATGCTCATTCATTGTGAAATATCTGATATTACAGTAAAAGAATGAAAAACTAAGGCAATTGAGAACAGTGATAACTGTGATTGTGATGTAGCAGCTAGAAGGAATCACGGAAGAGATTAAAGTTAATTTTCTATATTATCTTATTGAATTAGCTGAATTCTATTTCTATTTAAAATCAATAAATTTGCCAAGACACTGGCATGTAAATGAGGTTGATGTGCATGAAATGTGTGAAAAGGAAGGAATGTTGTTTGTTGTGCAGAATTTTTTATTGTATTGTTTGTTCTAAAGGGTATTTATGAACACATTATTTTGTATATAAAGTGATGATGCTGTTTGGTATATGACAGAAAAGTGTTATGTTTGGTAACACATACAAGAAAGTTTTATAATTGCATAAAGAAGAGTATGATAGAAGCAGAAGTAAAAGGAAAAATGTAATTACAGATGGGATAGGTAACTATTACCTTCATTGCCTTGTAAGTGTATACTTAATCCATAAGGAACACTGTGATAAAATAAAGCTCAATGGAAGAACTTAACATATGTACATAAGCATAAATAATAATAGGAGCCGAAGATGAAATATAAATGTCTATTAAGTATGAAATATATAACTGGCGAGTAAGGCATGTTGGTTCTGACATCAGATTTTACAATTTTAGCATATTTCAATTCTAAATGAGGCAAGGTTGTTAAATGTTTAAAAGTCTTGGTTCATTAACTAAATATAACAGACCCAGATATGTGCACTCTTCTTTCATTAAACAAAATACTTATTTCAGTAGCAGTACTACCAAAGATACACTTAAGATGCATTATAATACTAACTGTGCAAAACATCTAATGTTATTTATTTAGTATGTTGGACAAACCCGTCGCAAGCATCTAAATGCATGAATAAACACAGATCTGACATAAATAACTTTATCGATCCATTCTTTATTAATCTCATGTCTCCATACACTTTAATGATGGCTTCGTAAATTACAAGATTTTTCATTTAAGGTATGGTATTGTTAATTCAGAAATGGAACATCTGTTAAAAGAAACACATAGGATTCACTGTCTGGATACTATCTATCCAATAGGTTTAAATTCTAAGATTATACATGAACTTGATTGATACATTTATTGTATTTGGTCACTTCTATTGTTATTGGTGTGGATTAGAAACATTCTCAATAACTGGTTTGGTTTAGTATTTTGCCTACAATGTTTTGGGGTATTTCTACTTCTGAATTGTAACCTATAAAAAGCAGCCATTTTTCTTGTTTTTTCCCCATAAATTTGTTTGTCATATTTAAATGTTAAAAGATACAAAACTGTATCCACAATAATATGTATATGATATAAATATATTAAAAAGAAAACCACTGCTTTTTTATATGTCAGAGACACGTTCAAAGTCTAGTTTAGTTGGGCTGAGCTGACTTCAAATTATTTGGCTTACAAGAATTTTGGTCATTTCTATTTCTCTTTGGCAGTTTTCTTCATACATACAGCAGCATGGTCCTTTCTTTTTCCCTACCGATGTATATATAATAAAAGTTGCCTAACAAATAACAATGGAACTGAAATTTTAAAGTTGTATCTACCTACACCGCTTCCGTTGGCAGGTAAAGTTTTACTTTCTTTATGAACGAAACACCTCAGCTAAATAGATGCAGTGCTGCCCATGCTCAGCAGTTAGCATTCAATGAACAAAGCTGAAGGGAATCCGGTTGTTTCACATCATGTTACGTTACGTTATTTGGATTAATGTCGTATTTCGCCTATCGGCATGCACGACACGTTAACTTGTGTGCTTTTGCAAAAGCGCACTAATTGATTTGTGCGGTTTCCCGCAGATTGATTAATTAAATTATGCCTCCAAAACAAGCAGCAGGAAGAAGGGCACCAAGCCGGTCGACACCCCGTCATTCGCCTGGAGGGAGGGAAGCCCACGGCACCCAGATCCACAAAGTCGCTGGTCACTCGCTCCACAATCACTCCTTCAGACCTCTGTATGCCTGCTTCCGCCTTCCATCTGTTACCTTTTTTCTTTTTTTTTTTTTTCAACTGTGTGCCTGGTTGTCTAATTTCTTGAGGGCTCCCTATCCTATCGCCAAAAAATGCGGTAGACGCATTCCCGATTCAAATAAACCTGAGTTGTGAATTTATTTTTCTATTTTTGTGTACTGAGCATACTTATTATTTTCCGAAAAAGTGCTAAAAATGTTTGGCTCATAGTAGCCGTGTGATTTTTGTGATCTTAATCTGGGTTTTGCGGCGCCGTTAGTTTTTTGTTACCAGCATGCCAATCAGGTTTCTTTTCAGGGCCATTTAGTTATTTACGAAAGGGGCTTTTGTGGGTCAAAAATGAAAGCCTTACGATATACTTGTGTGGGTGTGTGCTATAGTGTACTTTTGTGTGACCTTACGATGTGTGTGATGTGCTATCAGTGTAGGGTTGGGGTGGGTGGTTTTGCTAGATGTAGGTTATACTTTCTAGCTTTTGGTGTTTTTTTTGTGCGACATTGCTATATTTGTGTGGTATGCTATCAATGTCGGGTTGGGGTGGTGGTGGGGTTTGCTAGATGTGTGTTATACTTTCTAGCTGTCGGTGTTTTTTTGTGCGACATTGCTGTATGTGTGTGGTATGCTATCAATGTCGGGTTGGGGTGGTGGTGGGTTTTGCTAGATGTATGTTATACTTTCTAGATTTTGGTGTGGGGTTTTTTTGTGCGACATTGCTATAGGTGTGTGTTATGCTATCAATGTCGGGTTGGGTGGGTTTTTTCGCTAGATGTATGTTATACTTTCTAGGTTTTGTTCGTGGGAGGGCTTGTTTGATTTAGCTAGGTGTATGTTATACTTCCTAGCTATGTTCGCTGGCGGGGTATTGTGGTTTGTTTTTGTTTGGAGCTTTTGTTAGTGTATGTCATACTTCTAGCTTATACAGGGGTTTGGGGTTATTATTTGGGGTGGCAGTTTGATTTCTCCCTTTTAGTCCTAAGAAAGACTTTTTCTGCTGTTTTCCTTGTAAGGCTGTTTTTCCTGTATCTCACGTTTTTCCTTTCTCGTTGCCTTTGCGTCCCCTTCCCCTCTGCTAGCAGTCTTCTTTCCTGTACCTTCTTTTTCTGCCATGATGTTGCCCGATCGATCTTGTGGTGTACCCTTTTGCGTCCACCCTTTTTGCTGTCCCGCTTAGTGAATTTGCTCTCTCCTGTTGCGTCCACCCTTTTGTGTTCCCGTTTTTTTGTTTTTGCCCTACTCTAGTTTGCTCATTTGATTGGTTAAAAAATTAAGTTAACAAATTTACGAAAAAAAAAAAAAAAAAAAAAAAAAAAAAAAAAAAAAAAAAAAAATTAAATAATACAATTTTTAAGTTGTCAAATTTATTTTTATTTTCTCTATGTGGATAGACCTATTTCTTAATGTTTCCTAACTGTTTGTTGTTTGCATTTGAGTTAGTAAATAATATTTTTTTTTTTTTTTTTTAACACTTGCAGTGAGTGGCTTTTCTAGGTTTGCTTACGCGTATCACGCACCTTAAGGGTGGCAACATACCTAGGTTTCCTCTCCCGCTCGTTTTTTTGGGGGGTGGGGGCTGGTATCTTTTTTAAGTACCAGTTTCCACCTTGGCGGGACTAATTTTACCATCCCCCCCACCCTTTCTTTTTTTATCCTTTCCTTTTCTTCCCCTCTTTGCATTCTATGTTTGTCCTCTTTTCCCTATATTATTGATGTATGTTATTAGATTATCATAGGTAGTCCCTATATTTCTGTTTTTGCTTTGAAATAATTCAGGAAATGTACTTTGTTCCTCAATTAGTTTTTGTTGATTTTTGCAATTCCGATCTCTCTTGATTGTAATTGGGGCATGTATTTATCACATGATCTAGGGTTTCCGAGGATGTGCAATGGGGGCAGTTTGTACTTGTTGTTTTTTTTAATGTATTTTCCTGCGCATCCTGCCAATAGTGTTTTGCCTGTTTGTATTCTATTTATGATAGTTAGATCATATGGGTTTTTGAATTTAGGGTACTTTATGTTTCGATTTACTTTTTTTAAAAATTGATATAGTGTTCTTCCATTTGTTGATTTGTCCCATGATTCCTGCCATTTTGCGTTGATTTTTTTTTTGCGGATGATGCTGTTTATTTCCGTTGTACTGTAGGCGATGTGTTTGCACGTAGGGTCATTGATGTTATTTTTCACCTCTATGTCTGCTTTTTCGTTGCCCAGAATTAGGATGTGTGAGAGGATCCATATGAACTCAACTATTTTATTAGTTTGCTCTATTTGTTTGAGTATGTATCTGGCGTGTTTTACCATATTGGGTCTACTTTTTGACTGGTCAGTTGCTAATGATTGCAGAGCACTGTATGAATCGCTTAGGATTACCGCTTTAGTTATGGGGTATGTTTTGATGAATTTGAGAGCTGCTATCAGTGCCATGAATTCTACTGTGTATATTGCGCATTCGTCGGTAGTCTTGTTCCGAATGATATGTTTAGCTGTGGAATGACTACTCCTGCCGCTGTTTTATTTGGGTTTTTTGTTTTAGACCCGTCCGTATATATTTGTGTGAAGTCATCATACTTGTTTTCGATGTGGTAGAGTATTGAGGCTCTTAGTCCTATCGGATCTATTTCTTTGGTCCCTATTTTCTTCAGGCTGAAGTTAATTTGGGGGGTAGGACATGTCCATGGTGGATCTGGGAAATATTTTATTTTTTCCGGGGTGATGTCTTCTATATTTAGTTCGATCTTTAGCTCTGCTATGATTTTGCCGCTAGGGACGGGGTTTTTTTCTTTATTTTTTTGCTAAAGGGCCCATCACATTTTTTTAGTGCCTGCATCGTTAGGTGATCGGTACCATGCGTCTGAGGTGTAGCGGGGGTTCTCCTGTTATTACAAGGATTTCGTCAATGGTTGTGCTTTTTAGTACTCCTGTACATGCCCGAAGTGCCTTTGATTGAATTGTGTCCAATTGGGCCAGTAATGCGGCACTTGCGGACCCGTAAACTTGGCAGCCATAGTTAATTTTGGCTCGTATTAGAGTGTTACGAGCGTTTTTTGGTCGGCTCCCCAGTTAGCTCCCCTAAGGTTGCAAATTAGGTTTATATCTTGGTTACATCGTTTTACGAGTTCTTTGATGTGGGTTTCCCAGGTGAGTTCTTCATCTAATATCATACCTTGGAATGTAACCTGTTTTTCGAATTTAATTTGTATAGAGTGTTACGAGCGTTTTTTGGTCGGCTCCCCAGTTAGCTCCCCTAAGGTTGCAAATTAGGTTTATATCTTGGTTACATCGTTTTACGAGTTCTTTGATGTGGGTTTCCCAGGTGAGTTCTTCATCTAATATCATACCTTGGAATGTAACCTGTTTTTCGAATTTAATTTGTATCCCGTTATGGAAGAGTTTTGGGTGGGGTGGGTGGTTTCGACCTCTTGTGCGGAATACCACTCCTGTTGTCTTTTGTGGTGAAAGTTTAAATCCCCATTTGTCAGCCCATTCCCCTATTTTGTTTAAATCTATTTGAATTTTTTTAATTATTGTCTGGTTTTCGGCATTTCCTGCTTTCCATATTCCGCTGTCGTCTGCAAATTGTGACAGATCGAGTTCTTTGGGATCAACAGATTTTTCCAAGTCGTTTATCATTATGTTGAATAGTGTCGGGCTAATGACACTTCCTTGGGGTGTGCCATTGTCGAGTACGTATTGTTATGAATATTCTTTTCCGATTCGGACTTGGATCTTCTTATCAGCTAGGAAATTAGCTATCTATTTGTACATAATGCCAGTTATGTTATACTGTTCGAGTTTGTAAATCAGTCCTTTTGTCCACATTAGGTCATATGCTTTCTCCAGGTCTAGAAATATTGCTGTGACATATCTCGATTGTTTTTTTTTTATGTGCGAAGGCTAGTTTAATGGCGGATTCCAGTCGGATTAGTTGGTCTATGGTACAGCGGTTGTTACGGAACCCGCTTTGTGTATGTGATATTAATCCTTTGCTTTCTAGAAAATATTTTAGTCTATTGTTTATCATCGTTTCCATTAGTTTACACAGGTTATTTGTTAATGATATAGGCCTATAGTATTTTACGTCGTTGTTTGCTTTTACAGGTTTAGGGATTGGAATGACTACCGCTTTTTCCATTTTGTCGGGATTTTTCCTGTGTCCACAATTTTGTTAATCAATTTGAGTATCACCGTTACGAGGTTATTTGGGAGATTTTTTATACATTTTATATCCAAGGGTATCTTCTCCTGGGGATGTGGTTTTTTTCCCCTGTAGGGCCTTGGTCCATTCGGCTTTTACAAATGGTATATTTAGGGGGTTGTTATTGTCTGTATCCCCGTCGCTGCTGAGGTTATGTTGGTTTTCAAATTTGATTTTATGTTTTTTTAAAGTTTTCATTCAGGTTATCATTGCTACTCATGTTGCAGAAAAATTGTGTGAATGTTTCTGCTTTACTTTTATTGTTATTCCCGGGTATGTTGGGGGTTAATGATTTGTTTTTTCCTCTCATTATTTTTATCTGTTGCCAGACTTATTTTGATTTCGTGCAAATATCTAATTTGGAGCAGTAGTCACTCCAGGATTTTTGTTTTGCTGTAAAAATGATGTTTTTAGCATTTTTTTCCTTTTCTTTATAATCTACAAAATCCATGGCTGATTTTGTTCTTCTGAATTTGTTCAAGGCTTTTTTTTTTCCTTGATCGCTATCTGGCATTCTTTATTCCACCATGGGATTTTAGGTTTATTTATATTGCCTTTTGTTATGGGTATTGCGGCAGTTGCTATGGTTTTAATTATTTCAATCAGGTTATCCATGAAGGTGTCTATGTCCGGGTTATATATATATCGTTGAAATTGATTGTTTTCCCTATTTGTTTGAATTTTTCCCAATTAGCTTGGTCGTATTTCCATCTTGGCGGTGATGTTGTGTCTATTTGGGGAGTTTTTATTTGTATTTCAATTTTTACGGGAAAGTGGTCACTTCCTAGAGTGTCCGTCTTGTCGACTTGCCACTCGGCTATTTCTGCTATTTTTGGCGTGCATAGTGTGAGGTCTATAGCGGTGGTGTGGCCTGTTATTGGGTCTAGGCGGGTATCAGAGCCATTATTTAGGATGACTAGGTTACATTTTGTGGCCCATTTTTCTACCATGTTGCCTCTATGGTTAGTCTTCTTGCTTCCCCATAGTTCATTGTGAGCATTAAAGTCCCCGCATATTATAACCCATGCACCTAAATCTGTTCTTAGCTTCTTTATTTCTTCCAGAGTGATATTGTTTTTCTCGCATGTTTCATATAAGTTAACAATAACCATTTGGTGATTCTGGACTTGTGTTTTTATCGCTTGGATTTCCAGATCACAGTGTAGTCCTAGTTCGGGTATTTTCTGTTTTTCTGTTGTTATGTTATTTTTAACGTATATCGCTAATCCCCCGTGCTTAGCGGTTGGGGAGCGATGTTGTTGGTATTTCGTGTCATACCCTATTATTTTCGGAGTAATTGTACTGTGGTTCAGGTGTGTTTCCTGAATACAGATTATATCCGGTTGTCTGGCAGCTGCTTTAATTTTTATATTTAATTGGTCTGCGTTGGCTCTTAGGCCGCGCGCGTTCCACTGCCAGATCACCATATCATTGTGATTTGCCATATTTGTTATTATATTTATTATCTTTACTATTTCCTATCGGACCATACATTGTTGTCCGGGGAGTTTTAATTTGTTTTTTTTCTGGTCCTGAGTTTCGCTTGATTGTACTGTAGGCCCATTGTTACATGTACCATTAACTCTATTGTTTGGGCTTCCCTTATAGCTCTGTGGCAATCTGTATTATTGGGTTTGTGGTTTCCAGCGCAGTTTGCGCAACGCAGGTTTTTTTCATTGCATGGTTTATTGTGTGTGTGATTTATGCCACATTGATTGCACCAATTGTCATTTCTGCATCGTTTTGTGAAATGACCCCAACCCTTGCACTTGCTGCAGAATCAGGGTGTGTTACGAAATTCATGTATCCAAAGGGGTTTCGCTCTTTCGGATGTCTGTATTGTTTTGGGCTTTGTGCCCTCAAAAAACAGTACCACGGCGGTGCTGTCTTTGCCTTCTTTATTTTTAAGCCGTGCAGCCTTTACTAGGTTTAGGTTTTGGTTTTTGTTAAATTCTGTTTTTTGGTTAATGTTTGTTCTCTTGCTTATGTATATGACTCCTTTATTGTGGTGTTTTGGGAGTGGTGGTGTTCTGTTTGTTTGTTCCCTGTGGTGTTTGGTGATCTTAACTTTGTATGGTCCAATTAGTTCTTTTTCCAGGAATTGTGCTACCTGTCTTGTTGTCTGGCACTTTATGATGAAAATGTGAGTCCTAGTGTATTTTATAGAGGAGTTTCCTTGGTTGTTTTTTTGTAATGCGCACATAACACTTCTCGCACTTAGGTGGGTTATGGGCTGTTCTATGCCCTTTATGAAGAGTGTAAGGTTTGGGGGGGGGGGTGTAGATTAGACCCACTCCTACTTTTCCCTTGATTTTGTGTTGTTTTGTCCTGTTGGGTATCCTTTGTTTGGTCTATAATGCTTTTTTGAACGTTTTTGGATTCCGTTATGGTCTGGGTATTTGTTGCCAGCGGTGCTTTGTTTGTTTGTTGCGTTTCCTTAGCGCTAGACGTTTGGTTTATGGGGAGCTGGTGGGGTTTTTGTGCGTTACTTTTTATTGGGTTGTTTGACTTGGTGTTTTTTGTGGCTTCACTGTAGGTTTTTGTTGTATTTTTTCCGTCTTTTGATGGGTTTTTTTTATCATGGGAGATGAGCTGTTCTATATATGTAGGCTACTCTATTCTGACGGGTACAGTACTCATTTATTATATTGTATCTTTTTGTGTGAGTATGACAAAGACAGTTAAACAAAAGGAAGTACTCTTCTACATAAAGAATAAATACAGTCCAAAAATACAAGTCTGCCAAAAAAAAACAAATCTAATAAGGAGGACTAGCGTCCTCAAAAAATATGAATATTTATTCCTTATTTGTCAAAACTTGGTTTAATTAGTAAATATTCACATTATAATGTCTGCGCGAGAAAATGCGTTAATGACCTTGACATTGACTACAAGATGGAAATGCCATATGCTAGATGATAGAAACTGTGGCCAGTTAACGTAATAGATGAATGTGGTACATATAAACACTAAATAAAGGTGCTGATATATGTACTGTGGCAAGATCAGAGGATATAAAACTTGCAGAACATAAAGCATTAGAAACGGAACACAACACAACATAACACTTTCTCCCTCTCTCTCATTTTTTAAAACTTGCCCGCAGGGGTAAGTTCCTGGGAAACTTGAGGTTGCCCGAGCCGAAACTGAGCTTGTCCTTGGAGTCGGGAAAGTGGATTTGTAGATTGCTGACAAGGCATATCCAGTTTATCAAGGATGAATATCAGAATTGATGACTTTGTATACTATGAAGTCATCTGACAACAGAACATGTCAATTAATTATATCCTCCTATTTTTACTCTTTACAAACTTAGCAACAACCTCTTTGCATCAAAGTTTTCGACTGATGGATCTTGAGATATGACAGTTCACAAATATATCTAATAAAATGAAATTATTCCATCTAATTATTCCATCTTGAATAATTCCAAAGTACGAAATAAACCACTGAACATAATGTCCAGTATATTCTTACTGAATAATACAATAATTAAAACACCCACATTTGTAAAAATTTTGCCAATTGAAGCAAATTAACTATCAATAAAACGCAATTAAAGTTTGTCCACTTTGTCAACTGGCTTCACAAGTCGCCATATTTTCCAGTTTGTCTAATTGATTATAATCTGATGGGCAATCAAACAAAAGCCAAAAACTGATCAAAAGTTAATCCAATCAAATCATAATTGATTTCCTCTTCCTCTATCTTAAATGTCAAAGATAATCTTGAAACAATCTAACCTTGAGGCAGGTGACCGTTACACACAGGACATTTATATTGTAAATTTGATAATGGGGGGGGGGGAATTAGAATGGCTGTTGTGAACAGGTGACAGCTGAGTAAAGGTGAAAAGGTCATAAGATGAAGTTGTGTGCATTTGCACGAAGCACATTGGAGAGAATGTTGGCATACCCCTATGCTACTTTTATGAACAGTGACTGAAATTTCTTTACATGTGGTATTAAGGAAACAACATGCTACCTTAAGCAGACAACTGATTGAATTGGTTGCTCTCATGTGCTTGAGAATTGAACTTGAACTGCTGTAGTCTAAAGTACACTCACCTGAGCGGTTATTAAAATCAGGAAAATGAAATTTGCCAGACTAGACAATAGTAACTTCTCTAAGTGCTATAAATGAATTATAAAATATATTAAAAGAAACTATAAACAAGTTAGGCCCAAAAAAAATATGGGTGTTTCCAGTCGGCCGACCGTCCATGTTTCTTATTGCCGACCCTAGCATCCTGGCCCAAATAAAATTTTAAAAAATCACATTGTCGAAATTGATTTGTGCATCTAATTGAGCCAGTTTTGCCCAGTACTTTGAAGCGCTTGAAATATTATTTGATTTATATATAATGTTTAAAGAAAAAAAATCTCCCTGCCTACCCTACTTTTAAAACCAGTGCAATAGGAAACATTTTTTTTTTATGGCCTTATTAACTAATTTTCAATTAACCTCTAAAGTCAGTGACTTGAAAAGGACCAAGCGGAGCTAGCAGTTTTTTAAGAAATGCACATCTGAAGTAAGGCCACCTGCATACTCTGGATACACCGAGTTTTACCACCCACTCAATGAAAAATGTTATTCACTCAATATAAGCAAATATCCTCTATAAAGGAAATTATTGGCCAATCCAAATCAATTCTTCAAATTCAATAGGATTAATGGTGGCTCAGTGGTCAACGAGCAAGGCTCGTGTCCAAAAGGGTGCAGATTTGAATCCTACCATCGAACAGGTCATGTATGCATGTTATACACACTATTTCAGCTGTAGATGTCTTTTTTGATAATTTGATTGCAAATACCTTTAAATGGAGATTATTCACAGTTCATTTCACTCACTGTTGAACAAAATTCATGGCAAGATTATTAAATAACTGCCCAAGAAATACATCTGACAAAATCAGTGTTAAATAGACAGTGCTGTACCTAGGATCACACGGTCAGGGGACACAGTGTCCCTCACCCTCCAGATTTGGGGGACATAGAACATTTTAAAGGTACAAAGGAAAACTGTAGTACATAATGCACTAGAAGTGCTAAAAAAATTGAGATAATCTTATTTGCTTAGACAGTTTTGCCACCTTAACTTTCTCACATTTTCCTTGGCCATTCACATTATTGCAATAAACGTTTTATCATGTGATCAAGTAACTCATGAAAACATTAACATGTTTGAATATATGGTTAACCTGAAATGAACTGCACCATGAATGTCCCATTCCGTATCTAGCTCTCATTTAACTTTAGTGTTCACTCATTATCTACTAGCATTTATTATAATAAATACCTATGTTTTCTTAATTACTTTTCTTTTAAAAGTATTGAATCATTAATCAAATGACAAATTGTGTATTTGCATAAATTAGTACCTTTCTCATTAATTGAGCCTGAGAATAAATTAAATCTTCACTGCCATAGGTGTGACTTTAACCTCGAAAATATGTTACAATAGCAGCAGTCAAAATCTTGAGTAACTGGGCCGACTACCACAGACCTTGAATGTTTCCATTGCCAGATTCATTGTTTTGAAATGGATATTCATTATATCTTACATGTTTTATCACTTTTATTGACTTTGGCCATTGCTAGCGTCAACACAGACGAGGATGCACATCTGTGAAGGAAAAGTGTAGGCATATTTGTTTTATTTATTTTTCTGACAAAAAAGCGCGCCAAGAGGAGCACACGGGGTCAAGATTTGGGGGACACGGGACAGAAAATTGTGGGAAAACGACCATGCACTCTAGGTGCAACATTGACATAGAGATGGATTGACATTGTCAACACATGGCAATATTTACTTTGGCGATGGTGTATCACATTACAGTACTTCTTTTTCTTTCAATATCATTCTAACTTGTCTTGCGGCTAAATTCCAAACTGAAATGGCACTCTTGTGAAAATCTACATGTACCACTGATATTCTGAGCAAAAGCAAATTCAGGTTTTGTGACTATAAATCTGTGTACAATCCATTACAAACTTTCTACCAATTTGCATCATAATACAAGAGGCTGTTTTCAACATTTTGATTGTGATTAAGTTATATTAATAAATGGAAATACAATTCTATTCTAAGTAAAACTTATCAATTTGCAGAAGTTTGTACAACTGCACACCTTATTATAGCGATGTAGGCTATACCCAGTTTTACACGATTAGTCTTCGCCCGTGTTCAAAATGTCGGCGGTACGTGTCGATTTTTTAAAATTAAGAACGCTGTTTCAGTCTGGGATGTAACTTCAATGGCCAAAAATTTTTTTTTTTTTAAATTGTGTTTTATATTGCACTTGTTTTGAATTTAAGGTAGGCAGGAAAGTTTTTTTGTAAAACATTATATATAAATCAAATAATATTTCAAGCGCTTCAAAGTACTAGGCAAAAACCGGCTCAATTAAATGCACAAATCAATTTCGGCAATGTGATATTTTTATATATATATATACCATGGGAGAAAAAAATGCTAGGGTTGGCAGTGAGAAACAGGAACGGTCAGCCAACCGGAAACACACATAATTTTTTTTGGGCCTAATAAAGAGCAACACTGAAAATTGACAAAACTGTGTGTGAAAAAACTTCATCATCCAACAATAACTTTTGGTTTTCTGATGAAGATTTTCATAATAACACTGAAATTTGTTTGAATGCTAATTGGGTGAAACTCACCCAATTTTCCCCGAACACTTTCTTCAGAACCTGCAAAGGAATTTTGACAAGGGTAAACAATAAATCTAGAAAATGTTTCCTTCTACCCTCTATATATACTTAATTAATTGTTATACACACTTTATAAATTCAAAGAATTTTAGTCTATCAGGAGATAGCAGTTAGTACTACTTGAACACTTTTTGTATTAGTACCCTTACACCATTCTATCAGCTGTGGACTGATGAATAATCCACCTGCCCCCACAAGTGCACATCATATTCTGCTTAAATAAATGTCCTCCTCCCCTTTAAATATAACAAGTGCCTACCTTGGACTCTGATATATTCAATAAACAATCTGATTAAAATCAAGATCTACTTATGTTATGGTGACCTTGGAATTTCCTGATCACATATTTTTATTAGCCTATCTGATAAAGTGTTGCTTTTCGTGTTACGGAGAGTTACCAAAGATATGTTCCAAATTACTTTTTTTCACTCTCAGCAGTAAGGAAGCTGTAATTTGATTGGTGAATCAAAAGGTCAGAGAATGACCTCATATCAGTGACAGTCAGATCTACTTATTGATAAGCAGATCTTGATTTTAATCTGAACCAATAAAGGAATTCTATGGAGAAAGTAAAATCCATATTCTTGAACTGTCCAATTTTATGCAAAACATATTCTAGGATAATCAAATTTTCAACATAGAAACAAAACATAACCTTGCAGGTGACATACCAACCTGACTTTTGCAATTCTACTCAATCAACATGTATATTTTGGTGGGAAAATTGCATCAGCATGTTACACTTAATTTTCTGACCACAAGTGATGTTAAATTTTTGTCTTCAGTGGACCATAGAAACAACAGAAACAACTGATGACTGTAAAGTACATCAATCGCATTAAAATCGAGATTACTTATAAATAAGTAGATCTTAGAGCCTTTGATAAAGATTCATGCTCTGGTGACCTTTGGAATTCTCTGACCACTTACTTTTAGTAACCTATCAGATAAAGTGTTGCATTTCATGTTAGAGCGAGTTATCATTAGAAAAATGTCTTGAATGACATATGTCACTTTCAGGAATGTGCAGGCATTAGCAGAACATTAGTATTAAATTACATTTAATATTTAATTCAAATTAGTAAAGGTGGCCTACATGACTATGTTGAGGTCACAGAAACTCATATCGCTGCACAAAATTTACCTATAAATAATAGGTACTTTATATAATAACAAGGAAGATCACATCTCCCCCTTCTTGTATGACCTACTTAAGAATTTACAGATATTTCAAACTACACTCAATGTAGCATAATAAATTTAGCACCGCCATTTAGCTCAATTATTTGACTTTTATGCCTACATCAAGTCTGACTTACTATCCCACGTTTAAGGAATGCCAATCAGTTTTCCAACATTACCACTCAGCATGGCCATGATCGCACCTACTTGATATATAAGTGCAACACACTTAATGGAATGCTGTGCTGTCATTGGTTGATGGAAAATATTATAGCTAGGCACTGTATGTCAATTTTGGTCCATCAATGACAGCGCAATGAAATCAACCCTCTTATAAAACAAGACAAGTGAAGAATGATAGATTTGTGTGTGTATGTGTGAAACTTCTCCCTTAACAGATCTAGGCGATTTTTATTTAGCCCTTAGTGGTGCAATCAGGTGTCGACTGAACACAGATTTTTCCAATGGTCAGCAGGGCCAGCTCACATGGAAATCAAAAGGTCTTCTCAATCATATACAAATAATTTCATTAACGTGTTAAATATGCAGTATTCTGAAAACATGTTTGACAAAACAATATAACCCATTTGGCGTTGGATAATATTGTCAGATGAAACTTCATGAAATTTAACATCTGCAGCTGTCAGTATTAACTGACCCTCTTTAAATTCACGGGTCTGCAGCTAAATATACCCCCTGTGTAACAAAAATAACTCTCCGAAGGGACCGGCCATTCAATTGCCTCCGATTTTTTTTACACTTCCGGTACCCAAATAGCTTGAAAAAATATTCTTGGACTCCTTTTTACAATGAAAAAAAAAATCATATCCATTACATTAGTTGCTAAAAAAATTTACCCTGAGAAAAAACAAAAAAACCCCACAACAAATATATCCCGGCTCGAAAGAAAATCACAGGCACCATCACACCCCAAACATTAAATGAATTGCATCTTTTGCATGTGTTAGCTGTCTCTGCCATTTCCAAATAATTTTAATTTGATAGCATACCTAATGTTTCGTTTCTATATTCTGGGACGCTAGATCTCGGTGCACATTCCCTGTTGCACAATTCATCCTACTCCCTTTCTGTTCCATAACAATTCCCAATTATACTCTACCTCATAACAATATGTTTTAATTATTCGTTCTAAAGTCTGATATTGTATCGACTTAAGAAGACCAAACAGTGTGAAAAACTCAACCAAAGCTTTCAGTTTTAATATTCCGCAAAGGAATAGCTTTTGAAAAACTTGTTGACGCACATCTCGTCAACAAGTATTGGTTGCCTAACTTCGTCTCATTCATTCCTAAACGACCAGACAACGACGTTTCATGGGCTACACTAAGTATTTCCTGACGATAGGATCTAGGAATTACTATTTTATTACTAACTGACCACTCGTCACCAGCAATTACCCCAAGCAGTCTCTGTTTCCTCATAAGGACTTCACTCGTCAAGAAGTAACAAGTACCTTCTTGTGTGGCTTCAGTTTCAGTCATAGCCCCTGAAACAAACAGGAGATATCCGAATCCCCCTGTTGTAAGACAACTAGTGTTTGTCTTATTTCACCCTGATTATTTGTATGAGACTTTGTAGTTGAAAGAGTATCACTGTGATCAATACTTAATTGAACTTTACTAGGAGCATAAGTGACCTCATTAAAAGCCTGACCCAAAAAGGTGTCCGCTAAAGGAAATTCATCCTGTTCAACAACAACATTCTCAAGAGCACACTTTGCCATAGCTCTAGTAACTGCACAAGCTGGATTTAAACCAGGGATTTCTACTTCAGTATGATCAACTCGTTGATCCATGCTAGGCTTGTCATTTACAAGTGGATTAACCACTTCCTTATCTCCTGCTAGGTCATTACCTAGTAATAAATGGATGCCCTTAATAGGCAAAGAAGCCACTGCTCCTATGGTCACAGGTCCCGAAACTAAGTCTGATTACAAATTAACACAATGAAGAGGGACATTAACATATCCACATTCTACCCCCTGTATTAATACACTTTCACTAGTAGAAGTCTTCTCAGAAAACGGCAAAGTACACTCTAACAATAGACTCTGAGAAGCTCCTGTGTCTCTTAATATCTTAATAGGAGTCTTACCCAAGTCACCAACAAGTGACACAAAACCCATCGACATGAATGGTTCGTATTTTTTCATTACAAAATCAGACTGAGGTATGCGAGCCTACAAACTTCTTGACTTCTTAATAATTAGAGCATTTGGAACTGCTCTGTTATAATTCCGTTGCTTAGTTTCCAACCTAAAGCAATCAGAAATAACGCGTCCTTTTATTCTACAATAGGAACACGTGGGATGAGATAAGGTTCTAATACTCCTTATCAGAAATTTGATTCTCCATAGTTGCATCAACCTGAGGCCCGTAATTACTCAAACGAGTCTGAAATGGTTTCTTGACAAAAGCTTGTTGAGAGAACAATCCATCTACAAATGGAACATTGTGAATTGAAAAATATACATCAGCTGCATAAGCTGCTTTCTGTAAGGTTTCAACCCCTTTCTCCTCGAGGTATACTCTAATGTCATTACTGACAGAATTCTTGAACTCCTCAATCAACACCAGTTGCTTAAGATTATCATAATCCTTATCAACCTTCGTAGACGTACACCATCTCGTAAATGAACGCTCGTTTTCCCAAGCAAATTCTAAATGAGTCTGGGTAGTTTCCTTTCTGCTATTTCTAAAATTCTGACGATAAGTTTCAGGTACCAACTCATAAGCCCTCAAGATATATTCTTTGACCACTTCATAATCAGCAGATTGTTCAATTGAATGTGCAGTATATACATCACTAGCTTTTCCAGTAAATACACTCTGCGATAATGAGGTCCAATATTCTTTCGGCCATTTAAGATTCTCAGCAATTTTCTCAAAACAGAGAAAATATTTGTCAATCTCCTTTATCTAAAAGGTGGGACCTGTCTGAGATGTTTGGCTATATTAAAATATGAACCCGTATTGTCATGAGAGTGCCCTCTACTGGTCAATTCTAATTCCCTTAATTTAAATTCACGTTCCTTATCTTCATTTCTTTCCTGCCATTCCCTATCTTCTTTCTCCCTTCTTTCCTGTCTATCCCTTAATTCTTTTTCTCTTATTTCCCTATGTATTTCTCTATCTCTATCTCTTACTTTATCCTGCATTTCCATTTCTCCTTTTGTATTTTCCTTTGCCTTTCCCTTCCCTTATCTTTTAATTCCCTATCTGCCCTTTGTATTTCCCTTTCCCTTTCCTTATCTTTTAATTCCCTATCTTCCTTTTGTATTTCCCTTTCCCTTACCCTATCTTTTTCCCTTTCCTCCCTTCTTTCTTGCATCTGTATTAGTTCCCATTGTAATCTGAGCTTTTCTAACTCTATGTCCTTAGCGATCTGTAATTTCTTTCCCAAACTAGACGGAGATTTCTTCTTTACACTTGAAACCCCCTCTTCAAAAAATACCTGTTTGTACCAAATAGTGTATCAAGATACTTCGAATATCTTGTTTTAACATGTAAGCTTTCGCTTCAGTCAGACTATAATGTTTAGCAATTTGAAATAATTCGTCCTTCTTTAAGGACTCAAATTTCTCCTGGGTAGGATCAGCTACGAAACTCTCTACTCTGGATGCCATTATGAAAGCCTGTTAATTTATCTTTATTTCTTAATCTGGAATTCAAAAAGACCACTAAAATTTCAAAGAATGAAATTCAAATCCCAAAAAGAAAACTTTCCAAAGTATCAAAATTTCTGAAATATTAAAACCTCGAAAATAATTAATTAAATCTAAATCCCAAAATATTCAAATTCGGATCCCCAAATTATTCAAATTTCTAATCCTGGACGAGCCCCCAATTTCTTCTGTTACGACTAGGGGTTATGTAACAAAAGAAAAGACTCGAACAAGCTTTCAAGATTTAAAATACAAATCTTCAATTTACTAAAATATTAAAATATTTTGACAAAAAATTAAAGTGAAAGAATTAAAAATAACTTACAGTATAGAATATCCTTAAAAGTCCTAAATTGTTTTAAAGTTCACTTTTCCGGAAGTTAATCTAAATATTCCGAATGTAGTATTCGGAATGAAATGGCCTTCACTGTGCTAATATTTTGGTAAGATTAAGTTATATCCAAATAATCCTTGTGAATCTGGAATCTCACAAGTTTTAGAAATGTTTACGATAATTCCACGGAGCTGTATAATAATTCAGATTAAAGACAGTACTGAATCCTAAATGTACTGTATTAATAATAAATAAATCTCCAAATAAGAATATTCCACACACAAACTGAACCAATTTCGTAATGACCTCTCTATTCACAAGTAACTATGAAGAATATTTAAATACAGGATTATTTCCTATATATATATGGCATTAATGCACAGAATCAAAATAAAAACCCACACTACGTCTTCAATAAACATGGTATTTCAAAATAATGCAACCCTCTCCGAACCAATCAGGAATTAGGTTATGCGTGATTCTGCTAAAGCGCTCGAGTACCAGTGTTTTAAACAGTAAACACTGTATTGATTCATTCTTCGAATGTGACCTTAAACTATAATTCCCAGTCAATATAATGTTTACTCCTAAAAGTACAAGAACTAGGTCGAAAGTTCATTACTCTCTCTCTCTCTCTCTCTCTCTCGCGGAAAATACGTCACATGACTAAAGCTACAAGCAAATAGATGAAATATCGATCGAGGCTACCGTATGTATACTCATAAGACGACAGCTGTTTAGACTAAGAACAGAGATCATAAACTAATAAACTATAGCATTTTTAAAAGGAAAAATATATATAATTCCGTAACAGGTAAATAAAGGATAGGTGAGCAAAACAATCTCTGGAAATTGTCTTGAGGATTTCTACATATCCCGAAAACCCGTGGTGGGACTTACTAATAGAGAGCAAATGGATGTTCCGATAATTGGGACCTAGTGTTCAAGATTCGTCTGAAACGGGGTTTTATTTTACAAACACAATTCTGGATAATGGCACCTTTTTGTGTATCTGACAGGCGATGACATTTAATTGTAAAACATCATTTAACCAGGTAAATTAAAGCCAGAAATGAAAGACGAGACAAAAGGTGATTACTTATTATGATAACATGAATTCAGCAAATAATATACCTAGGTGTTCTTGTCGGCTTAGTTCACACCTTACTGATCCCATGTAGGAATCTTAAACCTCCAGCGAAATCTCCGTTCCATTTTTTAACATGAATACTCCCACTAAATCCGCAATCCCCCTCGCTCTCTCCCAAGCAGTCTTTCTGCAATGTAACATAATTTAGACAATCACACGAGTGTTAAATCAGACCTCAGTAAGTAGCGCTACTTCCGTTCCCACGAGGGTCTCTCTCCCTGTCACTCTCTCTCTCTCTCGTTATTCGCGCTATTCGGTTGTCTCGGCGACTTTTAAGTACATGCGTTTAATAAATGATTAATAAATGATTGCGTTAACTAAATTCTGAGATTTGAAGAGAATGCTTCAAACCCGTTCTTTTGAATTTATCCAAATACCACGTGACATATTATCTTTTAACTTGTACGACAGCATGTTTACGTTTATTTGGAAGGGCTTATCTTCCTAAAGCTTCACCTTTTTGGAATTTAATTGGCATTCATTACGAGAAATCCCTTCTGGCATCAGAGCATGACATTCGAGCAGCCAGTGGACCAATATTAATTGCAATATTTGCTCATAGATGGAGTGGGGAGAGATCTATGTGAACGCTTATCTTTTGGTTTAGGTTAGGTTTCATTGCTGGGAGCCCAATGGGCCATTGCTCTTCTACTAGAGTTTGTATCTGAAATCGGCTATGACGTACCGTGAATCAGGGATTCAGCCAGAAATGAGAATTCGAGGATGTGGCCATATTTCATGCAGCTCTGCATTTAATAGATTTAAATGCTTTCATTACACAAGTAATTACTGATATTAAATGCATAAGCAATAAAAGCATATTCCAGGTGACCTCATGACACAGAAACACATACTCAAATAAACTTACACCAATTGATACACAACTGATCTTTAAGACAGAGAAGCGTGTATATTGATATGGGTTGACATTTGTTTTACAGTTGTTAGTTTTGCACAGCAGATAAGGACCTTCCTTGCATAATCTACTTATCTACCTGCATGTAAGTAAACCCTATAAAAACCGAGACACAAGTTCATACTCGGGTAGTATTTACCTACTATGATTTGAAGTTAGCAAATAAAAAGATCGAAATGAATTGAAATATTTTGATTTAAACAAAATTATGAGAAAATGCATACCTTTTGAAATATAAGATTATATTTTCTTTAAATTTTGATGTATGTTTTGTGTTGTAAATACTTTAACATATTTGTTCATTTTCCATTTCGGTGATTATTTACGTTGCTAGTCTCGTTCAACCAGAACGTTCACGAGGGTCTTGTAAAGGTCTATAGGTACCATTAACTAGTATCGGGCAAGGTCTACTTGCATGGATGCACTATTGTGGATGAAAATCCATCCACTCCAATACATTACAATACAGTCATCGATTTAGTATGTATTTCTTCGCAAGCATAAGAAGAAGAAGATGTATGCATGCTAAACATGGACGTGTACAGACGCCATGCCAAGAAGCTGAACCATTTTCACACAGACTGCCTGAGGAAACTGATGAGGAATAGATGGCAGGACAGGGTCCCAGACACAGAGATTCTCACACGGGCAGGGATTCCAAGCATCACCACTCTGCTAATGAAATCACAGCTGAGATGGGCAGGTTACGTCACCAGGATGTCAGAAGAGCCCCTACCCAAAAAGATCTTCTACGGTGAGCTGAAGGATGGAAAGCGATCTCAGGGTGGTCAGAAGAAACGCTTCAAAGATACCCTCAAGTCATCCTTGAAACACTTCAACATTGACCCTGAGTCTTGGGAAGATCTTGAACAGGATCGCTTTACCTGGCGCAGTCTCATCGATGATGTGGTGCTCTACAGTTTCGTATTTTTCCACAGAACAGTATTCATTAGTAGCAAAGTCCCACACATGCCCAGCCCCTCCCCCCCCCCCCCACCGATGGAAATTGAGCTATTTTAAAAATGCACATTGCATTTTCTCAACATAGCAACAAATGTTCTGCTGAAAAACAGGAATATGAAACTTGCCACAATAATTCCTGAGATCAGGTTCATAGAGGTCAAAGGGTAAAAGTTTGCTTATTCTTCTAACACTAGTATATGGAAAAAGCGAAACTGCTTTGTCATAATTTTTTCCTTAATTTTATTACAAATGAATGAAGAAAAAAACCCCACATTTTTGCTTTATTTTCTTTCACGTAATGCAACAGTTTTAAATTTAAGTTGACTTTACTCCTGTGTTCTAAGACTTGCAATGTCCCCATAATTAAGGTAATTACACATACAATACTGTCACAAGGCATATTGTATAAGCATGAGCAAAATAAGCATAATTAGCTTATTTTCATGCATAACATCAATGTTAATGTACCATTTTGTTGAGAAAATCATACATGATGATATGAAAATAAGAAGAAAAAAAAAGACACAAATTTTCATATTTCTTTTAATTAAGGTGGCACTCTACAGTTTCGTGTCTTGCATAGGTCTAAATTTTTCAAGAAAAAGAATTTCCCAGGTTTTCCATACTGGTTGTCCTGGCTATTTAAAAAAGACCTTGCTTATCTTAGGTGTTATTAAAAAACTTTTAATTCCCTTTAGTTTGGTGTATGATTGATGGGTGCAATTTGGGTTATAGAGTATACAGCTTGGTCTTTCTTCAGATGTGCACCTGTGAAAAAAACTGCTAGCTCCGCTTGTTCATTTTCACTTCCAGGACTTGAGAAAATGAGCCGATAACGTTTTTCTACTTTTGATATATTTTGTAATTCATTCATTGTACTTTCAGAAGCTTGTATTGCCTACTCTGGCAAAAAATCGTTTTCCCTGTTTTAACCACTGCTGAAAATAGTGTACCTTGGACCAATTCAGGCTGATTTTTCGAGCACATGCGAGCAGCCATTTTTGTTAGCTGTGTGTTTAGATCATGTACAATCTCCACAGATACAATATGTAAAGAAATTTCAGCCACAGTACATGAAAATAGCATAGTGGTATGCCAACATTCTCATCGTTGTGCATGTTGCAAGTACAAACAACTTTACTTCACAAAAAAAAAAAAAACACGTTTTTTACCTGTTGCTCTTTCAGAAGTGGATCATACTCGTAGAGCGCCTCCATAAAGACCACATATGTATTATTATTATATGATTTAATTTTGGCTGTATAGCTGAAACATTTAAGTCGCAAGCATGTATTCAGTCCTTTTGAATAATTCTCATGTATTTTTTTGCGCAAAACAATATTAATTAGTAGCAAAGACACTTATGACCCCAGTCCCTCCGCATAATGAAGAGTGAGCTATTAGATCATGTACAATTTCCACAAGTGCAATATATAAAGAAATGTCAGCCACAGTACATGAAAATAGCATAGTGGTATGCCAATATTCTCTTCATTGTGCATGTTGCAAATTCAAACAACTTCACCTTACACCTGTCACTCTCTCAGAAGTACATAATAAATGTAGAGCGCCTCCATAAGGCATACCATATACGGGCATACAGTCATATCACCTGTGCTAATAATGATAGAGACACTTTGGGAGAACACATAAAACATGTCGCAAACTCTAAAGATGGCACGAGACAGTTTCGTATGATCGGCCATGAGGTAACGTTTTAATACTAGAGGTATGGATAAGTTATCCAACAGTACCATCATAATTTTTATGTCATGAAGGATACTTGATACTGTGTGAAATTTGTGAAGAATCTAGAAATGTCTGTAAAATAAATTTTATGAAGAAAAAAAAAGAAATAAGCTCGACGTTGTTCACTATTAAAGTGCACCAGTTCTAGCTCATGATGCAAGATGTCAGCTGCAGAACTTGAACTTTTAACAGACTAAGGTCTGTTCCTGATGACCTAGAGTACAATACCAGGTGGATTTAATAGGATACCACATAAATATGTTGATGTAAATCCTGAATTCAAATTGGACATTTATCATTTGTCATAACTTAGCCTCTCCATCTTTGTCCAAGTTGTATTCATGATAGAATGTGTTGGCTGTTTTGATCGTCTAGGATATGCCATACCCATAGGTGTTACACTCCTAGAGTATCTTGCCGAACAGAAAGTGTTGTAACGTTTTCTTGATTCTTTTATTCACACAAAGATTGGATCCACACTCATCCACGATGCGGACGATTATATCATACATGTATATTGTTTAAAAATCTATTGGTACTGACATGTACCCGATACTGGATAAGGCTATTTGGGGTTTACAATGATAGAGCTTTACACCACAATTTATACATCACAAAACATAACGTTTTGGAAGATTGTGGGAGTAATGATTTCCCTTACTTTATTTCTTAAACATACAAGTTGTATATCTGCTTTGAGACTTTTACTCAGGATTGGAATTAACATGTTTAGGATACTCCCATAGATGAGGATTAATGGTAATTTGGAATGTTTTCCAAAACTGGGTAAATTATAGCTACAATATTATTGCAATGGGTTCTTTATTCCAACTTCAGCGATACTTATAGCATTGCAATAGCCATGATTTAGTATCTTAAGTTTATTGCAACCGCTACGTTGGTGTTCAATGACTGAAAATCAGCTGCGATCCGTCATTGCAGACGTCTTTATACACAAATACGGTAGCTTAGGGAAACTCAATCAACCAGTCAAAACACTTGTTGCAGCCCGCCTCGTGATGTAGTTCCAATACCTCCACACAGGAGAGTGCGGTACTGAAATGACATTGCACGTGTGAATGCAGCGGAATTTACAAAAATTAAGCATGTTAATCGTAAAATCATCAAATAGAGACGATGCTATTTAATAAAATAGGCATCAAGGTAACTATTTGTCATAATATAAAGACATGACATGTTTATTACGTTTCAAAAACGTACCTGAAGCTTGGCAAGGTTCCTTTGCGTGACAACCTTCGGTTACCTGGGTGAGTCTTCATTCTTTACACTATCACGACACATCGCGGGGGAAGAATGTATTTGCTTGACTTTATTAGGAAATACGAGGACATACGAACTACAAAATCGTTACAGTGTCCTTGTGCCTTCGACAGACATTCAACGATGAGGTATTTCGAAGAAACATCAGATAGTTGAGTACAAGTTTTATGCTTGCACGATTATACTTTCGAAATGACAACAAATAGCATAATAAACTTTTAATTGATTTTATTTTTGTTTTTGGGGTACATTGTACAACAAACCCCACTTCAGGCATTATATCTATCGAGTTATATATATTTTAACATATATTATTCTATGGTCTGATAATGTTTTGAATGCAATTTGAAAAAAAAAATATTTCTTTGAGTTATGTTTGTTTATCTAAGTTGACACATATCTTGAATTTGTGGGGTTTTTTTTTTTTTATTCCAACGTAATGGTGCCTACCATCTTTGTAGTCATTACGGCAACCTCATTCCAGTATGATTAACATATCAACATGTCTTTGTCTCTCTATTTCAGGTACTGTAACTGATTTGATGTAGTTTTTCTCAGCTTCACCTCCGCTCCCTCCTTATTTCATATTTTATACACATTTACGAATATATCAAATCTTTTTTCATGTATTTTTCTAATTTTCTATATTTTACAGGATATCTGTCAAATCAGTGATTCTATGTATCCAAATTGTATTTTGATGGAATCTGAGAATCGTGTTTTGGAGTAATTAAACACTTCCACTGCATAAAACAAATATTTACTATCTGTATTTTCAACAACATTAATCTATATATATATATATATATATATATATATATATATATATATATATATATATATATATATATATATCTATATATATATATATATATATTGTTGCTCTTAACTCATTCAGGAAAATGTATGCATGAACTTTCTATGACCAGCTGATATCTATCTGTGTGCAATAATTAATTTTTAATCCTCTCAAAGCTCCATTTTGTACTTCGTTTATTTTTTGTTCAGATTTTGTATACAAAAGATTGAATAAAACGTTCAATGACATTGTCCATTTCACCTCTGTTAAGCATATTAGAGACATTGTTCTGTGGAAAAATATTCTAGCCTCAATTTGTTATATCTCATGGGTATGTCGTTCATAAGTCTGATCATCAAGTCAATTTGAGCTTTTACATAACCAACTGGTCTAATTTTTCCAATGATGATCTTCTTCAAAGATGGTTCAGCGTCAATACAACTCGTTGACATGTTTGCTCACTGAATCTCTAAGTCTGTCTATTCATATGTTTTAAGTCAGCTCTAGTTTCAAGACGTATTAAAAGTCTTGGTAATTTGGTCTCTCTTATTTAGGTATTTGCATATCAAGTATGGAAGTGTCCGTTTAGATTTATTTAAGTTGAAATATTTAAATATATATTTTAAATATCTTACTTTTGTTTCACCTCACTCTTCTATTTCTACAATTTCGTAATTGTTTTATTAGATGTGTATTATATCACTTTTGTTTGTGTTGTTTCGTAGTACGCAAGTTGAAATCATCTTATGATTTTAACTTGCGCATTAATAACTGTTTCTTTGTATTGAGAGTTGCAATGTAGCATGCAAATCGCAGTCGTCTTAAGATTTTAACGTGTGCATTCCACCAATGGTTTTGTGTACTGTGACGTAGAGCGCAAGTCGAAATCATATTGAGGGCGCTCTACATATATTACGTACTTCTGGGATTGATAGTTGTTAGGTGAAGTTGTTTACATCCGCAACATCCACATTGAAGAGAATGTTGGCATACCTCTATGCTACTTACATGTACTGTGGTTGAAATCTTTAAATATTGTACTTGTGGAAATTGTACATGATCTAAGCATACAGCAGACATAAACGGCCGCTCCAAAGTACTCAAAAAATCAGCCTGAATTAGTCAAAAGTACACTATTTTCAGCAGTTAATAAAAAAGCGAAACGAATTTGGCCAGAGTAGGCAACATCAGCTTCTGAAAGTACAATGAATGAATTACAAACTATATAAAAAGTAAAAGAAGTTATCGGCTCTTTTTTCAAATTGACCATTGAAGTCCAGGTAGTGACAATGACCAAGCGCAGCTAGCAGTTTTTTGATATGTGCATATCTTAAGTCAGACCAAGCTGTATACTCTACAACCCAAACTGCACCCATCAATTATACACCATAATAAAGGGAATTAAAAGTTATTTTAACAGTACCTTAGATATATAAGGTCTTTTTTATATAGCCAGGATAACCAGTGAGGAAAACCAGGGAAATTATATTTCTTTTAAAAATCTAACCCTATGCAAAGTATGAAACTGGAGAGTGCCACCTTTAAAGAAATATGAAAATGGGTGCAATTGCATTTCTCTTTTTCATATCATAATGTATGATTTTCTCAACAAAATCGTACATTAACATTGATGTTATGCATGAAAATAAGCATATTATGCCTATTTTGCTCTTGCTTACGCAATATGACATGTGGTAGTATTGTGTATGCAATGACCTCAATTAATGAAAAATTAGAAGTCTTAGAACACATTAGTAAAGTCAACTCAACTTTAAAACTGTTGCATTAAGCGAAAGAAACCTATAGCAAAAATGTTTCTTTTCATTCATTTGTAATACAATTAAGGGAAAAATGTTTTGATAAAGCCGATTCGATTTCTTCCATATACTAATGTTAGAAGAATTAGCAACTTTTTACCCTTTGACCTTTGAACTCTGTGAACCCGATCTCTTCCATACTTGTTCAAACTGTACATTTTATTAGTGTTATCTCAGGAATAATTGTGGCAAGTTTCATGTTCCTGTCTTTTAGCGAAACCTTGGCTGCTATTGTTGAGGAAATGCAAAGTTGTATTTTTAAATAGCTCACTTTGCAGCATGGTGTGTGTGGGAGGGGGGGGGAGGGATACTGGGCTTTTAAGGGACTTTGCTACTTGCGAATACTGTTCTGTGGAAAACATACATAAGAATTATTCCAAAGGACTGTTTTGATGCTTGTGACTTAAGTGTTTCAGCTATATAACCAAAATTAAATCATATCATAATAATACATATGTGGTCTTTATGGGGGTGCTCTACAGATATTACATACTTCTGAGAAAGTGATAATTGTAAGGGGAAGTTGTTTGCATTTGAAACATGCACAATGAAGAGAATGTTCGCATACCTCTATGCTACTTTCATGTACTGTGGTTGAAATTTCTTTACATATTGTACTTTTGGAAATTGTACATGATCTAAGCATGCAGCAGACAGAAATGGCCGCTCCAAAGTATTCGAAAAATGAATTAGTCAAAAGTACACTATTTTCAGAAGTTTCAGTTATTAAAATAGTGAAACGAATTTGGCCAGAGTAAGCAACATCAGCCTCTGAAAGTACAATGAATGAATTACAAAATATACAAAAAGTAAAAAAGTTAAAGGCTCTTTTTAAAACTTAAATTTACCATTGAAGTCCAGGTAGTGAAAATAACCAAGCGCAGCTAGTAGTTTTTCGATAGGTGCATATCTTAAGTCAGAGCTGTATACTCTATATCTCAAACTGCACCCATCAATCATACACCATAATAAAGGGAATTAAAAGTTCTTTTAACAGTACTTAAGATATATAAGGTCTTTTTTTAAAATAGGCAGGATAGCCAGTGAGGAAATCCAGGGAAATTCTTTTTCTTGAAAAATCTAATTCTATGCAAAGTACGAAACTTGAGAGGGCCACCATTTGAATTTTAACTTGTTCAATAATGCACCATTTATGTGTACTGTGGCGTTTCACGCAAGTCGAAATCATATGATTTTAACTTGTGCAGTGAATGACTGTATTATATTGTGGTGTAGTCTGCACAATATAATTTTTTTTCTCAGCCTGATCACTTCCCGCAAGTGTCATTTTCTAAGTATTAATTGCATACGTTCTATATTTATATATATAAATCATATTCTATACCATATATTATGCTCACGGTGTACGTAAATTTGCATATGTTTTCTTGGGCTATAAATAAATTTAAGGAAGGGAAGTAACTTGGAACAGCATAATTGTAATCCCCCAGCACATTAAGACAGTTAGGTCCCTTGTCCACTTAGATCGCCGAATTGAACAAATATTTATGATGCGTACCAAACTTACAAAATTTAATCTTGTGTTCGCTAGAGGATTTTGATTTTTAGTGTTGTTTTAGACCATCCATACACGAGTGGGATGGTCTGAAAAATCTACTACTCGCTAGAATATCAATATGATTTTTTATTTTTTGTTGTCGTATCCCCACATGAGAAGCTTTTATAAAACGAAATGAGTACAATAAAATAGGGTCAGCGCTTTGGAAATCTTTTGTTCTTGACTACTAGGGTTTCCCGGTTATATATTATACCTCCTCATATAATTTTGTCAACATTTTATAGTTTAATTTTAATCTGAAGGTTTATCTTTCACAGATTTTAGCAAGGTTTTTGCCTCTGTCATTTTAGTGCCTCACTTTCACTAAGTACTATATATAATTGTACTTATATACCGTTCAACTTTATACCGACTTACTTAGTTACCTATATGTATGCCTGCCTGCCTGCCCGCATACATACATACATACATAGATACATACGATCACTTATGGTTTCTGATAATAAGAACAAAACTCCTTATTATTTATTCTTCTTTGGAAATAATGTGACTGTTCCACATCTGTCCTTGCGAGGGCAACAAAGTATGGTCTGAAATTGTTTAGATTTTTAACAACTAAGCTTTGACATTCTTTACCAAATAATTTTATAATGAATATTTGTCGAGAAAAACCGTCAATTATTAAACAAAACTGAAACGACTAAAATAACATTTTTTCTAAGCCACCAGCACTGCATTTTCATCATCAATAATTTCACGTTAAAGATAATCAGAAATTGACTTTTTTTAAAAGTTTCTAAGCCCTAAATACGACTGACCATGTGGGAATACGACAACTAAAAATTTAAAAAGAAAAATCATAGTGACATTCTAGCGAGTAGTAGAGTTTGTTTAGACCGTCCCACTCGTGTAGGGATGGTCTAAAACAACACTAAAAATCAAATACTCTAGTGAACACACGATACAATTTTTAAGTTTGGTACGCTTCATAAATATTTGTACAACACAGCGATCTAACTGAGAGACAACAATTAGTACGACTTTTAATACGTCTGGACACTAGATAAACAAATCATAAGGTTGATTAAACAAATTAAGAAAGAATGATCACAGCATAGTTCCAATATTCATTTAATAGGATATTAAATTAGTATAGATTGTATGGTAGAAGTAATCGGGATTTGTATGATTTTTGTTAGTAGAACCTAACTTACAACAGTATAATAAGTTGAAGGATGATATATTGGTTCGTTACAAGTTCTGTTAGGTTTGCCTGTAACAGTTAACACCAGAAACAGGAGTCCAGGTATCGAGTGCTAAAACTAGTGTCACAAACGAAGCACAAAAGGTAATTGACAGACTATTTGAACTTCGGCACACACAATTCGGACAAGAAATAAGTATGTAGAAAAAACTGTGTCTATTAAAAAAAAAATAGATTCCTTAACATAGATAAAAACAAGCCAAATAAGAAAAAGGTCATATATAGAATTACCAGAATGTATAAATGCAAAAAGAAAAAAGTGTTTACCTAGAAAATATTGCGAAAAGAGCAAAGTGATAAGAGAGCTGTATAAGACCGGTTTAAATTACAGAAAGAGAATGAGACTTATGTTCACATGTTGATTTTATTTTATGTGAAAAATATAATTATTGTGGGATTATTCATTTATCAAGGTTGATAGCATCTCTGATAAGCAAACGCACAGCTAACAAGTATTTTTATCAAAAATGTTTAAATCATTTATACGACCAAATAATATTAAATGAACATATGTGATTATGTAATCATGGACACTATTCAGTTGACATAATGCCTGAAAAGTCACTATTGTAGAATCTAAATCTACTATAATCAATTAAGAGTTCCTCTTGTGATTTATTTGATTTACAAAGTATTATAAAACCATTAAAATGTCGCAAAGACATTAGTGATCATACATTGACATAAAATAACATACAAAAAAGACTGCATTAAAAGGTGTATATGTATTGACAAGAAATGGTAGAGTTAGTTTATGGAGCAACTATACGAAATACCGGTGCTGAAATTCTTTTTTAATATATATATATATATATATATATATATATATATATATATATATATATATATATATATATATATATATATATATATATATATAAACACTTTTATTCTACCAATGTGTCATATTTGCGAAAGGAAATTGCTATTACAGAAGATAATGTAAAAGGTGAAGATCATTTAAATGGAAATTAGAAAGCCCTGCAAATAACGAATGCAATATGCCTAATAAGTATCCTAAACCCACTTTTGAATCACAATTTATCAGGTTATGATCCCCATTTAATTATTAAACATTTCCAAAATGATCCTGATAAGAAGTACAAATTATATAAACAAATGAAAAAATATATTCTATTTAGTACAGATTTTGAAGTTGAAATGTTCAAAACAAATAGTAATAATATTGTTCCAAAAAGGACAGTTAGATTTGTAGATAGGTTTAATTTTATGGACGATTCATTAAATGAACTTGCAAGACAATGTCAGTGATGATATAATTTTTGAAACAATAAAATATTTTAATGAACTGGAACCATCTTTTTTAAGGAAGAATATTTACTCATATGAGTATATTCATGACTTTAGTATGTTTAAAGAAACAAAAATTATCAACAATAGAAACATGTTATTCAAGTCTTAGAAGTGAAGGAATTAAAGAGTCTACCAATATGTAATACATGTCATAGAACAATTAAAATTAAAATCTCTTGATGATCTTCTGAACTAAATGCTAAAAAGAAAATGCTTTCATGTTGCTTGATATTTTTGAAGAATTTTATAAATATTTGCGTGCAAAATTATAAACTAGACACAGTTCATTATTATAGTGCATTAGGACTGGCATATGGTGCATTTTCAAAGTTAACAGGAGTAAAATTAAAGCTTTTCGCTGAATATAATACTTTTTAATGATTGCGTCTGGTATAAGAGGAAGAACCAGCATAATGTTAAATAGATATATCAAATCCAACCATGAAGGTAAGGTTGTTAATGATGAGTCAATGTCAAGGTCAGTCATTTTATGACTCGATATAATTAGCCTTTTTGGCTGGTCGTTGTGTCAATTCATGCCTGTCAAAAGTTTAGATGGGCAACCAAGACACAAATCAAAACAATAAAAGACAAATGAAGTGGAAAGATGACAATAAATAAGGTGGTATTTTAGAAGAACATTTTAAAGAACCAACACGTATAAATGGTTATTTTAGTGATTACCCATTAGCATCAGAAACAATATTTACCAAGTATAGGAAATGTATCACCACTACGAAACAGTTGCCAGACGAAGAAAAAAAAAGGAACAAAGCTATTTGTCTTAGGTTCTGATATACGCTGAAAAGCAAAAAAAAATATTTTAAACTGCATGTTCAGTTAAGATTACAGAAGAAGAAGATACATCGTGTAGTATTATTTAATCACGATCCTTGGTTACAGTCATTCATTCAATTTAATACAAATTAAATGCAAAGATTAAAGCAGATATTTTGAAATGAAAACTTTTAAAAACTAATTAATAACTATGTATTTAAAAACGGATGGAAAGTTTACCTAAGAGGATATCTCTAAACTTATGTTGATATGAAACAAAATTTCAAATATCAGAAAGACTTATCATTTAAAAAGGGAACACGAATAGATGAGAATTTGGTTTTACTAAGAACGACGAATAAAAAATCAAATGAACAAAACCTATTTACAGAGGATTTACAGTGTTAGAGTTCTCAAAAGTGGTTGAGGTATGAATATTAGTACAACAAGCTGAGTAACAAATATGGCGACAATACTCATTATTGATGACATACATATTCGTTATTCATTCATGTTAAAACGGATAACATTTAAGAAGACATGAAATAGAACATTCCGTTTTATGACACAAGTAACTACAAACATTAAATTGTAACATTTGCAACATGCCGTAAGTAAACAAGAAAGTTGTTAGATTATTCAAAGATGAAATGAAATAATGCAAGACTTTAGTGGTCTCAGAAATAAGATCGATTCGTTTAGAACTGACAAAGGAGAAAAAACGATATGCAAGGATTATACGAAATGCGTCAGCAAAAATTAAGTATAAATTACAAGGAACTTAATTTATTGAGATCATATCAGCGAGATATAAAACTTTACTGTCAATAAGGTTGAATTTCTCCATGTATGTTGTCAAAAGATATTTCGTGGAGCGAGTAAAAGCTTTATCATAAGTTTACTCTACGACTTTGTAATCAAGCGAGCACTCCATGCTCATTAAAGGTTTATTTGTTTTATTTGTTTCCGGTTTTCAGTTATCTCATCTCTCAAAACCACGGTACCACATTGTTTTCCTTGAACACATTTTCTATCGACGTCTTATCTTTAGAGTAAAAGACCATTAAAATTCTAGCATTCCCAGGCAGATCCTTAATGACAGAATTGTATTTTAGCTAAATGCCAATTAGGTTAGATTGGCAGTCTTCTTCTTTGCATTCAATACGTTAGGTCATTCGTCTAGCAGAAGCAAAGTAGTTGTGACTTAGTAAACACTGCTAAGAAATGTTAACCATTTGTCTAATTTTATCACCAGGATCTATCACAGTTACTTTGTCATCTTTATATAATCAGTTTCTGCTGTAAGTGTTCTTGTACAAAAATGTTGGACAGGTAATAACATCATAGAAAAAGAAGGACTTATATTGGGTTTCTATCAAACCTAGTACTATCTTGATTTTGCACAATTTGTAACACCACATATAATCATGTTATGTGATTCTTATAAAAATATCGCATTTCAAAAGTTATATAAAAGTACTGTTTTAGTATCAAAATCAGTATTAGTTTCCATCGCTGTTGAAAAATAGGTTTCACAGGTCACCCTGCTCTTCACATTTACGAAATGTAGAAATTCCTCCAATATGAATTGCTTGTGGTTTAATTTATGATGGTTTTATTGTTAAAAGGCTTTATATATACTTAAATCTTGTTTCGAAAATATTCTATAAAAAGAGAAAGGATAGTTTATATATTCGTCACCGTATCCGAGTTTAACAAAATTGGCAAGTAAGTTAAATGACTACATGACAAATTATGTTATATTTATTTGATTGCCTTGAAACTTATTTATTATCTCATAACTCATTTGTAAGTTAAGAGGTATTTCAAATTTATTTTTGTATGTTACAAACTGAATAGTTTTTATACACGTGTCTTCTGTGCATTAGCAGCTCAACGCCTCAGATTTTTTAAAAAAAAATTTACGATACTTTGTTAAGCCCCGTCCTAACAAGCGTCATGAAATTTCATTGATTTCGAAAATATAATCACTACTATAAGAAATGGCTACGCATTTAACCAGCATTGTACCTAAGTTATTAACAAACTAGTTGTTAGCATCACCTTTCACCTTTACTGCAAGCGATACATAAATAGAACTACCAGGTACAATAAATATATTAGGTCAGAACCTAGGTATTACTATTTGCAATGTTTGTTTAGGTTTAATACTACTGAGGGTCTATGTATTGGATTCAGATTTTGTTTTAACACATTGTGGAGCTTTATGTTTTGCTTGAGTAAACTTATATATTTACCAAACATTGTCAGTTTTGTTTTTGTGTTAAAGCTATATAATATCTGCAACAACTAGTAAAAGCGTCAAAGAAACTTGTAAGCAACATAAACATTAACAACCATTACAACAGCAACAAGCACATACTCATACTTCATATGCTTACCAGAAGACTGGGAAAATCAGCAAATTTACGTTGACTCGATTTTCTAAATGAGGCACTGGTATGAACATCAGTATGATTAGAAAAATAGAGAGGAAAAGCATCACCTAAATCATTCAAGTATTGAGTAAACATACATTATTCTCTCAATTCTTCATATAGGTAGTCCAGTGTCTTTGCTCTGTTCTCGTTATACTCAGCAGTTCTCTTTTGCAATTCTTCATTTGCATCGTTGGGATCAAATAATTGAAACAGATAAATACTTCCTGCAAATGCTAGACCGTTGGCCATTGCTCCTCCAACAATTACTGCTGCCACAACCATTGCGGTAGTTGTTGATAAAATCAAAATGTGATCCTGCTGCTAGGTGTATTTTATATCCTGACGAAAGAGACTCTTCTTTGTGTTTCAATACAATTATTAAAACTTTGTTCTTTTTGAGATAGTATGTACGAAATTCTTGTACACTGTAAAGATTATTTTCAGATTTCTTTGCTTAGCGTCAAATAAGTAACACGTTGGTTGTTACCCGTAATCCAATATAAAAGTCAACATAAAGGCATAATAATCTCGTAGTTCCGGGTTCAATATTTAATTGACAAAAGTTGTGCACAAGTCTGATTTCTTAATTTGAACGCCGTGCTACCTTACTAAATCTAAGGTGTGCAACTTGTGTTCAACAAAACGTGACGGAGCATACTTAACTCCATAAATGTTAACTAATTTCTGAAGTGTAGTTTCAGAAGTAAAAATGTCTAACAACCTTTTCTTACCTCTGTATGTAATTTAAATCTCGTGGTGTGCTTGTATTCCTTAAACAGTTAGAAGTTCATCATTATCTCCCACTACTGTTAATACTATTCCATCTGGAAAATCCTGACTCAGAACAATGTGAAAGTCGTAAAGCAAAACTCCTTTTGTTATTATCGAGTTCCTCGTTCCTCGTTCATTGTTCATATTCTATCGAATAACTCAATATAATTTACACCCATTTCCGTCTTTATTTCAGTTTTGAAACCCTCTATATTTTGTTTATTTGCTTATCTTGGTTTTAACTGTATCAATTCTTCCACATAATGCGAGATTCTTTTCATCCATTTTAGTTTTTAATGTATCTGTGTCCGTTTTAAACCTTTGTTCTAACTCATCTCAATATTTACTAATATGTTCCACGCATTTATCTAATTCGTCCATACTACTTTCCACATTAATATCACTGGTCATTTCTCGAGCAGCAGTTTCTTTAGTATCTGTATTTCATTGTTCTATTCCAGCAGTAAGCTCATTTGTTAAAGTTGGTAAAGTCTGGTCATTTAATGATTTGATTTTGTTATTTAAATTAGTGATAGATAACTCTTAAGTTGTTTTCATAGTTTTTATCGTGCTTTCATTAATATTTATTTTGATTTTGTTGTCCTCTGTGCTGTTGGCTATCTCGTTTCAATCAAATTAGTAATACTGGTTGTAAAATCATTTACTAGCCTTTCAGTGTCTTTATCCTTTTGTTTCACTGCGTTATTTAAGTCATTTGTAGCTTTTCCATTTTGGATTGTAAAGTGTCATAATCTTCCAGAGGTTTATTTGTTTTCTCAATGCAATTTTAAATGCATTTATCTCTGCGTTTATCCGTTGTTCATTGGTTACAAATATTGTTGAATGTTTGGTAGTTCTCCTGCTCTTTCTCTTACATCTTGTAATGTTAGTATTGTCTTAGGTTCTCAGCTCTCTGTTTAAACAAGTCCTTTGCATCTAAATTATTTTTCCTCTTGTCGTGAATCTGTGTTTGTAAATCTAGAATTGTGTGGTTCTTTCTGTTATCTACTTGTTGTCTCCATGTCATGATATCTCGAAAAAATTTTTATCTTTCAAAGTCTTGCGTATTTGAGTACCAATACATGTATTTACATATTGTCTAGTAGCAGCATCGTTTGTTTTTATTGGATCACTTAAACTAATAATAATGTTGTAATTTATGTTTAAATCATTGAATAATATTTCATCTGGCTTTTCATCATCTGCTTTTTCTTCCACTGTTTTAAGCCTTATTTCATTATGACCTTTCAATGATGTTTCCCCTTTACTTAACGTAAAATTTTTTTAAAAAAAATAAAAAATAAAAAAAATTCTTACAGCTATACCGTGAGAGCCTATCACTTTTCGATCTTCATTTTTAATACCGATATTGAATCTGCGTATGGTGAATCTTTGTACTTGCATGCAATGACCATATTAACCTTGTATAAAATAAATTGAACATGAAAAAACGTCTTTAATAGGTACAGAGACTAGCAAACATGAATAATGACTATTAGAATAATTTTTGTGTTATTTATCTGATCTAGGCAAATGTATACATTTTTAGGTTTCAAAAACGCATGAACTGTATTGGAGTAAGTATATGCCTCTATGGTTCTCTGACTACTGAATCATTAATTTATGGTTTTAGCTGGTTATGTACATTGTGTAGGTTTGGATGTAGTGACTAGAACATTTTGTGTTGTATTTCATTTACTCGATATCAATATTTACTTTATTGTCGTCATTTGCTACTATATCTGTTTCACCTAAAATGTATAGCTCCGTTATCTTTTTGATGAATCTTGAACAGTTGAAACAGACCGTGTAATATACATTCTGTTATGAACTTGAACACAAACAATACAAATCACATATGATATGATACTTTGATTAACTCTGCAATACCTTCATCTGTTAATCCGATGCTGTTTTGACCCTCAGTAGTATTAAACCTAAACAAAGTCCAGCCAATAGGTTAATTTTGGATCAACGCTTATATTGTAACACTTGTAATCTTTAATTTTGCTGTACACCAAGATCCCTAATAGCGAATGTATTGATCAGTTACATAATTTTCCTTCATTAGTTACATCCTGTGATTTTTTCCTTGTAATAACTATTATTATATTTCTTGTGTCGTATCTCCAATCATGATGTTGGGAATGTTAAAGTTATTGCATATTATGTTAAATTGTTTAAGATCTATGTTATTATTATTATTATTATTATTCGAATTAAATGCTCATCGGGTATATGATATTACACATTCAGACAACGGTTTTGGTTTTGAAACTAAACCTGAAACCGATATGTCAATTTTACCGGTCCATAGAAAAACCGGAAAACGCCGGAAATCGCCGGAAAAAGCTAAAAAAAAAAAAAAAAAAAAAAAAAGCCGAAAAGTACTGGAGAACGGGATATAACACACTCTAAAAATAAATATTGAGGCCGAAGAAAGCTGCCCGGCTGATAAATGCTGCAGGAAAACACCTTTTCATTTTGTAAACATTTATTGTTTCTATGATTATCAAATGTTTTAACCATTATCTATATAATGATAAAATTTGATACCTCTCGAAGCGAGTTGCTCAATTAAGGTATGTAACAAAATCCCAACCACCATTCTCTCTCTCTCTCTCTCTCTCTCTCTCTCTCTCTCTCTCTCTCTCTCTCTCTCTCTCTCTCTCTCCAGCATCTATTCATAATAAGTGAAACTCTTCATTATATTATAAACATAGAAATATTTATACATACCATTTTTTAAAGAAAGAATAATATTTGAAACAGATCTTTACATCAAAGAACTGACTTACATGTCAATATCATATTAATATAAGAAAATTATATTAATAACTGACGTTCCAAGGTAATACCAGTCCATAATTTAGTCTGTCTTTTGTCTAATCTTTTGTCTTGTGTCACATGTTCGATTACCTGAATGACATCAATATTTACCAAAAAATATAGTTTGTTTTGTCTTGGTTTAAAAAATACTCGTTTGATGAAATTTTATCATCATCATTTTATTTTCGATACATATAGCAATAGATACAATACCCGTTGATCGGGAAACTTCACCCATCCACATTTACTTACTTGGCTGATCGGGAAGGAGGTTTTAATAAAATTTTTACTGTTAAATAATAATCAATCAATTAAAGAGTCTTTTGTCTCGTGAACGTCACTCTCCTTACGTTCACACGTCGTTTCTGCTGGCAGGGCTTCTTTCCATGGGCTTTTGGAGCTACAATCGTAGAACGTCTGTCAGTTGATGTCATTGTACCATCTTTCTGTATTTTTTAATTTCGATATCGTAAGTAATGCTTTCGTCTTTACTCGTCCGTCATTCTGATCCAGTCTGCTTTTGACAGTTTAAACTTCATATGACAGTCGCTGAGTCTAAATTCCCCAGTCCCAATCAAGGCCCCGCGTAATTCTTTGAATTAACTCTCTACTATCAAGTGAATTGCTTCCACCAGGTACATCAATCGTAGCATCTTACAGTCCGTTTGTCTGTTTCAACAAATGATTCAGCGATTCGGAATTGTTATTTGTCCATTGTCGGTCACTTTTGTTATGTCTAGTTGGCTCATTGACCTTTGTTTTTAGATGTACTTTCAGTCTGCTTTGAAAGTATTGTAAAAATTTTGTTGATACCTCACCGCAGAGATTAACAAGGTTCTCACATTTATCCTCAAAACAGATTGTGTCATTAGTGTCGATTATTCCGTCGTCTCCAAAAATCATGTTAAGTATGTCCTTTCTCTCTTGTAAGTCAAATGCTTCGTCCGTCAGTTTTTGTTTGGTGTTCTGATATAAGCGTTTCGTACAAAGAATGTGTCGACTCATGAAATACGTTCGATAAAGCCTTCACCATGGCGTATTCGTCATCCGTTCCAATAACAAGTTTGTCCATCGGTATGTCAACTAATTTTATTTCCAAGTGGTTGAAAGTAAGATTCAGTCACTACTGTCATGTATGAAAACGGGTCCAAAAAATAATGGAGGTTGGTCGGTCGTACGTAGAATGACTGTCAATTGTTTGTAACAAGCCACTGTTACATGCATATCGCACAAGTTGAACGCCTTGAAAAAACCTAGTACCGTAAGTCCCGTGCAACAAATGTTCTTAATGTCTTTTATCTGGTCAGCAGTGTACAGGATAATACATGGTGCTTTTCCGTTTAAGCGTATAACGGAGCGAACAAATTTATGGTTTTCACTAACCATGTTGTCCAGCATCATAATGTTATCTGCAATATTTTTATTAGAACCATTTACCAACTTTTCTTTACTTTTGATGTACTTCTTTGTGTCATGTATTTGCTGTATATTTCGAGGTCTAGTCAGTTCGTCGTATTTTGTTCCCAGAATGTCATAAACTTTCTTTGGTTTGTCTTTGGTTATCAAATCTTTCATTTCGTCCATAACGTTCTCAGGCGTTCTGATAAATTCGTCCCCATGTCAGGCATTACCATGGACGCTTAAACCTGGAAATGTTCTTATGTATTGCACTACAGCTAACTGGCTTTTCAAACCACATTCTCCTAACCAAGTTACTTTTTCTAGTATGAATTGTCCAGCTTCAACTAGTATAATATCAAAGAACCTAATCAAGCTTATTTTGTTCTGGTTGTGGATCTATAGGTACAAACTCTGTTTTCCGCTACACTATTCTTTTCCAACAGAACTGTCTATTTTTTACAAAAATGACTGAAAGCGTGCCAGTGTTGCATCTCAGATATAAAGTTTTAAGGGTCGTACCGCTGGCACGATCCCATATTCCACAGTCATCACCAAATGTACTACTTCTATTTTGTGAGCGTTTGTCGAAGTTTTTAGTATTGTTTAATATAAAATAGACATTTTCTTGCAAGCCGCATGGTACCTTGTCGAGACCATTCTGTTTGTTTAACAACATAGAGACAACAATATCAGTATCCATAAAACCATTCTCTTAGTTACCATACAAACTCTTATTAAGACCAAAAGACTGGTTATGTACACCATCTACACAAGGATCTGGTGTTTTGTGCTTCTTAACCTCGTGTTCATCCGAACTAGAATCAAAAATGGTTTGTGACACACTGCAGTTAAGACTGTCTGTGGTGGCTTCAACACTGTCATCCTTGGTTATTCATGAGAACGTGGAGCCCATCTCGGAAAGACTACAATCAAACTGGCATTGTAGTTATCGTTGCACCCAGAGTTAGTAGCTGTCGCAATAGTAGACCTACTAGGTGTACAACTAATATCTACTCGGGTCACAGTTTTATTTCCAGTTTTAACAGAGTCATCCTGAATTAATACATAGTCCTGCTCCTGTATCATTTGCGTCCACATCAGGGTAACTCTGGCTTGTTTGTCTGTGACTCCTCGACCAACAACTCTGTGTGTGAACGGTTCGGACGTGTATTCAGGATTCAGTTGTGGCGGATAGTATGTTCTGATTGGTTCCTGCAATGCTGCACTTAAAGCGTATATATGTGCCATCTCCGAGTAAGAATTGATGAATAGACAAACTTATTTGTTTCTTTCCGCTGCAAACAACAATGAAGGTGTTCCCAAATTGATTTTGATTGTGACTTCAGTTTACTGAGTAAAGAGATTAATGTAGATAATTGCGTGTCAGTCCTTAAAATAGTCTTGAGCACCCGTAGTCAATGAACGAGTGCCGACTTGACAAAAGGCGGCGACACGTTCATTCTTTAATTAGTTTTGATTGCGATTACGCTAAAAGGAGATATTTGCGTGTTTCAAAGGAATATTTTTTACTTTTATTTTTATTTTAATTTTTTTTTTTTTTTTTTTGGGGGGGGGGGGCGTTTTTTTGCGATATTTGGCGTTTTCCGGCTTTTTCCGGTCTTTCTATGGACCCCAATTTTGCTAATACATTGATCTGTACAATGCCAAAAAGATATCCCAATCCAGCTGTTGCTATCCATGCAACTGACTTTATATGATTTTGCCAAAATCTCATATCACTTTGTGTTCAGTATCTGTTAACAGAGCTATCACTGAGAGATCTTCAAAGGTAGTTATCAAATTAACCGTTGCATATATGGTAGAAATCACACCAGATTACGTGTGTGTGTGTGTGATTAGAACACTTAACCAGAGGATACAGCAGTGTTACATCCGCATTACTAAATACATGTATGCAGTATGGACAAAATACGATAAGGAGTACTCCCTGTTTACAACAGAAGGATAGAAAGGGATATGTGTATATTTTTGTTTCGCGCGTTACCATTTCGTTATAATTCTCTCCTGTAATTCCCGTTTACATTACTTTATGAGAATTTTAAGTGAAAGTAAATTACTTTAATAATTCATCAGCGAGATATTTAATTAGAATTTTGACTAATTTGGTAAATGACATTGATTTGAGAGGAACAATCTACCTTGAGGCTGAGATACAGAAGTAAAGATAGCTGCAACCGAAGCTCTTCGAGTTGATAATCTGGACACTTTGGATATCTGAACAGAGAGGAAGAGAAATTGAAAAAATTTCTCTTGAAGAGAAAAGGGAAAAGTGAAAGATGTTGAAAGTGCGTTATGAAGAGTAATGTGTAGAAGGTTACCATATGATTCTGAAAAGGGTGGGGTGGGGGTTGCTTCTTACAATCTTCAACTATGGTCCTATCCTCGAATCTCCATATTTCCTGCCCTTACCGTGAATTTTAACGCGTTCGTTATAATATTGTGAGAATCTATTCAAATAACCATAGAAAGTGTTCAACTATATCAACTTCATTTAATCATCGTTATAAAATGTTTGACATTCATGTACATTAGTTCAGAATTACCGTTTTTCCGAGCGTGTGTAACTTACACTGTAAGTTTACTTATTTCCTGAAGTGAGTCCATAGTTCGTGACACTAACTAAAAGGACACGTGGAATATGACCAGAATGTGCCAGTTATGCCAAGGTATGGTTATTATAATTTATAGCGTCTCCATGTTTTTTGAAATAAAAAAAAAAAATTTAAAAATGAATTTTTTCCCCGTTAATTCTGTATGCAGTTTGTGCACTTACATTACTGCTTGCTTGTTCTTTACCATATAAATACATGAATCAATAGAGAGAGAGAGAGAGAGACACAGAGAGAGAGAGAGAGAGAGAGAGAGAGAGAGAGAGAGAGAGAGAGAGAGAGAGAGAGAAATTTAAAAATAGACTGGTGAATGTTTACACATTTTATTATAATAGATTCAATGTCTTTTGATGTAGAATATATGTTCAGTATGAAATAATACTGAAACGAAAAACTCCGTGGTGAATATACATTTAGAGTGTAAATTTTTCTTATGTTGTATAAGAACCCCACATGATTAAAACTAAATATTTACATTGGCTATCCTATTGTATAAATTCCCAAATTTGGTTCTCCTGTTCAAGATATGTAAACAAAGTCAATATGTGATCGGCGGACCTATCTTTAGCATATAATAGAAAATTCAAGGTCAAAATGTCTGACACAAAAAAGACATTAATGAAAATATAGATTTTCATTATGATTTTTTAAAATTACATGAAATTACATGTTTAAATCTCATTTTGTCTGATTTTCTTATTAAATACTTCCTGTCACTCTTGAAGAATGGTGGTGACACAGTTGATGACGTCATTATCTCGAAACAAGCTCATTAGGTCGCGAGAAACATGGCGTATGATTGAAGGACTCTCACGAAAACAGGAGGTTGGACGATACCGTTTTTCCGAGCATGTGTAAGTTTACTTATTTCCGGAAGCGCGTCCATGGTTTGTGCCACTGACTAAAAAGTCAAGTGGCATATGACCAGAATGTGCCAGTTAGGCCATGGTATGGATATTATTAGTTTATAGCGTTTCTGTGTTTTTTGTGAAGAAATTTTTTTAAAAAAATGAAATATTTTTTTCCGTTATTCTATATGCAGTTTGTGCACTTACATTACTGCTTGTTTGTTCTTTACTATATAAATACATGAATCAATAGACTGAGAGAGAGAGAGAGAGAGAGAGAGAGAGACAGAGACAGAGAGAAATTTAAAAATAGACATTGGTGAATGGATACACATTTTATTATAATAGATTCAGTGTCTTTTGATGCAGAGTATATGTTTATTATGAAATACTGAAACGAAAAAGTCCATAGTGAATATATATTTAGCGTGTACATTTTTTTTACATTGTATAAGAACCCCACATGATTAAAACCAAATATTTACATGGGCTTTGCCATTGTATAAATTTCCAAAGTGGGTTTTCCTGTTCAAGAAATGTAAACAAAGCCAACATGTGATCAGCGGACCTATCTTTAGCATATAATACAAAATTCAAGGCGAAAATGTATGACACAAAAAGGCATTAGTCAAAATATAGATTTTCATTCAGATTTTTTTAAATTACATTAAATTACCTATTTAAATCTCATTTTGTCTGATTTTACTTCTTAAATACTTGCTGTCGCTCTTGAAAAGCGCTGGTGACCGCAGCTGATGACGTCATTATCTCGAAACAAGCGTGTTAGGTCATGAGAAACATGGCTCATGATTCAAGGATGGAGATGAAGTTAGGTGGGTGGATGATATATCTTTGTGTTTCACCGTTAGAATCTGCATTGCCCACATCATACTTTTTTTTTATAGGGGTGATCATTTTCTTTCTTCAACTATTTCAGATAAATTATACAAAACATCATTTCTCAATACAACTTGACACCACTTGCACACTGGCAGAGAAAAGACCGAAATCTCCTTGCTGCAGAATAGTGAATGGCCAGACAGTAAACACTGCTGATTCATATATCACCGATGCATCTGCAGCATAAATAGAAGAAAAAAAAAGTAAGGAATGCACAACCGTAGAATGTTTACAGACATGGGGTTGAGTACACTGGGGTGCAGGCAGATTTAGACCAAACTTGATTCGGATCAGCAGAACTGTCAAGGGTCCTTATGTGTCGGGAGTGAGGTCATTTCCAGTGGGCAGCAGCTCCCTGGTTGGGCACCTGGGGTGAAGCAGTGGCGGGGGGGGGGCGGGGGGGGGGGAGACTAAGTAAATGTCACGTCATGGTCAGTCTGTTTTTAGGAATCCCATTGTGCAAACGTGGAAATTTACCAGAGAGTGTTAGGAAACCATAAAATCATTAGGTTAAAAATACACGACAGACATATTTTAAGAATGTATGAGAAAATTCAGGATGTGCATATGAGCGAGATTTTTGTTCAAAATCCGTGTCTACTACACAACACAGTCAAACTCAGCTTAAGCAACTCTGTGTGAAGTGAAAAACAAGATTATTGGTTGCTTAATAGAGGTTTAAAAATCATTTATAGTATTCGCTTACTATTCCGTTTGTTTATACCCCACTGCCGATTTTAAAAACAAAAAGCATGCACAAAACTTGGTCATTTCATTCATCAATTTATAATTTCTAACCTGATTATCACCAGGGGGTCCCTAACACTGTCAACTTGTTGGCATTTCAAACAAAACAGGATTTTCTTTACTAACATGTTCACTATATTTGATCGGGCAAGTATATTTTTTCAGACAACAGATGTGATGTAGTTCGTCATCTTCGATAAGCTCTGAATAATTCCTTAAATTTCTGTAACTTTGGAAGTTACATCCGGTAGAACATACATATGTGTTACATCTATTTATTTGAGCAGTTATTTTTATAAATATTAAAACTAGACATTGCAAATATTGGTTGCAGATGAAACAGCTTTTACTAAGAATTGACTGCTCTAGAAACCAGACAATGACTGCCAGCCTTCTGTCTGCTTGTCTACATCTATGGCTACCATTTGGTTTGAAACGCAAACAAGATGACAATGTTGGGGGTCAGCTGGCAACAATCGGGTTAGAAATTATAAATCAATGAATGAAATGACCAAGTTTTGTGCATCTTTGATGCTTTTCCTTTTTAAAATCGGAAGGGGGGGGGGGTTACAAACAAATGGGAGGGTAAGCGAATACTTTAGCTACTTAAACAGGTTACCATGCTTAATACAAGTGACATATTCTCAGTTTAATTTTATGTTTTTCTTCAGATTTGTGATTGTTGTCTAATTCTGAAAGCTCAGTGAACCTTATACTTTTTATTAATTGGCATTTAAATGTTGTTGCCTTGTTGTTTTTGTGTTACTGCATTTGAAAAATGTGCTAAATGGCACTAGTTTGGATCAGTCTGATACCAAGCAGTGGAAAATTGTTGCATTAATAATATTTGATTTTAATATGTATGGCCTGCATTTATATGAGTTAAACCTGCATGTACCAAAAACAGTTGCATTTCCTATTCTAAATAATTAATCCATAATTTGTTTTTTTTAATGATTTATGTTTTTCATGAACATATTGCGATTTGCATGGAATTTTTAGGTACACAAAGTCAAATTTTGTCTTACAAATGTGCACAAGCTTGTTTTACAAAAGCAAAGGAATATAATTTCTAGTTTCTTTTTGTGCTCAATTTTCAGCGAGCTGTGTTACAGGCAAGGTGGACTGCATTGCCAATTTTACTATGAAACAGATGCCTCTTGAAGGGTCACCAGGGGAAAGTATTCTGCATGGATGGTTATCAAATAAATGCCGCATTGTCAGCTTCTTTTAGGTATGTAAGGAAAAAACAAAACAATACACACACGCACAAAGCATGTCTTTTTCTCGAATGAATAGGATCAGGGTCTGGGCTTTTTATTTTAGAAAAAAAAACAATAATGGGGTTTGAAAATGTGCTAAATGGCACTAAATGGTACAAACCTGGTAAATATTTTGATTGTATTGAAAAAAAAAATCATGTCAAAGATCAACAAAGCAACATCTTCATTAATTGATCAGTATAGGTTATTAACTGAGTATTAAAAAATATTGGACCCAAGGTAATCTGCGGAATGCCCGAGCTTGCTTGGCCCAGTATTTATTAATGCTCAGTCAATAATCTTTTTATTATATACTTACAAAAAAGCATATTAAATGTTCTGTCATGTTACAGGAATGACACAGTTGAAAGAAAATATTATTTCAACGTTTTATTGAACATTTTACATGTTGTTCATTGTATGAATGAAAGCTGAGCAACGTGCAGTAGTAATACACGCTACTTAGCTGCTTGGAAGCTTATGTGTACATGGGATGATTCTCGTTTAGCAGTGAACAAAACTAAGTTGGTTAAAGATAATTAAAATCATGTAGCCAAACAAACATCGTGAAATATTGCTATTACGAACAAATGATGCAGTACATCAATGAAAGTTGAAGATAGAGTTTTGTAAAGATGAGCCAGAACAATTCCATCAAAGGTTTGGTCATTGTGATTGTCCTTAATCGATGTTGCTGTCATTATGGAGGTTAAATTTAAAATGTTCAGTGTGCATCAGGATTATTGCAGATGTATTGTGGCCTATCAGTCCAAGATAAACCTGAAAATACGGATATAAATTCATTTTGGAGCCACTTGTGTTTCATTAAATTCCTAGTACAGGGTTAAACAATATTATTCAGAGTGGATAAAAGTGTACTGTTTACATGAAAAAGAGGTTGATTGATACATTGTATCAAAGGTCAGTTTGACTCTGTCTCTCATACTACTAGCAGTAGTTAGCAATCACCCGCAGTCCACTTTCAATATATTTATAAATCTTTTTTTTTTCTCGCAATTTAAGTCTATTGATGTATTTAGATCCTCCTTATTTAATTTGGATGAACAATATTTTCTAGATGTATTGTATATAAAAAGAGCAATACCAAACATCATCATTCTCAGACAGTCAATTCTCTGGCACTGGCATCAGGTAAAATGGGTTACTGTCATTGTTTGCCTCTGGTGGGTGTGAGATTTATGAGGTGGTCAACATTGAACGTTTCTGTTGACATTTTTATTTAGCCATAGCCAGAAGTAGTTCATTGAATGCGGGCACATGTTTACCATATAAGGAAGTGGTGAATATTTTTACTTAACTATGGTCAATACCACTCGATATTGACCTGTAGCAACAATGTTAAGCAAATGGGACTGTTTCTAAAGTATATAATAATGCTATATATATTCACATAAAACAGTATTTTCTTACTGTTTCCAATAGTTAAAATATTTTTTAAGACAATCAGTTAAAGCTATACTAGTATTCGTTTTTGCATTTTATTGATGATTGTATAGATAGAGGGTCTGTACCAGTTGCCGTACGGAACCAGTTACTGCATGGTTGCCGTACGGAACCAGTTACTGCATGATCTTTAGTTTAGTTCTGTGCAGAATTTGGTAAGCACCCGATATAAAATGCTATTTACCTCTAGTGCTAACTTTGTATTGTGCTTGTTAAACAAATACTGCACACAGTCAAGAATAAGAAATGATCATGCAGTAACCGATTCCATGTGGCAACTGGTGATGATCTTTTAGGTTTAAGTTCTAGCAAGATTGATCTCCACTGGAAATTCATGTGTCCATTTGCAGTCTTTCTAATGAATCTTTTTAAATATTACTTTTGACAGGAATAGTAATATTTTGTATGACTAAGGACCATAGAAGTACTGGTAGTTACACACTTAAAACAGTTATGTTTTTAGCTCATCTGGTTGTAAGGTCAAGTGAGCTTATGATATGCCCTGCGTTCATTGTCCATTATTGTTGTCCATCTGTCAACATTTACTTTTTACCACTATGGATACCACGTTTTGGATCCAAGTTTGAACAAACTTGGAATATAATTTTATATCAAGAAAATCTCGGAAGAGTTAAAATACAAACGAGACTCATGCATATTATTTGGGTGATCATGCAACTGATTGGCTGAGTTTGTTACCATTCTGGGAGACATATTTCTAATTCAATTTTGGATCAAACTTGGAATATGGGCTTATATGACTAAGATCTCAAATTACTTTGATGATGAGCGATATCCACCTATATTAATAAGGTGATCAGATTTTCTAAGCTTATTACCACTCAGAAGACAATATTTGTTATCTGATTTTTATCATATGTGGAATATGGGCTTACAGTACACACATCACAGATTGCAAAAAATCCGCATTTCCACGGTTGAAATTAATCCGTCCATCACAGACTGGATAGAGTGATTGCTGTGGATGTCCACATCATGGCTTGTAGTGAATCGATTAAGTTTTATTGCATCCCATTGGAAAGTTGCAGCAATATAATCATCATACACGTGAACCTCCTGCATGAGAGGGTTTTTCTCCTGAGTTTAGAGGTGTTTCCCGTCACTCACTGAAATCTCCTGCAAACACAAAATTATTATTGAAAATTTTATTTTCCTTTTTTTCACATTCTTGCTCTAGTGTAGTATATTTATGGTAATACTGCCTGTGATTACGTGACTGAACTGGCTTAAGCAGTACAAGTGAATGTACTTGCTAATTTCATCCTTTGATCCTGTCGGCATGGTCAACAGGCTTCATTTGAAGTTGTCGAGGTGGATTATGCTATGTGTGAGTAGAAGTAACTCGGAAAGGATTAAAGATGGTAATTGATTATGGCTGGGTTACCGAAAAGCTCAGTCAGAATGAAACAATAAACATTACTTTGATTCTGTCTGCAAGGTATGTTCTGCTTTGGTGCTTAAAGTTTTCGAGATGAATTAGAATATTAGAATTCTATACCATCAGTGGCAGCGCGATGGGGGGAGGGGGTTGGGGGTTGGGCGGGGTTGGGGGAACTGCTGCCGGGCGAGGGGGGCGCCATCGGGGCCTTTTTTTAGCTGTAAGTGGGGCGTAGATGGGGAGGGGTTGGAGGTTGGTAAATGACATAAAAACTATTCTCTGTGGCAACGTAGGGTTGACACTAAAGAACATTGCCCCCGGGCACCTTCGTAGGGGTGTCACTAGAGATCATTGCCCCCGGGCACCTTGAAACCTCGCACCACCACTGTATACTATATACTATGTATGATCAAAAGTAATTTTGACACGATTAAAGATGTTAATTGATTATGGTTGGATTACTTAAGAGCTCAGGTGGCATAAAACTGGGTTGGTTTGACTTTGGTGTTTAAAGTTTGTCGAGATGTCTAAGTGTCATTATCTCCCAATGCCAAAACAGCAAAATCTGAGCAAGCGAAATATCACACGAAATTCAGTGATGGATGGAACGGGGAATTTAAGTGGTTGCAGTCGAGTTCAAAGGGTCATGAATATGCATTCTGCTCTTCCTGTAAAGCTGATTTTAAAGTCTGTTACAGTGGCAAAAATGGTATCACGCCCCACGCAGAAACCCCATCACGCAAAAAGCGCATTAACCGCAACAACTAATATGCCATCACTGAAATCCCTGTTCACGGATTCTGCATCAAATGTTGATAATATTGCATGTGCCTGGACACTATTTGCCAACTTTATAGCCGAACATAATCTCCATTTTCTAGTAGTCGATAATTTTTAGATCTAGTCAAAATAATGTTCCCGGTCTAGGAAATTGCACCAAAGTTCTCATGCAAATGGACAAACACTACTCACATTGTGACCCAAGGTTTCGGTCCTCATTGGGATGAGAAAGTCACAGACATGTGCCACAATGAACAGTTTGTCATCCTCATTGACGAGTCAAATGACCAAGCGGGTTAATAAAATGCTGACAGTGTTAGTTCGTGTTTTCGACAAGGATGTAAACAGGATATCAACAAGATTCCTTGGAATACCAAACTGTAACATTGGACCAGCAGAACTCATCATTGCAAGCTTGAATAAAATATTCACATAAGTATTACTAAAGTTTAACTATTTTATTGTTCATGAGAAATCAGAATCACAATTTTATAATAATAATAATAATAATAATAATAATAATAATAATATGAATAATAATAATATGAATAATAATAATAATATGAATAATATGGATACAGTACAGGAATTAATCCATAATGCCTAGGATGAATGAGGTTTTTGTCTTTGTCTATAATACTAGTAAGTGATAATAGTATTCCGGATTTGATTGTTATTGTTAAATAATGATGATAATCACTATCATAATGATGACAACAAAGGCATCTGCAAATTAAGCTTAAATTCTCAAAGGGTGTGATAGTCTAATCCTTAATGTGTACATCAGTGCTTTATGTGGACAATCTTCCTGACATTAACCAACATTAGATGCTTGGGAGTGCAATAAATACTCACTAATTAGGTAGGTTTTCAGTTATTGATGGGTGAACAATAAAACAATATTATGGGTCTGCACAGATAATTTAAAATTAAAAACAGTGATAGGTACTTTTAAAGGAAAATTTTGCTAAACCTTATGAAACCACTGCCTGCCTAAACCCAGATGTAAGGGAAAAGGTCTCCGCTCCAGCAGGTGAGTTCAATGACCAATTTGTTTTTTTGTGAAAATGGAAAATAACTTGTCCTAACAATAAGAATGCATGGAGATGTAATCTTTATTGATATCTTAACTGCAGCATAAAAAACAAAGTTTATTAGAATTAACAGAGTTGCCTTATATTATAATATTCTAATTTAATTATTGTATATCCATGGCAAGTAAATTTCAAAGTTCTAATGTTCTGCATTTTGTATTTCAGTGGTGAAGCTGTCTGCGTGGTTCATGACATTACCCAGAGTGAGAATATGAAATCCAGGACTATATTCTGACTTCCAAAGAAGAAGTTCCCAAATTTGACAGAGACAGTACCAGTCTTGAACACTTGAACAGTTTTGGCTGACAGTTAGCAATCTCACTCTTCCCACAGGCAGGAAACAATTTAAACTTAGTGGTGAACTCAGTAGAGTTGTATTGACATTACCACATTCCAATGCAGAAACTGAAAGGATATTTTCCATTCTGAGGAAAATTCAGGCAGACTCTAGAGGAAACCTGGATCCAGGGAAAATGCTTAATCTATTAAGTGTTAAGATGAACAATGATAAGGACTGCCACCAATATAATCAAGGCAATGATTTCGAGGCAATATGTTAATGTGAAAGAACTGAATTGCATAGTTTATTATTAAAAATAAGGAAATTTATTGAATAGTAGTAATTTTTGCCCATTTGCACGCTAAAAATCGAGTTGATGAAAAACCTCCCTCTTTGAGGTCAAGACTCCTGACCAAGTTTTGCAAATCTCCTGATTTGTTCCAAGCTGACCCCTCATTTTTATCACATGTATGAATCATGTAATAGTGGATGTCCACTAGATCACGTGGAACTTACATTTACCTATTGGCAGGGCTATGGTAGACAAAGCTGAAAGTTCTTTTTAAGTTGTACACAATGCTGTTTTAATATTCAGAGGCTTGCCCACTAAAACATAAAGACCTACAAGTATTGCAAGAGATGAAAGACACATTTCCTAGCATAGAATCCCATGAAAATATTTAGGTGCTTCACAAAATATAAAAAGTTTTATGGTATAGTGATTTTTTGTAACCATGACTGAGAGAGAGAGTGTGAGAGAGAGATTCTGCTTGTAAACAAACAAAAAGAAAAATAAATTACATGTAAGTATTAGTGGGTTCACACGAGACGAAAGAAGATGTTGAAGCAATATGTAACATTATTGCATGGAGTGTAAAGAATACAAGCAATACTGTAATTTGTTTAATTTTTAGCTCTACTGATCATAGACCAGAAGAGCTTATCGGATGGTCTGTTGTCCATCGTCCATCCATTGTCTGTTGTCCGTCCATCCATTAGCACAAGTTTCTTATTGCTACTCCTCCTTAAGTACTTATAGGATTGTCATTAAACTTTACACACACATTCATTCCATGGTCTCGTTGGTCCTAAATGAAAATGGTGCCACTGAGACATCTGATATGACTGCCACAGTGGCCATCTTGAACATCTTGTTATGGCTACTCCTGAATGGATGGTCATAACAACAGGAGGTTTTCGCTGAAAGACTTCTTAACATATCTAGTTGGTCCTAAATGAAAATGGTGCCAATCTGATGTCCAATATGGCTGCCACAAAATGGCCATCCTGAAAATCTTGTTCTCGCTACTCTTGAATGGAAAGTCATATTGCCATGGTGTTTTCACCAGAAGACTTCTTATGATGTCTACTTGGTCCTAAATGAAAATGGAGCCAATCTCACCACAGTGGCCATCTTTAAAATGTTGTTATTGCTACTCTTCCTGAATGGAAAGACATATTGACATATCAGGTTTTCACCAGAAGACTTTCTTCTGATGTTTAGTTGGTCCTAACTAAAAATGGTGCTGATCTGATGGCCAGTATGGCCACCAGAGTGACCATTTTGAACTTGTTAAAAGTCATATTGACATGGGATTTTCACCCAGAAGACTTTTTATGATCTCTAGTTGGTAGTAAATGAGAATGGTGCTGATCTGATGGCTAATATGGTCACCACAGTGGCCATCTTGAAAAGCTTGCTATCACTACTCATCCTGAATGGATGGTCATATCAACATGGGGTTTTCACTAAAAGACTTCTTATGATGTCTAATTGGTTCTAAATGAAAATGGCGCCGATCTGATGTCCAATATGGTGACCACAGTGGCCATCTTGAAAATCTTGTTATTGCCACTTCTCCTGAACAAAATATAATATTGCCATGAGGTTTTTCCTTTAGAAGACTTATTATGATGTCGATAGGTCCTAAATGAAATTGGTGCTGATCTGATGTCCGCTATGGCTGTCACAGTGGCCATCTTCAAACTCTTGTTATTGCAAATCCTCTTCAATGATAAGTAATATTGCCATGGGGTTTTCATTTTTTATAATGTGTAGTTGGTCCAAAATGAAAATAGTGTCGATCAGTGTCCAGCATGGCCACAACAGTGGCCATCTTGAAAATACTGCTATCACTACACTTCCTGAATGGATGACATACCAACGTCGGGTTTTTACTAGACAATGTCATATGATGACTAGTTGGTCCTAATGGTGCCATTCAGACATTTAGTATGCCTGCCACAGTGACCATCTTGAAAATCTTTGTTATCACTATTTCTCCTGAATGAATGGTCTTATCAGCATGGGGTTTTCACTGAAAGACTTCTTATGATGTCTAGTTGATTGTGAATGAAAATGGTGCCGATCATACATGTACTTCTAATATGACTGCCTCAATGGCCATCTTGAAACTTTTGTTATCACTACTTCTCCTATATGGCAGGTCATATTAATATTGTGCTTTCACCAAAAGACTTCTTATGATGTCTTGTTTGTACTAAATAGAAATGGTGCCAGTGTGATATCAAATATGGCCACCATGGCATCCATCTTGAAAATTTTGTTATTGTTGCTCCACCAAAATGGGAAGTCATATCAACATTGGGTTTCCACCAGAAGACTTCTTATGATGCCTTGTTGGGCCTAAATGAAAATAGTGGCAAGTTGACATCCAGTATGTGCACCAGAGCAGCTAATTTGAAAATCTTGTTATCAATGAAGAATATCAATGATGTTGTCAGCACTCTACTGTTAAAAGGAAGAAATGGAATTGTTGGAAATTCTTTTCAGCCAGTAGAGCATCAGTCATTTTGTCATTACCCCAGTCAATTTTGAATTGGTTGCTTAACATGTTTCCAAACAGTGAAATATACATAGCCCTATCAAAAATAAACATCTAGTCCAGCCGCATTGTAGTACTTCTGCACCAAATATACATGTCCATGAGACACATTTTCTCAAGCACTGGACATGTGTTTACATTTACCTTAGGCCTACTGTTTGTACGCAGACTCTACTAAGCAAATTATGTATTCATTTGCCAACAGCTCAAACAAATATACTTATGATTGCTGGTTTGGTCATCTGACGAGTTTAATATTACCAAATGTACAGGTGAAAATGTTGAAAAGCATAATCCCTTATATACTTTCGGTAGGAAGTAAAGTTGTATGTATTACTTTCAACCAATGCAGATACAACTTATTTGCTACAGTACATTCTTTCAGTCCACATGACAAATACTACAAAACTGTTCCTGAATATCAAGTGAATATTGTTTTTTTATCAGTTTAGTTACTACCTTGTTACATTTTGACCCAGTTATTCTATTTAAGACATTGGCGTGAATACAAATAAAACATTTTGTCACCAGAGAACACATACAAAATGTGTATTTAGAGAGGGTTTAGCAATTAAACCAATAATGTGAAATTACTTAAATTATGTCCATAATTGCCACACCAGTATTGAATCTTTGGGAACCAAAACTAAGTTTAAAGTCACATGAACAAACTGTGGACTCGGAAGTTTAGTTAAAAGCAGTAATAATCCAAGGTTAAAAGCCTGTATATTTACATGTACACAGCATAGAAAAAAGGATTGAGCCAGTTAGTAATTACTGATGGGAAAAAAGAAGTTTTTTCCATATTGCAGTAACAGTTAATTTCTCCTGGACATCCATTATATCATCATCTTTTGAAATTGAACAGAAGTGCCTGCTACTGTATTATGCAAACTTGGTTGTGAAATGAGTATCTGCAGTAGATACGATTGTTTTTACTGTACAATAAATAGCTCCTAGTTTGTGTATGTCAGTTTAGTTTTAGGTTCATACAAGTGGAATTTCTTCTTATTCATAGTTATTTTTTCCTTGCTCAACTTGTACTGTATTGCACATAAGCTGTACACATCTATCAATAACGCCTTGTACATTGCCAGAAATTTCTAAGCCACATGTTTGCCAAGGTTATAAAATCTATCTCTAATTGCATTGATTGCTGCTAATATGTGGCTTCATATTTTTCATTGCTTTAAACAGGCATCCCTGGTAGAACTTCTTATCTACTCCGAACTGTAGGTGGAAGAGGTTTTGGTTGTAAATCCCTATTATTCCCTGTTTATTGTGAACCATTCATATTAATTCTGAGGTCACTGCGAATGTTGTCACTGTGTTCAGTTTGATTATTACAGTAATGCTGGCTCATTCAACTTTCAGTCAATTAAATTTCTGAAGCTTATGGGTCTTATATATCGATTAAGACCAAATTGGACTATAGAACCAAATTAGAAAAAATAAGAAAATACGAAAATCACAATAATAGCAGGTTAATAATGCAATAAATTACATAAATTCTCTTTAAATACAAAATGAATTGCTATGCAGCAATTTACTTATTTACATATTCTGAATAAACAGTGGTACCAAAATTTTATTTCTAAAGTTTGTTATTAGATGAATTCTAAAACGAAGATATTTACAACACATTTCAAAAATTCATACTCTCAAATCATCAATGTTTTGTTTCCAAGTTAGCGATGAAAGCTACAGGTTATGTCGGTCGGAAGTTATGGTGCGTAATCTCTCTCTCTCTCTCTCTCTCTCTCTCTCATATTTTTGCATAAAATAAACTCGTTTTATTTCAAATAAAGTTTTTTTTTTAAAAAAGAGGAGAGCCTCTTGTGTAGTATAGCGTTTGTTAAACATATGATAGCTAAGTGTTGTTGCGATAGACTTATATTCTATTCAATGTGTAAAAAGAATAATGGGGAAAATACAATGTTTATATGGTTTGCTTTATATATCGCTAGAAATCAATTTTGCATGAAAATATCACAATTGAACCACAATGCATTTCTGAGTCCATATTTAAAGTGTAAAGTTCATTTTCACAAACCAATATCTTATTAGATTTGTAATGCTTGGATTTGTGACAACAAGAAATAGTTTTATTCAGAAGATAATGTTTCTTATGAAACATCAGTGTTAAAAATAACATAGAAGCTCGACACCTTTCTTATTGACCATTGTTAACAAGCAGCAGCTGACTTCAAAGTAAAATTGTCATTTCTTGGCTGGTGCTTGATGATAGATACATGAAAAAAGGGATGAGCAAAGTAACTTTGTTTATGACATGAACAGCCACTGATAAAGCCATTTTCAATACAGTGTAGACAAATTCCATGCTTAAAAATTTTCATACTCTCATGTAATCAATGTAATTTTCTAAGTCTATGCATAAAGCTACAGAATAACATTTTCTAGAATAGCTTGCATATCATTTTTATATTATGTCAATATATGATGCCACATTATTCTTACTCAGTAAACTTGAGAAAGAATTAATATGTGCATGCCTTCATATTCCTTGTACTTCATTGTGCATGTATGCTGTAAATAGTATGGAATTTGTTTGTAATCACTATTGGTGGTAATTATTAGTCATGAAGTTTATTCTCATTTTCAAAAATTGTTTTTGCCACACTGTCTCTGACATTTATTCAGTTTGATAAATTTAATGAAGCTGTTTACTTGATATAAAGGACAAATGCAATAAATAATAGCTATCTTACATGAATGTCGTATGTGTTTGTGATAAGATGGGGCTTTTCATGTTTTGTTTGTATACTGCTTTCAATAAATTTTTTTAAAGGGGATATTTTGGAAATAGTATGGAAATTAAAGGGAAACTATGACTAATTAATAACCACTACAATAAACACTTTATGAAATATCATTTATTAAGAAATAAAATCGAAGTTACTGCTTGATGCAGAACAGTATCATGTAAATTTCCACATGTGTATATGCTAACAGGTACATGTACATGCAGTCAGTCAACAGGGCTGTATGTTGTAGGTATGGAATTTTTCTGATGCATGCTCTATCATGGACAGGGTTGGGAGGATATCTCTGTTGCACATGTTCATCTATATGTATCCCTAGCTAGGCCACTGAGAAAGGTTCGGAACCAGACTTGGGTTTATGCTTTAGAGTTAAATAATAAATATGGTAGAGGCACAGTCTGGAACCGGTTGTCAATAGTGTGTCGCGTGTTGGATGCGACACAATGTGTCGTTTGGAAGTGGCACAGTGTGTTGTTGTGTCGAGTCGATTATTTGAACATCAAATTGACACAAAAGCTACAAAATGGATGGAAATTTGTGTCATCACAGTGATAAATGTAACTGAGTAGAAGATTCGAGAATGCCAATCGGAAAACTGATTTTTCAATGGCTAGTAGACGTCTTTGTTGATGATGACACAGTGAGTGTCGTCAGTCAAATCAGTTAGTGGAAACTTTAAAATAAACGTTGAAACAGCTTATGAGAATTATTATATCAGTATTGGTAGCATGTCTCAACGACAAAAATTTATATTGGAAAGTGACCAATAACACTGTTATCAGCCAGTGGTCGGCAGGGTGTCGAGTGTGAAGACACACTCTAATGGTCAGTACCAAGATTTACTATATAAAACTAATATACTTTTAATAATTGAATGTGTCGGTAATAAATAGTCTACCTTGTTGTTATGCTCGAAGAAATGTTCACAGTCGAGATTGGCTAGAGAGATTTTTGTTTGTTTGTTCTTTAGATATTCACTGGAACCCAGCTGCACCCCAACTGCCAGAACGGAGGATCTCACCCCTATTTATAGGTTTTGGGAACACAATTCAACGACACAGTTTTCACGAATACTACCATATATGGAAGAATTCGGAAAAATCTTAACATGAGCGCCCTCTTGTGGAAAACCGAATAGCTAGTATACACAGTAGTAAAAATGGCGCCCGATTTCAAACGGTAAAACTAGCACACATTTCACAATCAATTGTTAGCAAACATTGAACATGAACAATTTCACCACACTGATGAAGAAAAATTATGAAAATACATGAGTATTACCTTAACCCGGAGAAAAATTGATAAAATTACTCATTTCTCTACTCAGAGTAGATGGTAAGTGAAGACAGTTTACAATATCATGTACTACTACTATCATGTACAAACGGAGCATCAAAAATATTTCCCCAGATGATGAATATTTGAACAAATCATTCATTACATTCCATTTCTTGTAGAGAAAATTCATCTTTCAAAAACTGTTACTACAGTTAATATTATTTGCAGAGGTACGAACATTGCAACTTGAGGGGAATGTAGACAATAAATGGAGATTATGTATTATCTCCATCCATAATGATGTATGTAAATGCACTTGATAAGAAAATAATTTGCCAGGTAGTTAGGTTTGTTTCAGTATTACCACTGTGTAGTTTGTACAGGTAAAGGTTTGAAATTGACACCTGCCATGGTCGAGTTAATGGCGTCAGGGTTTCTCCGATCTCTTTGTTTATTGTGTCGACTTGCAGAGTGAATGCAATAAAATCAGTGAGGGGTGGCATAAAACTTACAAATGGCTGCAACAAAATCCATTACGGAGTCCCTCTAGACTGAATGGATGTCCACTAGACTTAGGGGAAATTCACCTCGCATAGTGGACATCCATTATCCATAGTGAACACTTAATCCCTTGCCCTTGTGTCCATGTCTAGGGGATTGAATGAGCAATCCATAATCCATGATGCATGTACTGCATATCATAAAGATCTTTGGTGAGTTCAGTAAGATCAAAATCCATGCATTTAAATAAGGGGATCTTCAATCTGATTGGCTGAGATAGTTACCATCAAATAAACACTGCATTGTCAGCTCCTCTTGGGTATGTAAAGGAAAATCAAAACAATACACACACATAGAGATGCACACAAAGCAGGTCTTTTCATAAGGTGAGTCAGAAGAGGACATGGACCTATCATTTATTTCTGATCCGATTTTGATGAAAATTACAGGCTTATATCATCAATATTTTGGGCGAGTTCATTACTTGGCTGACCTTGTTACCACTTTGGAGACAATACTTCTGATCCGATTTTGATAAAACTTAGAATATGGGCTTATATGATCAAGATCTCAAGTTACTTTGATAATGAGCAATATCCAAAATATATTAATGAGGTGATCTTGCATCTGATTGGATGAGCTTGTTACCATTCTGAAAGCTGAACTTTTTATCTGATTTTGATTTGGAATACAGGCTTATCGAGTTCCTGGGTGAGCTCAATAATGAGCAAGATATATATTAATGAGATGATCTTGCATCTAATCAGCTGGTTGTTTTTACTCAGAAGACCATATTTCTGATCCAGTTTCGATAAAACATTGAATATTGGCTTTATATCATCATGATCTCGAATGACTTCAATAATGAGCGGGATCCATGCATTTTAATGAGGTGATTTTGTATTGATGGGTTGAGTTTGTTATCACCATGGAAGCCATTTTTCTGATCCAATTTTGATGAAACTTGGAATATGGGCATACATCATCAAGATCTTGGGTAAATTCAATAATGAGATCCACACAAATTAATGAGGTGATCTTGCATTTGATTGACTGAGCTTATTTCCACTGTGGAGACAATATTTCTGATCTGATTTTGATCAAGCTTGAAATGTGAGCTTTTGTCATCAAATTCTTGGAGGTATTTGATTTTGAGTAAGATCCACACATATTAATTTGGTTATCTTGTATCATATTGGTTGAGCATGTTACCATTCTGTCCCCACTTGCTGCTAATTTGAAACCTGATAATGGTAACTGTTGATTATGTTGTTTCCATTTATCCTGCCATATCTAACCTTACACGTCTTATTACCTTTTCTCACACTAAAATCCCTTTGGTCAAACCACTCTGAAGTCCATATTTTTGATCCAATTTCAATCAGACTTGGGGTTTATGTCATCAAATTCTTCGACGAGTTCGTTAATGAGTGAGATTCATGCATATTAATGAGGTGATCTTGCACCTGATCAAAAAACCTTGTTACCACTGTGTTGTGGCCATATTTCTGATCTGAGTTTGTTCAAACTTGAAAATATATGCTTATGTCATTAAGATCTTGGACAAGCTCAATAATGAACGAGATTCACGCAAATTAATTGAGATGATCCTGCATCTGATTGACTGAGCCTGTTACCACTCTGGAGGCTGTATTTCTGATCCAGTTTTGATCAGACTTAGAATATTTGCTTATATCATCAAGATCTTTTACAGGTTCGATCATGATTGAGCTCCATGCATAGTAGTGAGTTGAGAATGCATCAGATTGGCTGAGCTTGTTGCCACTCTCAAAGCCATATTTGTGACCCAACAACAAGCAATCATTACTGTTATAATGATATTTTTGTTATATACCTTTCAATTTTCAGATAAATTAATAAAATCACTATATGTAGTTGAAAAACACAATAAATTGCTAAACATTTCAACATCTTTAATACGAATTTAATCTTAAAGCATACACCGAATTACTTTTTGAAAGGCTGACATGCGCATGAATATTAGTTTTATGAATGAAGTTTGTGAAATAACGCTCGCTCAGTTTGACTACCATCACTGTCAATAACACGAATTCGTCGACGCTTGTGGGCAGACTATCATATATGTGATTTACAGTTATTGTGCAGTTCTGAAATTTTGCATCACGGAAGTTTTCACCAGCTGAATGACTGGAAGTTTCTTTCAGAGGCCAGGTTGAAAGCGGTTGAACTGTTTCTGGCGCAACATTGTGAGAGGCTCCGATGGGAACTTGACACGGGAATGAAAACATTATTTTGACAGTTATTTACAACAGGATTGGAGAAAGTGTTGAAACTTGATGGTACAGATTTGTTGCAGAGAATATTACTCATTTATAATTTCAAATTCATCCATTATGCGTGAAACTCACTAACGTTAGCCTTGAGTAACCGCCTCGAGTAACCACCTTTCGTGGACTTAACGTGAAAATTGTATCGCGTTCGTTATAATATTATGATAATCTATTCAAATAAACCATAAAAAGTGTTCAACTATATCTACTTCATTTAATCAGAGTGAAAAAAATTTGGCATTCATGTACATTAGTTCATAATTACCATTTTTCCGATCGTGGGTATGTTTACTTATTTCCGGAAGTGACATCCATGGTTCGTGACACTCACTAAAAAGTCACGCGGCATATGACCGGACCGTGCCAGTTAGACCAAGGTATGGATATTGTTAGTTTATATCGTCTCCGTGTTTTTGAAATAAAAAAAAAATTAAATTTAAAAATGAATAATTATTTTTCGTTCATTCTATAGGAGTAGTAAAGGGGGGGGGGGTAAATAGAGCCAAGGGGGGCACTATAGAGCCATACGGGAATTTAACATGGAGGGGGCACTATAGAGCCATACGGGAAATTAACATTGGGGGCACTATAGAGCCATACGGGAAATTAACATGGTGGGCCTCTACAGACCCAAACGGGAAATGAACATGCGAGGGGGGGGGGGGGCATTTGAGAGCCAAACGGGAAATGACCATGGTGGGGTTTCTACAGAGTGACGTCATGTATAGTATCTAGCAAGTGCGCTTGTATACTATTACTATCAACCCGGCTACCGGCTACCGCGCGTCTGACGTCACCGCGTCTGACGTCACTCCGCGCTTCGCGGAGCTCAGTTGTTCTCGGAGAGGGGGTACTTGGGGGACAATAGAAAAAATGATACAGGGCACTTGGGGTGGCAGAAGTATTTTTAGAGGGACAGAAGTATTTTAAGAGGGATAGAATATATACATACACCAAACACACACACACACTATATTTTTAAAGGCAATAATGGATTACAACCTTTTCTTGAAAAGTGGGTGGCCCTGAAAAGGGCCTTTTTTAATTTTTACTTCTTCCACCATCTTTTCAGGAAGCCTAGGATGTTCTTCTTCTTCTTCTCCTTTCAAGGGAGCCAGTCAGGATGGCCAAATCGCCTGAACTTCTCCTTGACCTTCATCCAGTTTTCGTTCAGGCGATGGAAGTCCCTTTCTCTCTTTATCTGCTCCTTCTTCATTTTCTCCTCGGCCCAAGCCTTCTTGATGCTGGCCACCTCCTTCTTCATGACTTGTTTCACAAGACTCTGGACGGTGAGCAGGGCAGCCGCTTCTCTTCTGACACTGCTAATGGTGGATAGATCAACAAGTCTTCTTGTACCTGGTTTAGGAGATACTCCACCCCTTCCAGCAAATCGACAGCTTTCTTTAATAGTCCCACTCTACAGGGTGAAATGGTAGAGGAGGTCTTAATCTTTTGGGATTCCTCTACCATCACATCATACACCAGACTCCTCGCTGTTGTTACGGCTGCCACTTGGGTGGTAACATAAGCTAGAGTGGTTGGGTATCGCCAATATATTGCCATCCTTTCTAGCAGGGACTCAACCCCCACCATCGCAACCCAGGCTTCCTGCAGATTCTCAACGGTTGTCATTCTGGTCTTCTTTTTCAGTTGACGATGAATGGCGCAACTGATGATGATGATGATGATGATTGAATTAACGTCGTGTTCGCCCATTCGGGCATGTACGACGATTTACCCCCACAGCGTGCGAAGCACGCATAGGGGGGTTAAATGTGTGCTTAGCACACTTAAATTAGGGACAGGTGTGTTGTAACAAATCACCTGTCACGTTAAAGCGTATAGAAACGCATCATTATACACACCTCCATCGCAGCATGGTTTCCCCACAATTAAGGGGGTTCATTGAAGGCGCGATATTGGAGGATGTGTATATTTTAATTTTGAATTATACCTGTACATATGACTAGAACCACAATGTTTACAAGTATACAGGTGTGCGCAAGCGCACTTACGAAATTGTTTCAAGGGCTCAGTCTGGAGTGGCAGGCAGCACGGACTAGGCAAGCGAAGGCGCAAAGCGTGACGAAGAGCTGAAACGCCAGGAACGTACATGATCAAATTCTGTCCAGTTAAATAAGTCGGGCTGTCCCTATTACCAATAATGTGTAAATCACATCCCTTTTCCCAAAAAAACATCACCCACACGACTGCGTCTGACGTCATCCTTACGACGTCATTCTGTGCTTCGCGGATTCTGCACTCCACCACCCCTACCAAAAGCACAAAAAAAACCCCACCGAGTACGCGGACCTAAAAGAAAACACTTTTTAAACTTTGTATTTGTTATAAAAACACAAACACACAAAACACAACCCTTTTTTTGAGAAAGTTTTTTTATTTTTTTATTTTTTTATAAAACACAAACACTCTATACAAACATACACCCTACATACAAAAATTTTTTGAAGGGAAAGGGATTTTTCTAAAAAAAAAAAAAAAAAAAAACAACCAACACAAACATACAAACACACTAAACCATGTTTTGTTTAGATAATTTTGGATAGTTTTCTTTTCTAGAGATCTAAGTGGCCCTGAAAAGGTCCGTTGGGGTAAGAGTTTTTTTTTTAAACTTCTAGTAGCAGCAGCAGGGCGGCCACGTTTCGCCACTGGTCTCATGGCTGCAGGACAAGGTCTCTTTCTGGTGAAAGAGAAGGCAAACCCCTCACAATCCATTCTGCAACTGACTTCTCCGTTTGGTTGTTTCAGCTGCTGCAAGAGTTGTTGTTGTTGTAGCTGCTGCTGCTGTTGTTGTTGTCTTTGCTGCACTCTTTGTCTCTCCTCCCATTCCGCTCTATCCCTGATGATTTCTTCTCGCAAAACTTCTTCCACTAGATCTTGAGCCATTTGCATAAAGATCATCCTCTTCTTCTCTGGGTTCTTCTCCAACAAATGATGTCTCACCCGCTGCATATTCACCATTGCTTCGTTCAACTTGCTAATCTTGGCTGCCATCTTCTTGAAGTGTTTTTGACGAGTCAACGAGAGTGACTGAATTGGCCAACGCACCTCTTTATATACTGGAAGCGCGGACGCAATGGAAGACATGTCTCAGATCGATAGTGAGAAATGTGACAGAGTCGGTGACCTCAAATCGATAGAAAGAGATAGGGCATATTCATTTCATTTTTTCAAATCCAATAAACAACACAACACCATTTTTTTCAAAAATCAACATTTTTTTAAATACATAATAAGAAGAAGCTTCTCTAACATAAAAATGCAAGAACTAACAAGATTAAACATGAACGTATTTACAGGGTTGACAACGTTGGGAAGGCAAACTGAATTTCCACTGTTCTACATCATTCTGTTCTCGATGCACACTACGTTTCTGAGCTAAAGACAAGAGATAACCATAATGTTCACAAAACCATCTTTCCACTTTAGCATCGTTTCTAGCATACTCCCTTTCAAAACAAGTCACTAAATGTTCTAAGGAATATCCGAGACTGCGTTGATGAAGAAAATGTACACAATATTGTCCACACACTATAGAATCGGATCCTTGTAATCTGGCATTATTTAATCGGGTAGAGACTGCACTTCTTCTCATAAAGTCAATGGTGTCGTCTTCCAAAGGAGGTAATCCATAAGAATCAAAATATTCCACACTGTGATCGTTGGGAAAGTACACGGCTACCCAATGGGTTCCTGGTCGATGACTGTCGTCGGTATTGATGACATAGGCATGAATGTCTTTTGGTTTGCGATGGGGAAGTTCATCTTTAGCACACACCACAGGATTCCAAGAAGAAGTGTACGAACTGCGAGTCAACAGGTAATGAAGTTCCCAGGTATCCATTTCTTTTTTTCTTGTTGCACAGGTAACGATAAGTCATCAGTTCACACTTGACTTTATGTTTGAATGTATCTGTCAAGTAAGTCGATGAATCACGGACAGTCTCTATACTCTGTTGCAAGAGAGCTTCGATGCGTCGGAGCTCCAGAGGAGTGAGTGGAGGTGAGGAACGATCCTGCAAGTCTTTATACCACTTTCTCAACACCTTTTCTTCCGAGATCAGAGACCATGCGTCCTCCAAATATTCGTCCATTTTTTCTTCTGCACTCATCATCAAACATTTGTCGTGTTGTTTCTGGCTTGGATGATTGATTTGACATCCATGACAATGTTCTATAGACAGATCTGTAATTTTGGCACCCAATTCCGTAGCAAAACAGAAGACTAAATGTTCTTCTTGTTCTGGCCATCTTGACGGCATACATGGGATAAATCCAGCAAACTTGAGAACACTATTTTTCTCTTCTTCTTCTTTTTTTTTGATTCTGGATGAATCACATCGTCATCACTGGTGGATGGTGGTGACTGCTGTGGTTCACAAAATCCCTCATCTTCTTCTATCTCCATAGGTTCTTCGTGTTGCATCTTTTTTTCTTCTAATAGTCTAGAATCACTTCTCTCAAACTGTTGATTTCTAGAGTATTTTCAAATTCTGAATACAAGATGGCGTTCACAGTGTTGACTAGAGCTATAGCAAACAGAAGTTCAACACGAAGTTGGCCTGATTTTATGGAGTGGAAATGTCCTTCGTCGCTGCCTTGGTCGGGAGTGAAATCAAATCCCCACAAAGCATATCCTCCTGCATAATCCTCGTACGAAATGCCGTGGCTGCTGTTGGTGCCTAACTGTCCCGTGGCTTCAAACAGGGTCAAGTCAGATCGCAAGTAATTTCTCTGGGCAAAGTTAGGTTCAAAAGGTCTGGTACATAACGTCTGGCCATCTCGACTGACTTCTATCTTGGAGACGCTAAAGTGTTGAAACTCAAGCGGAGTTTGATCGATGGCTCCGTTGAAGGTTGCATTACTGACGATGCCAATCAGCAAACGTTAGGGGAACTGTCCTTGGAAAACGTGATCTTCGACTTTGGATCGGAGTCCAGCGGCAATGGTAAATGTTTTCACTTCCACTCGTCGCACAGGATACTTGGCGGTGGTTCTGCTCAATGTTTGACTGATGTCGTTGGCTACTTTAGGTAAGACTTCGACACGGTGCACGTAAAGTCTGGCTTCTTCGATGATGGTTTTGTACTCGTTGGCATGAGCCATCAAATGAAGACGCTACTACTGCGATTCAGTCTCAGGCGTACGTCCACTCCGTTCAACAAATACTTGTCTTGCAACCACATGTCCCAATGCAAACGATCCATCAGTTCTAAAGTGCGCCCTTGTCTGATTTTCTTTCGGCGGTCGTTAAATCCCACATTGTGAGGATTGTCATCTGCAGTCACCGCTGTGTCGTTGAAGGCATCCAAGGTGTCAGGATTTCATACCACGGAAGCATCCAGATGGGTGTTCTTGGCTTCTTTTCCGTACGTCAAGAGATTTTCCAAGTAAGCACGGTAAGGGTAAGTATCCATGCTGCTGCTGACCAGTTTGTGATACAAGTACAAATTTACTTCGCTGAACAAGGAATGCATGAAATTATTGACGGGAGCGACTCTGGCATTGGCATCAGGATTGCTTTTGTCTGTTTTGATCACTTTGAGTTTCAGATACAAGTGGCTGCTATTCAGATCGATGTAATCTTTGGTTTGTCCTTTGATTTCAAATTCGATAGGAGCTGAAGTCGTCAAAGACGATACAGGATAAAATTCGACCCATTGGGATTCTCGCATCGTCATCATGGTAGGGGGCATGGTAAACAGATCCAGTTCTGACTTAGTACATTTGCAAGAATCTCGGTGCATCATTTTTTCAATCGTTAGTAATCAAACACAGCTAATTCTCTGACCGTTCTTCTTTTCTTATTCTTTTTCTGAACACCGTGTCGTGGATGAGCTCTGAAGGGATGTCGACGTCGTCTCTTTCTGCCTTGTCCTTGTTGTGGAGTGGAGGAAAAAGTAATGCCAGGGCCAGAAACGTGAAGCGAATTTATAGGGACCTCTCGGCGACCCAAAAGATCTTTTCCAGTTTGCAGCAACACATTTTTTCCTGCTCTCATAAAGGCTTCTTTAGGATTTTGTTTGTCGATGAAGACGTTTTAAAGAAATTCTTTTCCTTACGTCAAAGCGGTATATTTTAAGGTGTTTCCCACCACGTTGTACTCCACCACATCGGAGTAGACAAACAATAAATTCAAACCTTCGTTCAATTCGATGGGGTAACGAAAATATTTTCCGAATCCGTCGTTGCTGTGGAAGTTTTTCATGGGAACCAGTTTGGTGTACCCACCCAAAATAGCAAACAACCCAGGACAAAAAGTGATGGACAATATTTCCGAAAATTGTAATACGAGACGGCGTGCCACTTGATGGTAACTGATCTGTACCAATTTCTTGGCTTTGTCAAAGGCTTTGCCAAATTGGGCGTTGAAGTCGCAATCGTGTCCACCAAATGTTGAGCACTAAAATAATACCCCACAGGAATTCTCATGGTATAGCTCGTCAAGGGAGGATTGGTCAGTGATACCTTTTTGGATTTGTAAAGGGTAGGATCAGTTTTGTCCAAGTGTGCTTGCACTTGTTCGTTTAGGATATCCACGATGAAAATGTTTTGACCTGCGTCGATGCTGAGGGCTTGCGTAGGATGAATGATTTCTACCAAACCCACTTCCCAATGAGCTTCGTGATCCAATTGTATCGACTGAGGTTATTTGGCCGTGAAACAACATAAGGTATTGTTGGGAAACACATCCATCGAACAGTCACTAGGTAAAAAGTTAAATAAAATTGGTTATTCATAGTTCCAAGGTGGTTCTGGTCTCCGAGGAGTCACTCGAGTTCAGAGGAGAATGATGTTCAAACGGTTCCAAAAGAGGGATGGTATTGTGGTGGTGACTGGAAGAAGGTGGACTGGCGTTGGTCGTACCGTTGCGGTGGTTGCTGTTGTTGTGACTGTCTGTCGTAAATTTCAAGGAGGGACTGGGCAGAAGATAACCGATGCAACTTCTGAGTAAAATGGTCCACAATTGTTTGTCCCCTTGTTGCAAACTCAAATTGGCAATGGCTGCACCGATGACACAATACACCACAAAGATTTGGCAGAAAAAGACGATTTGATTTTTAGGCACACGTTCTCCGCACCACACCCACAAAGGTTGTTTTTGTAATTCTTGAAGAGAGGAACTCTGCGAAGGAGAAGAGGTAGTTGCTGTGTTGAACGGCATGTTGGTTACTTCTTCTTTTTATAGTCGATGACTTGGGAAGTTGCAATCCAAGAATCAAAACTAGGGGGATATCCTTTCCAACGTACTTTGACTTCTTCTACAAGATGTTTGTCCACTTTGCGTGTTCTTTGTTCGAGAATGATTTCGATGTCGTACAAGTGGTCTTCTTTTTTGGTCACTCGTTGTAACTCAGGCATGTAAAATATTCCTTTTAACATTTCTCCGTGCATGTCTTCCAATTTATAAACGGGAGGATTACGTCCACGCACTGGTCCAGTGACACGAAACAATTCGGTCGTCCAGTTGGGTAAATAACCTTTCTCAAAAGTGCGTTTGGTTTTTCCGATGCGAATCCAATCTCCCGTCTTAAGCACCAGTGTTTTCTGGGGTCCCATCTTGGGTGTACCAAACAATTTATCAAACACCCTCACTTCGTTTTCAGGGGTGACCTCTTCGGGGGCACATCCGATGCTACGATGGTACGATTGATTGTACGCTTTGACCAAACGTGGTAACACGTTGATGTACTTGAGAGTGTGTTGATGTGTAAAATATTTCCACATGCGTTCTTTCAAAGTTCTTTGAAAACGTTCCACGACACTAGCTTTGATTTCAGGATTTTCGGTGGTAAAAAAAATGAATGTATCGTTGTTTCAATTCTTTTTGAAAAGCATGGTTTAGAAATTCGGTGCCTTTGTCGGTTTGCCATTGTAAAGGGTGACGACCACTTTGTTTCAACACCAGTTTTAAGGCGCGTACTAACTCGGTACTGCTTTTGGAAGTCAAAGGCACGACCCAAGCGAATTTGGAAAACACGTCGATGACACAAAACAAATAGTTGTGACCACGATTGTACGCTGCCAAATGAGAGACGTCGGCTAAATCTGCTTGTCATTGATGATCGATGCCATCCACTTTGGTTTGACTTCTAGAAAATTTTCGTCGAATGGGTTTGTGTAACGTGTACGTCAATTGTTCTTGTAACCATCGTCATACTTCTGGCAAACCTACACTTTTCAATTTTTAATTCTTTCTCCAGTGTATTGTCGTATTTTTGAATGAAACATTGATGATCAAAGTCCACGATTTGGTCGCAAATGCGGCATCTTTTCTTGCCGGCACAAACGTGTCTCTTGGGGTTTTTGGTTCGAATCAGCTGTTCACACGTGGAACACAATTTCAATAAATCACAAGCGCTTGTTTGCTGGTGAGCTTGTGTCCTGCGATGTTGTTCGTAACAAGAGGGACTGACAAAGGTTCGTCGACACGCCGAGCAATGCACGTGTTTTTCAGGAAGGCATGGTTTGGCAGCTAAACAGCCCCGACATCTCTCTCCGCAATGAATGTGTTTCTCCCGACTGTTAAATACTTGCTCGCATTTCTCGCAGTAGTAAGAGTATCCCAGAAATCCTGTGATACTGGTGATGGCATCAAAATGTTCTTGGTGATAATACACGTGAATGTATTTTCCTTCATGGAAATCGGGTCCTCGAAACAGCAGAGCTCCGCGAACTTCTTGAGGGTGAACTTTCAAGGTGTAGCGAGGAGCCAAGACGTCTTGAAGTTGTTGCATTTGAGAAATGCCACACACGGTCTCTTTGGGTATGCCTGCTTGTTGTAACAGGAGTTCTGCTTCTTTTCGTTGTTGGGGTCTCTCGTGAGGGTCTCTTTCTCTTGGGTTGTGTTAAAGAAATCTGATACATGTTTCTCAGATTCTTTAACTCCGCTAAAATGTCTTTGAACAAACTCACCGTTTTGTTTTCCTCACTCCCTTAATTCTGTCGTTCACACTTCTCCTCTTCTAACTTTCTTATTTCTTCTTCTTGCTTTCTTCTTTCCTCTTCTTGCTGAAGAAAAACTTCTTAGGCTTCTCTCTGACGCTGTAAAAAAAATTCCAATTCTTCTTGTTGCCTCTTTTTAAATCGTCGATGACAGGCAAAGATGGTGGTATAGCAGCGGTGGTGGTTGTTTCAGGCACAAATTCTTGAGAGGATGACAGAAAATCCACAAAATCTAAATTAAAATCTTCCGGTTGAAAGTTTACCACTGCATTCGCTGCTGTCGTCGTACTCTCACTCCGAACATAAAAACTTTCCGTCACAGGTTCACCCCAATACATGGTCATCGTGGTATCAGTCATACTCACACTATGCCGCAAAAAGGTAAAACCCTACGAACGCTGTGACGCCTGTATACTAAAGATGACGTCACACCCCCGCTCTCTTCCGATTGGAAGAAAAACCTACCCTGTTGTAACGCGCGTTTGGATTGGTAGTTGAGTTCAATCCATTTTGATCCGCTCTTAGGCTATATATTCCACCTCTTGTGTCATAGAGCTTCACCGGTTCTCAAGACCACTCAAGAAAAAAAAGTTGTGGACTAGTGTAGAGTCATCGAACATCGTATCGGGAATGTTATTCAACCCAGACTTCCCGGTGTATGTCAAAGCATCATGGGCAATTACCAAGATGACAGATACAGCAATATGGAAAAGGCGCATCTATATCGAAAGACAAGGCTGCCTGAAGCGGGTCCTTCTCTACGGACCTGAAGTCCGTAGATGTTTAAGAAGAAGAAGACCCTCCATGAGATGTTCACTGTGTTAACTTGGTTGACACAACCCCAACGGCCCTTTTCAGGGCCACCCACTTTTCCAGAAAAGATCATAATCCATTATTGCCTTTAAAAAATATTGTTTGTGTGTGTGTGTGTGTGTGTGTGTGTGTGTGTGTGTGTGTGTTTGGTGTATGTATATATTCTATCCCTCTTAAAATACTTCTGTCCCTCTAAAAATACTTCTGCCACCCCAAGTGCCCTGTATCATTTTTTTTTATTTTGACCCAAGTACCCCCTCTCCGAGAACAACTGAGCACCGCGAAGCGCGGAGTGACGTCAGACGCGGTGACGTCAGACGCGCGGTAGCCGGTAGCCGGGTTGATAGTAATAGTATACAAGCGCACTTACTAGATACCATAAATGACGTCACTCTGTAGAGACCCCACCATGTTCATTTCCTGTTTGGCTCTCAAATGCCCACCCACCCCTGCATGTTCATTTCCCGTTTGGGTCTGTAGAGGCCCACCATGTTAATTTCCCGTATGTTAAATTCCCGTATGGCTCTATAGTGCCCTCCATGTCTCTATTTACCCCCCCCCTTTACTACTTATATGTAGTTTGTGCACTTACTGCTTGCTTGTTCTTTACCATATAGATACATGACTCAATAGACTGACAGAGAGACAGACATACATACAGAGAGACAGAGGGAGAGAGAATTTAAAAATAGACATTGGTGAATGGATACACATTTTATTATAATAGATTCAATGTATTTTGATGTAGAATATATGTTTATTATGAAATAATACTGAAACGAAAAAGTCCGTATTGAATATACATTTCGAGTGTAAATTTTTCTTACGTTGTAAAAGAACTCATTCATGATTAAAACCAAATATTTGCATTGGCTATCTAGTTGTATTAATTCCCAAAGTTGGTTTTCCTGTTCAAAATATGTAAACAAAGCCATCATGTGATCGGCGGCGCTATCTTTAGCATATAATAGAAAATTCAAGGTCAAAATGTATGACACAAAAAAGGCATTAGTGAAAACATAGATTTTCATTATGATTTTTTAAAATTACATGTAATTACCCTTTTGAATCTCATTTTGTTTGATTTTACTATATGATTAAATTCTGTCGCTCTTTAAGAACGCTGGTGACACAGCTGATTACGTCATTATCTCGAAACAAGCGCGTTAGATCGCGAGAAACATGGCGCACGATTGAAGGAGTTCACCGGACAACTGGCCTTTGCACGATACCATTTATGAATTTCCGTAAATGGGTTGTTCTGGACAACTGTAATGTTTTGGTACGCGATTTCCGAATATGATCTTGTTTCAGACGAACATTTTGGCAATATTTTACTACTTCAAAATAAAGGAATATATGCTTTTTTATTGTTGTTGTGAAAAAAAAATGGTTTAGACCTTTCAGATATTTTACATATAACGCAAAGTTTCTTAACTAACGTCGCTGTGAGAGCTTTGTTTATTGCTAGTGTTGGCATTCCATCGCTAGGAGCGCTGCTATTGTCACCAGGAAACCTCGAGGATAAAGTAGTCTCAGCCTCGTTTGAGAGTATGGTGATACGGATTTAGAAAAAGATAGTATCGTTTTCCTGCTTGTCGGAAATTACGGTAAAATTCTGTCTCTCTCTTGGGTAGAAAATTGGTAGGTATATAATAAATGCTTGTATCATCAATCTCTTGGACTGTTTCAATAATGAGTGAGATCGTGCATATTCATGAGGTGATCTTGCATGTGATTGGCTCAACTGATTACCACTCTGTAAGCCATAATTCTGATTCGATATTGATCAAAATTGGAACATGGGCTTATATTACCGAGATCTTGGGCAATTTCAAAAGAAAGTGGGATATTTAAGAGGTAATTGGTATTATTATCACCAAGGTCATTGATGACATTGATTATGAGCAAGAGACTGTGCATATTAATTATGCCTTTATCTTTAGATACACTTTGTATCAAGATAATATAGTAAAACAGGTAGAATCAACATGTTATAATGTTTAGGAGATAGTGTACATAGGATGCGTCCTTACAATACTACATTAACCTACTTAGTGAAATGGGAAACCTTTAATTTATTTGAGCCAGGTGAGTGATATCAGGCCTCTTGTAAAAATATTATCATTTTCTTCATTGGAAGATTCACAAAATCATGTAATGATCCCAATCAATGGTTGTTTTTTTGTTTGTTTTTTTTTCGGGGGGGTGGGGGGTAGTGAGTGAATGCAGCTTCAAGGGACATTAGTTTAAGTACATTTTAACAGGGTCAAATGTAGGTACAGTACATACATCATGTTTTCACAGTGGAATTTAATCTTTCTACGATTTTTTCCATCACAAACTGGATATAGTGGTTGTCATGGATGTCCACATTGTGGCGTCTAGTGGATGGATTAAGTTTTATTGCCCCAATTGGAAAGTCACAGCAATATAATTAATAGTGGACATCCACTAAATCGCATGGAACTTACCAGTCGGCTGAGCTACAGTAGACAGTGCAGAATTCTCCATTTAGGTTGTACACAATGCCATTTAATATTAAAAGACTCGCCCATTAAAACGCATTGAGATACATGTTTTGCAAGGGATGAAAGATTTCTGAACAAAGAATCCCATGACAATATGTATATGCTTCACAAAATACAAAAAGTTTAATGATAGAATGATTGCAATAACCGTGGCTGAGACAGACAGACAGACAGAGTGAGAGAGAGAGATTCTGCTTTTAAACAAACAAAAAGAAAAAAGATATCACATGTAAGTAATTTAGTGGGTTCTTGCAAGAAGAAAGAAGACATTGAAGCATTATGTTGCATGATTGCATGGACTATTTTATTCAGTTATTAAAATGAATATATGTACAAGAAATGCTGTGATTTTTTTTCTGTCATTCCTAAAGTCACTTTTAATATGTTTGCTGAACATTTTCCCAAACATAATGGTATCCAAGATAATTCATAAACTACAGTCATATTACAGTGTCAGAAATGACAAAAATTAAAAGAAGAATCAAAAGTTATTTTAATAGTAGACACTTTTATTTCAAGCCAGAAAATATTTCTCATAACAAGGGTGTAACAAGTGAGACAAGTGTAACACAGTATAAAGGACTTTTTGAGGGAAAGTACAATCTTGTTGCGAAAACAAAAAATTATAAAAATAGGGGGTTCATTTTAGTGCTAAAGTTTCAGACGGATGGCCTAGGGGAGGTAACCTGTCCACTGCAACTAATACCTTGTCACAGAGAGTTGTAAATGAGATATAAATTAAGTCATTTAAAAAGCATTATTCAGCATAACATATGATAAATGTTAGAGTATGTGACAAAAAAAGGTAATACATTCATACATTTCATATCGCGTCCAATGAGAAGAGCACAATCGTACAGGAAAGATCTGAGATGAAATAAGAAAAGTGAAATTGTTGTGAGATGATAAAAAAAATATTTTTGAAATTCAGTGTGATGATACATACAATAATGCAATGAATTTAAGAGTTGGGAAAACACCGTTCCACCCTGTGACTCGGTGCTGTTACATTCAGGTAGAATATGTAACTAAAAATAACAAGGCGATTATTGTGGTGACCAAAACCAAACTCTTCCTCTATTGTCAGTTTCATATATGCCAGGAAGATGTTAACTGTGTCTGTAGTGCATATATCACTGTTCAAATGGATATTGGTGATGAAAAATCATGGTCAATAGAGGGTCTGTTGGAACTTTAACTTCAATCTGACATGGATCTTCAAAATCTGACAATTTATCCAGATAGTAGTAGCTACTGGGCAGTGGTAAAGCTTCATGAGGCTTACTTTCCATAATTATTTTGATTTTTACTTGAGTCGGCTCTAAATTACTCCAAAAATGATCCATTGCATTGTAATCTGTCATAAATCAACTTATGCTGCTGAAAGGAATGCAATGATGCACATAGTTGTCATGGCTACACACTATGCCCACCTCTATAGGGATCGGACCACTAATTCATTTCCCATAGAACTCAATGTTAATATATTAAAAAATGAAAATAATTTCTTCATTCGATTGGCATACAAACCACATATGCTTTCATTTGTTACAGTTGGAGAATTTTTTCAGCCTTATAAAACGGGTGTTTTGCAGCATTTTCTTGAGCCTCGTGCTACTAAACAAGGGGGGGGGGGTCCTAATAATATATCCTCGCACTCAGAGTCCATATGCTATTTTGTCAGTAGGAAATTAAATACAGGATATCAAAATAAAATTAAATATTTTGTTGTCAACTATAGGACTTAGATTGAAGTTTATGAAATTTATAATGGAAACAAATTAAATCTATTTACTACCCAATGGGTGCACCTCACAATATTTAGTACTCTATTTTACATTCTCCCACCAGTAGACTGGTTCTCTGGCTGTAAAATAATTAGTGGTCCGATATCTTACACATTTGTTCAAGATCTGAGGAGCAAGATAGACACATGTTTATCTTTACCATAGACCTACTGTTTGTACACAACTCTACTAAGCACATATTGCTCTATTCTTGTACCAACAGCTCAAATAAATATACTTCTGGTTGCTAGTTAGGTCATCTAACGAGTTTAATATTACGTGTAAGCGTGAAAGTGATGAAAAAGCATAATCACTTGAATATTTCTGGTAGAAGTTAAACTTGTATGCTTTTTTTCAGTTGATGCAAACACAACTTCATTTGGTACAGTATTTTCTTTCAGTCCACATGACAAATACCGCAGAACTGTTCCCAAATGTTAAGCAAATATTGTTTTATTATCTGTTTAGTTACTAACTTGTTACATTTTAACCTGATTATCCTTTTCAAGAATTTGCATCAAATGCAAATAACACATTTTGTCACCAAAGAACATGTTCAAAATGCGTATTTAAACAGGGTTTAGCAATTAAGCCAGTAATGTGAAATTACTGAAATTATGTCTATAATCATCCAAACAGTGTTGAATCTTTGGGAACCGAAACTTAGTTTAAAGTCACATTAAAAAAGCTGTGGACTCCAAAGTTGAATTAAAAGCAATAATAATTCAAGGTTAAATGCCTGAAGATATACATTTACACAGCATAGAAAAAAGGGTAGGGCCTGAGTTAGTAAGTGCTGATGGGAAATTTTTTAAAACCCATATTGCAGCAGCAGTTAATTTCTCCTGGACATCCATTATGTCATCATCATCTTTGAAATTGAACGCAAATGTCTAATATTATGCAGACTTAGTTGTGAAATGAGTACCTGCTGTAGATATGATTGTATTTACTGTACAATAAATAGTCTCTAGGTTTTGTATGTCAGTCTAGTTTTAGCTTCATAAAAGAATTTCGTCTTATTCACATTTTTGTTGTTTTGTTTTTTAGTTTAACTTGTACTGTATTACGCATAGCTGAACACATAATATCTGTCAATAATGCATTGTATATTGCCCAAAATTGTTAAACCACATGTTTACCAAGGCTATAAACTCTATTTCTCACTGCATTGATTGTTTTTAATATGTCGTTTCATCTTTTTAATGGCTTTAAATGGGTATCACTGGTAGAACTTCTTTATCTACTCCGAACTGGAGGTGGAAGAGGTTTTGGCTTCAAGTGTTGTAAATCCCAATTATTTCCTGTTTATTGTGAACCCTTTGTATTAATTCTGGAGTAGTCACAAATATTGTCAGTGTGTTCATTTTCATTGTTGCAGCAATGCTGGCTCTTTCAATTTTCAATCTATTAAATTTCTAAAGTTTTTAATTTGTTTATGTTAATAATGACCAAGTTGGACTATAGATCCAAACTAGAAATAATAAGTAATTAAGAAAAACACTTCAGCCGGTTAATAACCCAATTACATGTAATTACATACATTCTTTATTAAATGCAAAAAGTATTGCTATAAAGCAGTTTACTTATTTACTTCTGAATAAAGAGCAGTATAAATATTTTATTTTTAATTTTTTTCAGGAGAAAATTCCAAAATGAAATTAATTGCAGCACATTTAAAATAAATTTACTCTCTATGATCAGCGTCATTTTTTTTAGTTAATGAACGAAACTATGAATTACATCGATTGAAAGTTGTGATGCATAATTCTCTCTCTCTCTCTCATTTTTGCATATAATAAACTCAATCTATTACAAAGATATGAAAGAAGCATTTTTAGAAAAAGAAAGCCTGTTATGTAGTAGAGCTTTTGTTAAACATGTCATTGCTATGTGCTGCTGCAATAGACTTCAGTTCTATGCTCTACATTGAAAGATTAATGGGGAAAAGAAACATTTTATATGGTTCGCTTTATATACCACTAGAAACCAATTTTATGCAACACTATCACAACTTAACCTCTCTGCATTTCTCAATCCATATTACATGTACAATATTCATTGTTTACTAACTAATATGCAAACTATTAGGCAATTTTTTTAATGTACGCTTTGTCATCCAAGAAATGTAAAACCTGGTATTTTTTTCTACATTGCACATATTTCTCAGTATGTATCACTTGCTAGGCCACTGATAAATACCACAGGCAGTGTTATGACTGTATAGTTTGTACAGGTAAAGGTATAAAATTGACATATGTAATGGATGAGTTTACAGTGTTGGGGTTTCTCCCATCTGTTTGTTTAATGCGTCTACTTATGGGGCAAATGCAATAAAATCAGTGAGAGTTACCATAAAACCCACTTTGGCTGCAATAAACGTCTGTGATGTGATTGAGTTCCATTTGATTAAGTAGATGTCCACTACGATTAGTGGACATCCCCTATGTGAAATGGACATCCACTATCCATAGTGGATACTAATCCCTTGCCTCTGTGTCCATGTCCACCATTTTGAGTAAGCGATCTGAAATCTGCGATATGTGTACTGTATATCATTCCAGTTTTCTGACAAAATACTTCACTAAATTAAAAATGATAATTACAACCTTGACAACACAAGAGTATGTAACTGAATTTCAGTTTCATTTTAGAAGTATGATTTGCAGCAGATGATGGCAAATGCTGAAATTCCTGCAAACAACAGCCTTTTTTACAAGTTCTTGTGGGTAAGTTTTTGTTTTCAAGGTTTGTAGTTAACATGCCCTGTTGAAATGGGCTTTAATATAAATCATTTACTTTTTGTTCAAATCAATATTTCTTATAAATACGTTATTGGAGGATGACTCAAAAGAAGGTGGACATATGAGTTTTTAATTATTCTCATTCAACACGACTTTTGTGTGGCTTTTATGAGAATTTTTACCACACAAACTTCTGGTTAAAAATAATGAAGAGTTTTTGTCGTAATGCTTGATCCAGTTTCAATCAGACTTGGAATATGGGTTAATATCATTAAAAGTCTCTGGCAAGTTCAAGAATGAGAGAGATCCATAGCATATTAAAGAGGTGATCCTGCATCTGATTTCTTTGACTTTGTTACAACTCTGGAGGCTCTAAGTTTTATCTGATTTGGATCAAACTTGGAATATACGGTTATATCGTTAAGATCTCAGACAAGTTCAATAATGAGCGAGATGCACACATACAAATGAGGTGATCTTGCATCTGATAGGCCAAGCTTGTTACCACTCTTGAAGCCAGGTTTGATCTGATTTTGATCAAACTTCAAATATAGGCTTATATGATCTAGATCTCACATAAGTTCGGTAATGGGTGGGTTCCACACATATTAATGACGAGGTCTTCCATGTGATTAGCTTTAGAGACTGTATTCCTGATCCAATTTTGGTCAAACTTAGTACATTTTCTTAAATCATTAATATCTTGGATAAGTACATTATTATGAGCAAGTTCTGTGCATATTCATGAGGTGATGTTGCATCTGATTGGTTGAGCTTGTTAACACTTCAGCAACTCTTTTTCTAAGCATATTTTTATCAAACTTCTTAAATAGGCTTATATCATCAAGGTATATAATGTCTTTTTTTATTATGAGCAAAATCTCTGCGTATTAATGAAATGATCTTACATATGATTGACTGAGCTTCTTACCACTTGAGAGATTGTATTTCTGACACAGTTATAATCAACTTTGGTAAATAGGCTAATATCATCAAGATGGTGGGTGACTTTTTTAAAAATAAAATTCATGCATTATAATGATGTGACTGAGCTTGTCAACAATCTAGCAACTATATTTCTTATTTTGACATGTTAAATAGTCTCATATAATCAAGATGTTGGATAAATTTGATTCTAAGTAAGATCTACGTATGTTAATGAGTAATCTTGTATCTGATTGGCTAAACTTGTTACCATTTCTGGAGACCAAATTCCAGTTGGACTTGGCTCCACCTTAAGCTTATATTATCATTGTCATAGACAGGTTCTGTAATAAGTGACATCAGGGCCCATTATTGAGAGACCTTGCACCTGATTGGCCAAGCTTGTTACCTTTCTAGATCAAGAGACTATATTTCTTGGGAACTTGGTAAATGGGTTTATATCAGCAAGATCTTGGATGACTTCAGTTATGACCAAGAGCAAGAGACTGTGCATATTAATTATGTCTTTATCTTTAGAAATAACTTTTATCAGCATATAGTAAAATAGATAAAATCAACCTGCTTGGTGAAATGGTCAACTGATAAGTTATGTAAACAAGGTGAGTGATATTTTTAGGCCCACTTGGGTCTCTTGTTTAATGTTTTAGGTCGAGCTTTAGGGGGCGCTCTACATATATTACGTACTTCTGAGAAAGTGATAGTTGTAAGGTGAAGTTGTTTGCAGTTGCAACATGCACAATGAAGAGAATGTTGCTACTTTCATGTACTGTGGCTGAAATTTCTTTGCATATTGTACTTGTGGAAATTGTACATGATCCAAGCACACAGCAGACAGAAATGGCCGCTCCAAAGTACTCGAAAAATGAGCCTGAATTTGTAAAAAGTACACTATTTTCAGCAGTTATTGAAATAGCGAAACAAATTTTACCAGAGTAGGCAACACCAGCCTCTGAAAGTACAATGAACGAATTACAAAATATATAAAAAGTAAAAAAAAGTTTCTGGCACTTTTTTTTTTTACAAATTTACTATTGAAGTCCAGGAAGTGAAAATGACCAAGCAGAACTAGCAGTTTTTCTTATAGGTGTTTATCTTAAGTAAGAACACGCTTTATACTCTACAACCCAAACTGCACCCATCAATCATACACCAAAATAAAGGGAATTTAATTTTTTTTTTAACAATACCTAAGATATACAAGGTCTTTTTTTAAATAACCAGGATATCCAGTGAGGAAAACCAGGAAAATTCCTTTTCTTAAAAAATTCAACTCTATGCAAAGTACGAAACTGGAGAGTGCCACCTTAAAACAAATATGAAAATGTGTGCAATTGCTTTTCTCTTTTTCATATCATAATGTATGATTTTCTCAACAAAATCGTACATTAACATTGATGTTATGCATGAAAATAAGCATATTATGCCTATTTTGCTACTGCTTACACAAGATACCTTGTGGTATTATTGTGTGTGTAATGACCTCAATTATGGGAAAATTAGAAGTATTAGAACACATTAGGAAAGTCAACTCAACTTTAAAACTGTTGCATTAAGTGAAAGAAAAATACAGCAAAAATGTTTCTTTTCATTCATTTGTAATAAAATTAAGGAAATAAATGTTGATAAAGCAGAGTAGGCAACACCAGCCTCTGAAAGTACAATGAATGAATTACAAAATATATAAAAAGTAAAAAAAAGTTATTGGCTCTTTTTTTAAAAATTTACCATTGAAATCCAGGAAGTGAAAATGACCAAGCAGAGCTAGCAGTTTTTTTCTAGGTGCAAATAGTAAGACCAAGCTTTATACTCTGTAACCCAAATTGCACCCATCAATCATACACCAAAATAAAGGGAATTAAAAGTTCTTTTAACAATACCTAAGATATACAAGGTATTTTTAATAGCCAGGATAACCAGTGAGGAAAACCAGGAAAATTATTTTTCTTTAAAAATCTAACTCTATGCAAAGTACGAAACTGGAGAGTGCCACCTTAGTAAACTCTGGTAAGTCTGTTATTAAGATGATTTTAAAACATACATGTGTACACAGAAGTTTTACGGACAAAGAAACATGAAAATTCTTCCTTTTATAGATAATAAAAGGAAAGGTAAGCTGATGCCAGGTCAGCTGAATTCATACCTGTTTGCCAGAAATTGTGATACCCTTTCTCTATGTGTCTGTCCATCTGTTTGTCTATTACCATACACTGTATATATCCTACAAAAATGCGGTATGGAAATAACAAAACTTTATGTTCCCCTTCAGTGCTCAAAAAATCTGATAGCCGACGCCCGAGACCCCTCTGATTTCAAATTGGGCCCTAATTTGCCTTAGAAAACTTCGATCTCGCTTACGAAGTGTGGAAGTTTATTTTCAAGTTGTTAAAGGACTAATAAATGATTAACATTTATCCTCATGTTTGCCCCTGACCCATATGAAGAGTGTCTGCTTACCATTCTTCTATCGAAAGCTGTAAACTTTGTGCACAAAGTGAAGCATGTGACCTGTGAATGGGGAGCAGACTGCCTGATTACCTATAATTAGTGCTCACTTGGCTGTAACATGCATGTGATTCTAGGACAAAAATACCGTTTTTAAGGCCATCTACTGTATATATCGTTTTATAGTTGAAATCAACCGCTTTTGAAAATTAACTGATTTTTTTACAAAAATTGAAAAAAGAAAAAAAACGGCTATTTTTATGCATTCTTTCCACGCATTACAGAAACCAGTCGGAACCATTCTACTGAGGACCGAAACTGTTCCAGCAGTTGTTGTGATCGGTACGGTGGTGTGTGGCTGAGTAATCGGATTAAAGCTAACCAGTGTACACAGCAAACTGTTAATTGATTACTTTATTGTTGTAATCTGGAGAGTTTAGGCCAAATGCGGGATGTTTTTTTGGGGTGTTATAAGTAATAAAGGGATCAAAGATGATCCTTGATGGTTTCTGAGTCTTTGATTAAAAATCAGCCATCCTTTGGCGGAGGTGAGATAAAAGGGAACGACTGACCAAAAATTGATTTCCTTAGAAATACTCGAGTAAGTAATGCAACACTAGTTAAACATATTAAGCTGCACCTATGAACAACATCAAAAGTGTAATGAGAAACTAAAGCAAGACACGCTTTAGATGCTAATGAACATTAACACTACTGATCCAGTGAGTAAGGAGGACATTGATAGAGCACTTGGACAATTGTTGACATCAGGACCTGGAGGAAGACATTGCTTTGCGTGAACTATTTTGAGATCTGAATAAACGCACATCATAGTAAAAATTAGGGTCCTTTTGGGCACATGGAATTGTAATCTGGGCTTGTGGAATTTGAGTTAGGGTTTGTGATTTTTTTAAAGTCACCAGCCCTGGGCCTGTATTTGAAAATTGTTTTCTTTGAGCACTGCCATTGGAGGAACCATCAGCAAGAAGGGTGTCATCATTGGTTAGTGCCCCTGGTGTCTTTGGGGAGGGGTCTAAGGTCTGATATAAATCATATTCAATTAAAATGACATTTTCAGATATTTTTCTGTCAAACTTGTATATGCTGTCATAGCAGGAATACACACCATATATGTGACAAATTGTGCATTATGACCCCTGGTCTGTTTCTGGAGGTGGGGTGAGTATTAGGGGATATGCAGTATAAAGCATGGGGATTTGTGGTTGCAAGCCATTACAGTTGCTTTAGTTTTTTTTTTGATCAGGCATTGGAATGTACAAGAACTGATGCATATGAGAAATAGGAATCAGAGACTTAAATTCATGTTTTATTCATGGGATTATATACATGGCTATTTCACATTGATTTTAACAGGAAGTGGATATAGCACCTGTGCATTATGGGATGTTAAGAGTAGTCAGCTGATCCAGAGTTTCCAAGGTCATGCTGGTGATGTCATGAGTCTGGATCTCTCACATTGTGAGACAGGAAATCTTGTTGCCTCAGGGGTAAGACATCATTTATATTTATTTATTTATTTAATATGTTTATATGTGAGGAGTATTTGGCAAAGAAATTTTTACTGCCTAGACTTTGTGCAAGTGGTCAAGTAAAAATCATATCACAAATGATAGATGCATAGTGGTAGCAAATAATGCTGGCAGATCTTTTGCATATCCAACACAAATTGTAAAAGGATGGCATTTGAAAAATGTAATAGCTGCAATTTTTGTGGCATAACAAGGAAGCAGTTATAGGTCGAGAGAAGAAAATTTGCGCAGATTTTGCAATTTGTGTAGTCATAAGTTACTTCAAAATTGAACTATCAAGTGATTGAAATAACAACAGGGAATGACTGTTGTATCATCGTCACTACCTTGCCAGTTTTGTAAATGCCCACATGCATGCTGTTCTCAGTTGGCATGGGGTTTATATACTCCCTTCGGTTGCAGTAACAGCTGCAGGCAGTTTGTTTTCGCACGTGAAAGTCAGTAGTGTTTATGTTTTACAATGCAGCTGACATTTGTAGCCATATGGGGTGCAGTAGTTGAAGAAAGAGATGACTCACACTCAGCCATTTATTTATTTAAAAAGATTTAGATATTAGTTCTTTAAAAAAAGAGAAGACAATGGTGATGCAAGTTGACTTTATATTTATTCTCATTCATCTTTCCATCATAAAGAATATGTTACTGAATAAAATGTTTGAACTGGATCACAATTTGCAGCAATGCATGTATAATTATTGTCTGACTTTTCACATACATGTACATGTCATTCTGCAGGGAACATTTAATATCCCTCGTGATAGAATCACCACAAGGTCCAAGATCTGTGTTACGTGGGTCATGCTTTATACATTAGAATTTTCCATAGCAATCTTGAATGCTGGTGTTATAGGTTTGATTTGTACATGAGCCCAACAAAAGAAAATAGATGTAAGAGTTACTTCCCTTACTATTCAACTGTTTCAGTGCTACCTAGGCTTAAAATCGTGACTTAAAACAATGTTAATTGCCACAAAGAGTAAAAAGCAGAGGTAGATTTTGTACTGTTTACAATTTAAGAACAATCTATAAGTTCTGAATAGACTGTTCTGGTGCAGTCTCATCATTTTTTTGTTAGGCAAGATGGTACAGTTTATTTTGACAAAAAAGCTATCAGTCTTTTGATTTTATTGTTGTTTACTTTCTTCAAGGGATGTGACAAGACCGCTGTGGCTTGGGACATGAGGACTGTAGACTGTGTACAGGAGTTTGATGGTCACGAGTCTGACATCAACAATGTGCATTTCTACCCAAGTGGAGATGCTTTTGGCACAGGATCTGATGATGCAACAGTGTGTATCTTGTTTAATGAAACCTGTGGGTATACAAATGTTAAGCCTTTCTGATATAAGAAATTGAAGGATCAGCTTTAAGTTTTATAGATTTTAAGTTGATCTAATTATAAAGACCAATTAAGACTGGTTCTTCGGCAGTTGAAATATTCAAGGTTGTTCACTCATTTGCCACATTTCACCTCAGAGTCAATGATGACAAATAGTATTTTCGAGGTTGAATTAGTGACAAAAGATACTTAGTATCAAAGAAAAAATACTTGCTGAAAATGTAATTTATCATTTACTCTGTGAATTATTTTTTTAAAAAAAAAAGATAAATAACTTAGAGAAAATGGGAATTATATAAAATACTAGTAGAAATGGATGAAGCTCAAAGTTAAATGAGTGCAAGATCTGGAGTGGAAAATTGCAATATGCAGCTCTTTTCATATACACTATATTTTCAGTCCCATGCACATACCGTCATCGCTCATGCCGCAAAAGTCATTGTTTTCAAAAGGGAAATTCTTCTTCATGAAATGTTAGCATTAACGGCAACTGATGGTCTGCACCTCTGCAATGTTGATGGAAACCGACATAATGAATCGCACATGCATCACAATGATGCGCTGAACTTTGAATTGAGTTGTCTCAAAATCTTACTTTATTTAAAGTGTACTAGACAATATCATATGCAGCACATTAATTGATGTAAGAAATGCAAGAATTATTGAATATTTGTCCATTTAACCTCCTAAGATGACTTGATTTTTTAACCAGCAAGAAAAAAATTTAATTGCTTTTTTCACTCTAGTTCTTAGAAAGTTTACTGCAGGTAAAACTTAAAGTCTTTTATTTTCTTGACTAATGTTGTTTTCAGCTGCAGATGTGTGTGTGTGTGTATGTATGTATGTATATATATATATATATATATATATATATATATATATATATATATATATAAAGAGAGAGAGAGTATAATTTTGTATGCTGCTCATACCTCTAAATCTTTTAATCTGAAGGTTGGCTGTATCCTCTTTCACCGTTATATATATGAATTGCACTTTGGTTTATTCTACATCAGTATCTTACAAGAAAGTGAACAAGTAACAACAAATAAATGTCTGAAAATGTAAATTAACATATGTATAAAATGTTCTTTTCTTCATTTTTAATGTTGATTTAGCAGCACAAGAGGTGCATATAAAGTAGGTGTCATCAATGTCTTCCTCTTCCTCATCTGTTAATCTGTTACATAAATCGTAGCTAATCCATTTTACATCTGTATGATCATCAATACAGGGTGGTTTGGCCTCTTTACATCCGGCACAAATCTTTCGCCTTATTCATGGTTGATGTTTTCCTTCTTTTCTCTGTGTTTTTCCTTTAGTTTCTCTCTCCCTCTTGTCTATTTCTTCCTTTCCTCTCTTTCTTTAAACTGAAAAGTGATGATACTCCATTTTTCTTCCTAACAGAACAAATATACCCCCTGGCAATAGCCCTTGTCATTGGGAACCCCTGTTGTAGCATATACATCATGTAAGTAACTAAAGCATCTTCTTCTGTTACATCCAGCATTCTGTTTGGTTCAGACATATTTTTACATGGCGACCTTTAATAGTGTCTTCAGTTGTCTTGGAATATTGAAATCCCTGGAGGTGAGCTGTGACTTCTTGACAGTGAAGACAGCAGACAAGAGACAATCCTTGCCATGTTGCATATGATTGCCATTTGATCTACAATAAAAAGATTAATTGCATTCAAAGTGTATTTAATGTCAAATATTTTTTTCTTTCTCATGATAAAATTTGTTGTCTTGTATATGAATTGACAGATATATTAATGAACTAGTATTCTGTTTGCTTTAAAGTTGCTCCATTTTTCAAAGATAAGTCAATGATTTATCTTCTTTTTCAGTCAATCCCATTCAATAAATATCAGGCAGTGTGAACAGAAATATTAATTAAGGTACAAGGTTATGTGGTCATAAAAGGGGGGTGGGGATAACTTAATAGTGAATATACAGCTTCCCTGTATGGTATGGGTTATATCCCTTTTATATTAAAACTGCTTTGACATGCCACCTCTACTTGCAACACTTCATGACCAGAGGTACCCTCGTATGGGAATGCTGTATTGCATCATTTGTTTGTGCCTGCGTATGAAGGTACCATCGAGAGAGACATTCGGGTGTATATTACAAATATTGGTTGTTAAGTGGATACGTTATTCTTCAGAGGGCATATTCATTGGTAAATAAAAAGCTTACAGAAGGTTTCAGGATCAATATCATCTGCATGAATCTGAAGCCACGCATCCAATTTTGTGTTGCAGAGGATTACGTACATCCAGAAGTGACATTTATGGAATAAGGTAAGCCTCCCTCATGATGTTGATAGTTTCAAATCTAGGTCAAAGGGGTTTTCCAATAATATTTTTCTTACCTTTATAGATGAAAATAAAACAATTTCACTCTCTTGAGCGTGTAAAATATGACGGTGGTGGTAACTGGTAGGTGGCGGTAACTGGTCCTTTGCCAGTATATATATATATATATATATATATATATATATATATATATATATATATATATATATATATATATATATATATATATATATAATGTTTGGCTTTATATTTTAATGATGGTTGTACAAGGAACATTTTTATGTATTTATTTGGTTTAAAGTATATAATAATTATGTTTTTGAAATTGTACTAAAAATTATTTGTGGTTTTGTTGCTTTGGCGGGGCTGATGAGCCAAAATAATTCATCCAAACAGACATTGTTCAGCACAAATTCAGTAACCCACACTTATGAAACCATTCACTGACTTGTGTCTGTTTGTCAGATTGCTGTTTAACAGTTTTTTTTCTCGTGTGTTTTGTTCTGTAGTGCGTCTTTTATTTGGAGGTTATACTGACTATATAGTGAACATCTGGGATGTATTGAAAGGAGAACTATATTATATGCACATGAAAACAGAGTCAGCTGCCTGGGAGTCTCACCAGATGGCACTGCTTTCTGTACAGGCAGCTGCGACAACGCACTCAAGATTTGTCATCCCTACTGTCTCAGCTTGGCTATCATTTCCATCCAACTGTAGACAACAAAAATATAGATCCAGATCTAGTCACATGATTGACAAGCAGGTCAGGATCTATGCTGTGTTTTTAGCAAATAACATTAATCCATTATGCAACAGTAGATCTGGGTCTGTGCTGTTCACATTGAGATGTGATTAATACATGGATAAATGTGATTGATTAATACATGGATAAATGTGATACTTTTTATGCTCCACCACAGCAGCGGTAGGGCATATAGTGTTACCTTGTAGCAATCACATTAGAATTAGAAATCACACCTTAGGTTTTACAATTAGGTCAGTTTCAGACACTAAGGTAGGGTGTCTGTGTTCTGTGAACATATTTCTAGTTTTCTCCCCATTCCTTTCTATATGCCTGCTATGAGGTATAATGTATTATGTTACGATGTTGTCTATCCACCCGTCTGTTACCTATTTCGTTTCAGCACAATAATTTGAGTTCTCCACCATCTACAGTTACCAAACGTTTTTGACTTGTGGATGGCTTTCACTTGGGGTAAGAAAGAATTCTATCAATTTTGGGGTCAAAAGGTCAAAGGTCAAGTTTACCGTGATAAAAAAGAAGAAAAATGGTTTCGGCACAATAGCATTAGTTCTACATCACAGACCTGGACCAAACTTAGATAATGGTTTGCACTTGGGGTAAGGAAGCTGATTGATTTGGGAATCAAAAGGTCAATGGGCAAGGTCACTGACAGAAAGAAGAAAAAATGGTTTCTGCACATAAATTCCAGGTATCAACCTTATATTTTAAGTAAAGATTGTGAGCGGCTTCCATGTTGGGTAGGAAAGAAACCTATTGATTTGGGGGTCAAAAGGTCAGAGGTGAAGGTTAATGTGACTAGAAAAAATGTTGTTTATTTTTTTTGCATAATAAATTTAGTTCTAGACCACATACTTTATTCAATTTTGTGGAGGGCTTGTCCTCAAGGTATGGAAGAGGCTTATTGATATTTATTATTTTTTTGGGGGGGGGGTAAAAGGTCTAAGGTCAAGGTCATTGTGGCTCAGAGAAGATGGGTTAACTTTTGTTATAGAGAAATATCCTTGACCAAACTTTGTGGATGACGTGCACATAGGTTGATGAAGAAACCTATACATCGTAGGGTCTAAAGGTCAGATGTCATGGTTGTGGTAAGTCTGATAAGAAAATAATGGTTACTGCAAAATAAGTTTAGTTCAAGACTGCATACAGTGAAACCCTGCTGTAATACAATGGTTGGGGTCCGCAAAGTGCCCTTGTGTTATGTAACATATACCATATTCAGACAAGTCATTTACTTTAAGAAAATATTGCATGTGTATCCTCTTAGCTATACAACATGGGGAATGAGAGGGGGGTGGCAACAAATTATGGGTTTTATTGTTGCAGTTACCAACTCAAATTGATGCATATTAAACAAAAAATACTTAAAACGGTAATTACATATTTTAATATTTAATTTTTTGGGGCAGAGAACCATGCATTGGTACATACATATACATTATAAGAAAATTGGCAACTGAAGTGTAAATAGAGTAAATGTACTCACCATTCGATCTCATGGTATCCATAATAGTAATTCCATCGAAAATGAGCACAAGAAGCATAATTTCTAGAATTTCTCTGCTAGATTTATATTCGAATCCAAATACTTAATTTTTTGTTAATACACTCACACTAACGTATGAAACACTCTATCTTTGAAAACATTCATGTAAGCTGAACATGTCTAAAGGGACTGATTTTTCGACTGGCAGTAAATTGCATAAATCAGACATGGGAGGTTTCGAAAAAGAAACTTGTATTTAGGCTTGAAATAATACCTTAACTGATATTCGTTTACAGGTATTGATCTCATAATGTGCTTGAGATGAACAATTCAACAGGTGTAAAACTGCTTCAGTCATGTTTGGGAATAAACCATTTGATTTCATGGGTAAAGAGTGATCCCAGTTGAATCATTCTTGAAAAGACAGAGGACAAAATACATAAAATAAGCCATATATCATAAAGGGTTCTGTTTCAGTCAGTATTCAACAACAGTACATATACGTTTAGTATAATGAGTGACCTGTATACAGTACAGATTGTTTATAACGTTTCACAGGGGACTGCGATTTTTATGTTTTAACTGTGAAACATTATATCCACATTCATAGTTTATTTGTCAAAATGTTTATATTTGTATCCATATTGATGTACATGTCGATGACATTGGACATGCATGTAGTAAACAGGTTTTACCATCCATTGAAAGTGTCAATATGCACATACTAGCCAGAAAGGAATTGTAAATATTCATCTTTTTTATTAATCTGAGATTTTTTGTTGATATGTTTTTTAGTAACGTGCAAAGGTTCATAACAAATATTGGGTGTGTCACTCTGAGCTTGAAGGTACGGGCTAATGTACGCTACACTATCTAGAACCTCGCTGGCTCTGAGTACAACAGCTGGTATCAAGACATCACTCTCCTTGTCACTTCTAGTAGCAGAAAAATAGATCACTATCAGATTCAAATAGACATAGCGCAGTAGTAAGGGGAACATCATTATCATCATTGTAATTACTGGTAATGATGTCGGTTTGTGTGCCAAACCCTGCCTTATCAAATCAGTTTCCAACACAGCCTGTGGAAACATCATGCCATGCACAATTAAAAGCATACTCATTGTCAAGGCTTGCAGGGTATATTAAACCAGCAACCCATTGAACCAGCAACCCATGATTTGAAATTACTGATTATGAATGAGTTTTTTTTAATCATGCTTTTGTTTTTTAGCAGCTATGAATGAGGTGTGATTATCATGCCTTTGTTAACTGCCGCATTTATTATGCCTTTATTATTTAAATGACTGCCCATGTTTATCTGGCTTTGGCGCAACCGGTGATAAGAAGGTTAATAATTGAGCAAATTTTCTCTGATAGACCACATAAATCAAATGTTATAACCAATCAAATGTTGTAAGAAAGGAACATTATAACAAAGCCTTCGGGCTATATAGTAATTAGGAATTTGGCCGGGGAAATTAAACTTCAACGTTCTAAGAGAGAACACATTCTATCCAAGAATGTAATAAGCAATCTTTACTGTATATCTGAGTGATTTGAAGCTGATGTCTGTATCTTTGGTTTCAAAAAATAAAAAAGGGTTGAATCAGATTTTAAGCATATAGGTATGATGACTTAAAAACTTTCATGACAGACATACTGTGGGGATATATTTATATTTATGGAGTTAACTAAGGTCAGATGAAAGGGTTACATGTATGTGGCAATGACCAAAACTGCTCCTGGCCAATTCAGTTGATTTATGACTACTCCTCCTAAACTACTTAGAGGATTGCTATGAAACTTAACACACGTTCATCTCATGGTCTAATTGGCTCTAAATGAAAATGGTGCTGCTCAGACATCCAGTATGGCCGCCACAGTAGTCATCTTGAAAATTTTGTTATCACCATTCCTCCAGAATAACTGGTCATACCATCATGGGGTTTTCACTGAAAAACTTCTTTTGATATCTAGTGACAATCTGACATCTTTGAAATGTTGTTATCGCTACTCCTCCTGAATGGAAAATCATATTGACATGGGGTTTTCACCAGAAGACTTCTTATGATGTCTAGTTGGTCCTAATGAAAATAGTGCCACTCTGACATCCAATTTAGCTGGCACAGCAGTCATCTTGAAAAATGAAAAGTAATATGGCCATCATGTTTTCACCAGAAGACCTCTTATGATGTCTAGTTGGTCCTAAATGAAAATGGTGCCACTTGCACATCCAGTATGGCCATCACCATCGAGGCCATCTTCAAAATCTTGATATCACTAGTTCACCTGAATGTACGGTCGTATCAACATGAGGTTTTTACTAAACAACTTTTTATGATATCTAGTTGGTCCTCAATGAAAATGGCGCTGCTCAGACATCCAATATGTCCACCACTGTGGCCAGCTTGAAAATCCTGTTATCGCTATTCTTGAATGAATGGTCATATCAGCATGGGGTTTTCAGTGAAAGACTTCCTATTTTTAATGGGTCATAAATGAAAATGGTGCTGATTGAGTCTTGAAAATCTTGTTATCACTACTTCTCCTATATGGCTGGTCATATCTATATTGTGCTTTCACCAAAAGGTCATTTAATGATGTCTAGTTGGTCCTAAATGAAAATGGTTCCAATCTGATATCCAATGTGGCCACGAAGGCAGCCATCTTGAAAATCTTGTTATCATTATTCCGCCCAAACAGAAAGTCATATCAACATGGGGTTTCCACTAGAAGACTTCTAATGATGTCGTGTTGGTCCTAAATGATATCTTGTTGGTCCCAAATTGAAATGGTGCCAATGTGACATCCATGGACTATGTCCACCACAGCAGCTAATTTAGAAAGCAGTTAAAAGGAGAAAATGGTCTTATCTTGAATTCCTGGAAATTCTTTTCAACAAGTAGAGTGTCAGTCCCTTCGAGGGACTCTTGTTGTTGATGATTCGGTAATAATTAGATTAACAATTATCAGCTTTTTAAGAAGCTAACATCTTTCAAAAATAAGCAAGAAGCAGTGATACGATTTTTGTTTTCTTCAAGAATACAACACATCTTGCCAAATTATTAACTCAAACTCTTTTTTATTTGGCACTAAAGCTTTGCACTACTTCAAGAAATTGGTGAAATTATTGTAAAATTTCAGGAGCCACACCATGACCATGCTATATCAAAATTCGTGTTATAACAAAGCGTGTTATAGCATCACTGTACCTTGACTAAAGATCCAAATTTTTGAAAAACAATTGGTCAATAATCTCCAGAGTCACCCATGCCCTACTAGTGCCTACATAAGGACTATTAAACATTGATCTGGCATATAATGTGCTGTTCACAGTACTCTTGTTAAAAGTGTAGATATGGCAATCACAAAATAGTTTTGCTGTTGATTACAATTGCAAGTACCTTAAGTTTGTTCTACTGTAAGCTTTCTTTAAAACATTTCTAAAGTGTAGTTATATACAGCTTATTTCTTTAATTGATTTGCCATGTGTTTAAAAAGGGACAAATATCATCCCATGGATCGTCAGCGTAAAAGTTAAGGGTCATATTCACAGGGATATACATTCATTTCAGCAATACTAGAATCTTAAATATTTGTTAGCATAGTCCCATTGGAGTTTGACAATGTGATTATTGGTCAACTAGTGTGCAGCTTTCACCCCATTCCTTGGTATATTGGGTCTGCTACCATAAAACTGAAACTCTTGAGTCCAAGCTAGAAGAGATTTTTGTTTGTTAGTCAACCCATTTGACAACCAAAAGACTAAACCATGCTTTTAGAGATTTAAAAAATAGCTTTTATTTTAACAGTGTATTGTAATACTGTGAGGTCACTGTTTTTCATGGGCTACCAGATTTCAATGGATTTCATGGTTACTACAAACCATGAATTTAAAGACTCAATGAACAATGATTTTTCTGTTGAAACAATAGGACCACTTCCTCTCTCCACAAATTTAAGTACTGATGAAAATATTATTTTATCCCAAACCACAAAAGTTAATACCGATGAAAATGAATTTACAGTAATTACTTAGAATTTGTTTAACTTTCTTAACACTCACACCGCATTCAACAGAGACATGTTGATTTCCATCTGTCCTTGCATATGTTAGTCCATCTGGAGCTTGTTAGAAAGTTTGTGCAAAAACCATTAAATGTAGACAAATTAAATTTTGAGAGCATATTTGTATCCATATGTAGATGACCAGATTAGATTTTCACACCATTACATCAAATTTTTTCCTTTTTTTATATACATTTTATTAGTAAAAACCACTTGAGGTAGACAAATAAAATTTGTTAAACTTATTTATATTTATATGTAGATGACATGGTTAAATTTTCAGGCCATTACAGCAGTTTTCTAAATTTGTCTGACATTTTTGATTGTGTGTGTCTGCATTGCTTCTAGAGAACAATAAAGGTTTAACAATTGAAATGTCTTCCTTAATAAGAAAGACAGGTAAATTCCTCACGAGTGAGTTCATTGTTTACCTTGTGCAAATATACAGGGGTGTATCTAGCACACACTGTATACCAGCAGGTGAGTTTCACATGTGACATAAAACATATTGTCATTATTTATTGTTCTCTTTCAGAAAATTTGTATTTCAGAGAACAATGTTAAGCACAGCTTTTGGGAAAGTGTGGCCACAAGAAGGGCCCTTGGGACATTCACCCAAACTTCCTAACATGTTGAAAGTGCACATGAAAGAATCATTGTACATTTTGCACAATATGGACTCATGAAATCTGGAATCTAGCCGATTCCAGATGTACTTATAGAGGGCGGAGGAAATGTCAATCCCCCTCATGTTTTTGATTGTTCAGGTTTTTATCTTGCAAAGCCCCAGGGAGACCACTGCAAGATGACTAGTTCTTCTGTTCGGAAGAGCACTCCCGGATCTCAGGAGCTTATGGGACCAGTCTCTTTGGAGACAAGTGAGTCCCTTCATGCAGGAGGAATGAATGTTCGAGGAGTAGATCACCTCCCCCGATAGCGTGTTGCTCCTTTCTGTAAAGGAGGAGCTAGCTATACTGCACCCGACACTTCCGGGATAGCGTGTCGTACCGTCCCGAGTGGGAGGAACTGCACCACATCTTGAGAGTGATGAATTAGGCAAACTAGGCTCTGACATATCTATGTCGCCTGACCGGTCCATTCACTGGTCAGTGTCTATGACTGGTCATTAGCACTGGTCACCGGTCAGTTCATCCAAGTGACCAGACAGTGTATGGTGACCGGTCACCGGTCAGTTCATCCCATTGACTGGTCAGATCGTACCGGTCACCGGCCACTGGTCAGATCGTAGCAGTCACCAAATTTCCACTGGTCATATCTCAGAGGCCTCGCGGTACCGTGATAGGAAATCAGACTGAGTTCCCTCCTTTCTCCACCCTACCATCACACCCTGTACAGGAATGGTAGTCTGCCCACTGGTTTCAGACTAAGCAAGGGGATCGGATCGGTATCCGCCCCGTTCCTATTATCCCAGTGAATCCTTAAAGGATGTAGGGCCTTCCACATCAGGGTAATTGGTCCCTTATTCGTCCTTGGGCTACTGGACTCTGGGCCCAGAGTAGAGGTGATGATGTGGCTCGTGTCTCACCATCACCTCCTTCTCAGGTGGCAGCCACCAGGAAGCCTGGAGGTGCAACATCATCCAGGTAAGACAAGCGGTCTCATCTTCCTCCTAGAACTTATAGCACACATAGAGCCCCTACTCACCATGATGAGATACGGGAAATGGCACATGCTCCAATGTCACTTCCACCAAAGGATATCGTGATGCCCAACCTCTCTCCTACTTAAAGTGTACTAGATGAGGATGCCCTATCTATCCTTGTCGACTCCAATGAGCTCAAGGTAGAAGCGGCTCATTAGATGCCTCCTATCAGGCCTATCAGCTCCTCTCAGTTGAATGAAGAGAAGAAGATCTGGTCCTTTGATAAGGCAATAAATGAAGTTTACCACCTCTTATATGTGGACTTGTGTCTGAAACCATCTGGTACACAGTCCAAGCAGATCCTTTCCATTTTGGAAAAGATTTTTGGGACTCAACTACAACCAGATCTCCTGCTTCTTCCTCATTTCCCCATAATTGAGGAAATATCAGAGAGGTTTTCGACAGACCAAGACACCGCTCTGCGACGTAGAGGGTGGTATGTTCCTCCCTCTACCTTGAGGAGTATGGTCTCTGCTTTGAGTTACCGGGTACATTCCTCAAAATGGCCCATTAAATCACCCACTTGGACACTGGTTCATCCCAAGTGGGTATTTCAACTGGAGCCTGGGCACGCCTTCCCATTAAAACAATTTTAGTTATTGAGCAGACAGCCTGGCTTTTGGTCACTATAGCTTCCCATGCTGACCTCTTCTCAGCTTCTTCATTTAGTATGCTGAAAAAGGCCAGACTGAATGACCAGGTGTATTACAATGCATGCTGGAAGCGGTGGCCAAAACCTCCCAGCATGCACTTTCAGTCGCAATGGCATTATTGGCGGAACTTCTGTACATAGGCCGTGACATTTCATTGGACTCCTGAAAGGTCTTGCTTAACCACGGTAAAGATCTTCTAAGGGCTGCACCGCTGGGAGCCGAGAACCTCTTCGGAGGACTCATCCCAAATGTGGCTTCATAAGATCTGAAGGATCGTCAATATAGATCCTTCCCACCTGCTCCAGGCACATCACAATCGGCCAGGAAGCATGGTAATGCAAATCGCCCCCAGGGGTCATCCGCAAAATTTTTAAAACAGACACAGCCTCAGTCCAATCCACAACCTCACACAAGACCTCATCAGTCAGGTTCAAGGAACGGATATCGCCGAAGAATCTCTAAGAGGAAGTTATGTAACCTCTCCTGTCGGGCATTCCTCTCCCAAACATCCACATAGGTGCTCGTCTAGGCCTCTTTTGAGAAGTTTGGTCAAGCATCACGGATGATGGGTGGGTAATTTCTATTGTGAACGAGGGCCACCGACTTTAGTTTTGGGAACAACCCCCTCTGTCAAGGACCATGGGATTGGATAGATTGAATCCTGGCACTTCTAGAGGCGCTACGAGCTAAAATATCGTTGTCTGCTCTCCTTTACCTATCCCTATTTGGAACCTTGAATGCCGCTGCCAATCTGGTTACCTTAGGATGTCTCCATATGCGCCCTTGACAGTTTCTTCTTCTCGCAAGGTGGAAACTACACAGATTCTCTATCAGTTCTGATTCCTCTAGGACCAGATTGTCATCACCATTTGCGCTGGTGGATAAATCGAGACAGATTTCTGACTGGGGTCCCCATGCATGCATCTGACCCCCACTCTTATCTGTTCACCGACGCATCAGATTCCAGCTGGGGCGCTCATTTAGAGCTGGAGGGCATAATTCTCCAGGGTCATTGGACTCTAGATGAATTTTCCGTCCACATCAACAATTTAGAAATGAAAGCTGTATTTCTGGTGCATACAGTAAGGGATTGATGTGTCATGGTCTCCTCAGACTACACGTCCATTGTAGCATATCTCAGGCACACATGCCCCTTCTTTTTGCGTGTTGTTAATCCTCCACTGGGCCACCTCAGAGAACATCACCCTCTGGGTTCGACGCATTCCGGGGAAGAAGAACGTATTAGCGGACAGTCTGTCCAGGACAGGTAAAACAGTCCTCAAGGAATGGTCTATTCACTCCTCTGTAAAGATTCCCTTTTCTCACTGTAGTGAAAGCCTCTGGTGGACTTATTTGTGACCAGGCTCAACAACAGACTTCCCTTCTACGTTACTCCAGTCCTGGAACAGAGAGCATGGGCAGTGGACGCATTCAGCTTCCAGTGGGATCATCTGTTGGCATATGTCTTCCCACCATTCCAACTGCTACCTCAAGTTCTTCCAAAAAAATCGAAACTTCCAGTGCTCATATCATTCTCATAGCCTCACTCTGGCCCCACAATCACGGTTCAACGATCTTCTAGACCCGTTGGTAGATCAAACCAGGTCTCTACCTCACATTAGGGATCTTCTGTTACAAGACAGGGGCTCCCTCCTACACAACAGCCCACACAATCTCCACCTTCATGCTTGGCTCATCTCAGGCGATCTGTCTGCCAGAACAAGTTTTCAGCTGGGGTTACCAGTTCCATGATTCAGGACAGGAGAACTTCGGTATCCAAGGTCTATGGTGCCAGGTGGAGAATCTTCTGTGATTGGTGCAGTAGGAAACGCATTGATTTTAGCTGCCCCTCTGTAACTTCCATTGCCGATTTCCTTTTGTTCCTTTTTGAGAACAAACGATGTTCAGTATCAGCTATTAAGAGCTATAGAGCTGCCATTTCCAACACACTGAAATTCTATCGGGGTGCAGCAATCGGTTGAGTTTCACACCTTGCTGATCTCATTAAGTATTTTGAGCTGCAGAGACCAGTCTCTCGCTCTTTTACGCCCAGATGGAATCAATGTTGTATTTTATGGTCTTTGACCAAAACCCCTTCTGAACCCATTGGGTGAGGCTTCCTTTAAGGATCTCACAATCAAGACAGTGCTTTTACTCGCTTTGTCATCTGCAATAAGATACACCGAGATTCATGCATTTTCTGTTGACACTGGCTGTCTCCGATTTAATGGGAATTACGTATCCATTTCTCTTCTTGGTCAACCAGGATTTTTAGCAAAAAAATCTGTTACTTTTGGTAGCGCTACTACCTATATAGATCCCTAGTTAGCCCCTACAAAAATGACGAGCTTATTTCAAGACAGTTATAAGCCCGGTGAAATTTCACACGCGCGAGCCCATGACTTTGCTGTATAGCACATGGAAGCCGTATTTGGAACGATTACAAAGTCACGGCGAGCTCGCGACGTGCTCATCGCATGCTTTCAGCGAGCTTCTAGCAAGCTCGCTATACTCTTATAAAGATGCAATCCTAAATCAAGCTCGCAAGAGCTTGTGATAGCACGCACAAGCTCGTAATTAGCATACAAGGTCGTGACGCGCTCTCAACCATCTCACAAAGACATTGCATGCGCGAGCTCACAGCAAGCTTGCAATGAACACGCAAACTTGCGATGCGCTGTCAACCAGGTAGTAGGAAGCTCGCTAAAACTTTGCATGCGCGAAATTGCAGCAAGCTCACGACGATCTCACAATGAAATTGTAACAAGTTCAATATGAGCTCGCAGTTAGCTAGTTGTACTTACTGGCAGATCTTCAGCAACCTTCGCAATCCCTGGAGAGCTTCATAAATAAATACGCAGTGAAATCTCAACAACGGCGAAGCATTAAAAATTAAAGAAATAAAAAACTAAAATCTTACAGCTAAAACAAAAGGTTTTTCAATGCACCAAAGTAGTTTTGCTTTCCTCGTCAGTGCTCAAGTTTTGATATATCTCTGTGTAGTGTTCCAATTCCAGAAATGGGTGTAGTCAACACCTTTTTGATGAACCAACAATATATAGAAAAATAATTATAACAATAACTGTCATAAATGGAAAATGAGACTTTATTTCATTTTTTTAGGATAGTATTAAAAAACGAAAAAGTGGGTTTTAGAATCTGAAAGGGGTGAAACGATACATTTGTGCCCAGTAGCGTTAATCATTATTTTCATAATTACTTACTCTGCATGAATATGTACATGGTTCTTTCTCTCTTCTATAATAATAATAATAATAATAATAATAATAATAATAATGTCTAAATTACTTGCTATATTAAACATAGTCAAAGCACTGACATTTTAAATGATACTTAATATGAATTTTAAAAAATATTATAAAGCCATTTTGTATTCAGCCTGCATTATTATATGGTGAGGTTTGTTTCCTGGAATATTTAAACAAATGAAATATTCTTACTTATAGCCAGTGCTGCATAATAAGTTTTGTTCAATATACATGATGGTAGTTAAAATTATACTTTGATATTGATTTGATTGGAATATTGCTGTACTTTCTACATTCAGCTTTTTATTTTATGTATAAATTCACTCTTGTTTGTTAAAACTGATTTTATGAACATTGCAAAAACCTTGTTCATGTTTGTATATATGTTAAAACTGAATAAAATACTGGCATATGAATTCTTTCTATTAAATTGTTGGTTTTTGTAAAATAAAATGCCACTAAACTTTTAATCAGTCATAACTATCCACTAATGTGAGATATCAATATTCACATTACATAGTTACGGTTATTCATTGATCAACTTGTGCATTATAAATTTAATAATATTCATTAGGTACCAACAAATACAAGCAATTAAGTACAATAACGGTGTAAATTGTCAAAAACTTGCAAAACATATAACAACATCCACAGTGCTCCTGCATAATTCCCTAGAGTTAATATACCATTACAATAAAAAAACTAAATAAAATAACTAATATACAGGGAATTTCAATACCTTTCCAAACATGTAAAAATTATTGATTTGATATGCAAATTAATGCTTTTATGGACAAAATGTTTTACATTATGTAGCAAATTTCGCACCATCACTATATGCAGTTTTCTAGATGATACTTAATTTATCTGCCGGGTTAGCTAGCAAGATCTCTTGAGCAACTGTACTTGGATGTTGCTAAATTTCTTATACGAGCATCTACAAGCTCACCATGAGCTCCCACCTAGTCTGCTATCTACAGTTAAAATCGTAATGAACTTATAGCAAGATTGCCATAAGCTATCACAAGCTCGCGTGAGCTTGATTTAGGATTGCATTTTTATAAGGGAGGGCACTGCATTTCTATCTTAATGTCTCGAAAGGGAAAAGGAAGGGTAGGAAACGTCTTTTTCTTCCGCTTAAGGGCTCCGTTGATATTTTGTCTTCCACTGTCTTATGGTGGATTGCCACCATTATCAAAAGAGCTTATCAATCTCTTACCGATAGAGACCTTTCCTGTATGAAACTAAATGTCCATGAGGCTTGAGCCATCAATTCCTCACGGGCCTATCTAAATCATTTTTCCTTGACGGATGTCTTGAAGACAGCATTTTGACGATCCCATACTACCTTCTCATTCTACCTCAGCTCGTTAGCACAACAAAGTGCAGGCATTTTTTCTCTGGGACCGATATTTGCGGTACAACATGTGATCCAAAGGGACACCAACATTCTGTAAGTGGATCTCTCCCTCCGATGGTGAGTATATTCCATTTTTTCTCTGATTTTGATCAGATTAACACATCAGCCTACGAACTTAACTGACAAATTCAGCTACACAATAGCGATGGGTAAGATATTGCTGCTATTAAAATGTATTTTTTTTTTTTTTGGGGGGGGGGGAAACTAATTTTAATTATGCAATACTTACCATTGCTATTGCTGAATGCCCTCCTCCCACACCGCTCTGATGTCCGGACATAATTATAATCTATGAAAAAGATGACTGTTCTGCTCATGTGCATGTGAGGTGCATGAGTAGACCATGTCTTATTGACAATTCACCACTCTGTAGGAGAATGTATTCACATCGAATAGACGAGGTTTTTCGACACAAAAAGTACAAGCCTTGTAATAGCGATGGTTAAGTGTTGCATAATTAAAATTAGTTTTTACCACCACCAACACCACCAAAAAAACAAAAAACAACAACAACAAAAAAACAAACAACAAATCCGTGTTTATTTAAGATCATGTAATATCTTTCTTATGTGTACTGCATTATAAAAACTGCTAATTTACAAATGTTCACTCTGTAACACTCACACCTGCATGTAATATTAAAAAAAACTTCAAAACCCTACATCACAGTTTTCATGAGAATAAATGTTGGAAAAATTAGTATAGAATCTGTATTTGCAAAAGTATTGTTTACAGGTTAGACCTGGAATGCAAGATATTAAAAATTTAATCATTCATTAGTTTGCAAAAAATTTCTCCCAGATTTAAGAAAATTTAATGATGCTTAAGTTTAATATGATTTACAAGATCTTTTTGTGTTAGCATTTTTACATGTATATTGAAGCACAAACAGAAGAAAAATCGAATTGCATTCTTACATGTATTTTGAAGCACACACCGAAGGAAATTCGAATATCATTCTTACATGTATTTTGAAGCACAAACAGAAGGAAATTCGAATAGCATTCTTACATCTATTTGGAGCACAAACAGAAGGAACTGCAAATTGCATTCTTACATGTATTTTGAAACACAAACAGAAGGAATTAGAATAGCATTCTTACATGTATTTTGAAGCACAAACCGAAGGAAACTCGAATAGCATTCTTGCATGTATTTTGAAGCACAAACAGAAGGAAATTCGAATAGCATTCTTACATGTATTTTGAAGCACAAACAGAAGGGAATTTGAATAGCATTCTTACATGTATTTTGAAACACAAACAGAAGGAAACACAAATTGCATTCTTACATGTATTTTGAAGTACAAACAGAAGTAAATTGGGATAGCATTCTTACATGTGTTTTGAAGCACAAACAGAAGGAAATTCAAATTGCATTCTTACCAGTTGATTTTGACTTGTTGCTGAGTTTAAACCTTGGGCTGAAACAATTTTAAGAAGTTGTTTTTTGTCAGTTATGTATAGTTGACATGAAAACTTTCTTGTCAACATATTTTACACTTAATAAGTTGATTATATTATCAGTTTTATGTCTTTGCAAAACATTTTATCTTCAAAAGAGTGTACATAACACATTTCTGTCATCATCGGTATAACCGTAAATGCTGCTTAGACAAAATATAATTTCAAATCACTTTTCATTTTCAGATATTGGGATAAATGGGTACACTTAATGGACCAAGATAGTATTTTGAGGACACAAATAGCATGAGAATCTAATTTGCACCAAGACAGGACAAATCTGGCTGGATATAAAAATGAATATGCAGATGTGATAAAATCTGTATTGTGTCTTTATGTTTTTGAATTGTCATACCTATTTATTTTTATTTGGTTACAATCATATATTTGGAAGAAAAAAATGAAATACTCCTTTACATCAGTATATTGCAGAGTAATATGACTACAATGAATAATGTTGATTTACAGTCGTATGCAAATGCTGCTTTTCCCCAGCTGCTATAAAATCTGTTGGTGCAATAGAAATTAAGGAAAAAAGAGTGAATTAATTTCTGTGAGTATTATAGCTAAAATGTCAGTTATTGTAGCAAATGTTAGCTTCATGTACTGTGGTAAATTTTAGCAATGATCATGTTAACAGGCCAAATTCATGATAAAGTGGTGAAATTTCAGAAGTAATGGGTCTTAATATGTTATACACTTTCATTCTATTTTGACTTACATTTCATGTGTCAGTAATATGTATAACTGTGAGAGTGTCATAGCTACAGGCAGGGAACATGTGCATTTCAAGTGTCATGTACTTTTTAATTTTTTGCGCAATACTTTAGGATTCCAGAGGATGTTTTTGGCAAATCTTGTGCAGTTGTAATGGGAGTGCAATGTAATTTAAAGGCAGAAATGCTGAATCAAAATATTTATAAACAAAACAAGTTATAATCGTTAAATACAAAAATCGAACTTTTACAGATTATGAAAATTATAAAAACAGACTATCTATGACTAATATTCATGTGATCAGTTGTATAATTTCCCATACATTTTCAAAGTGATTTTCATGTTTTACTTCAGGCATCCATACAACATTTATTTGAAATATCTTAATGCTATTGCACAGTTTTGGATAAAGGACGAATAGGTACAAGCTTTTTTTAAAGAATTTATTTTGTTTATTGTACATTTTCCTAGTATTGAAAATTAAGGATTCCTTTTTGTATGGTATACTGGAAATGTCAAGGAAGTTCAATGTGTGTTTTTCTGTGTGACCATTCAATAAGAATTGTTCCCTATAAACTTCCTAATACTGTCATCAAAGAAATTTAGACAAATTATATTGCTATTTATTTCGTCAGTACTACTCAGGGTCCTATTGTTTGAAGAAAAACAAATGTTCAGTTTTCCTTAACTACCTGAAGACTTAATTATTGGTAATTCTAATTAATTTGCTTATGTTGGAAGGGCGTGGGTGTAAAAATGTGATGGTCACACACATGCTATTTCCATATTGTTGCACTATTTTGAGTTGACCTCTTGGCGGGGCACAGTATGTTAATCACCTATCACATAACAAGCACTGCAATTTTCCACTTATCAATCTAATCACCCAGGCAGGTGTAAATGTTTACCTGATCGCACAGGTATAGTTTGATTATTGGGGTAAGAGTTTGTCCAAGTAAGTGGGTCACCTGGACAATTTTGACTACTGAGAATGTACAGTTTCAAATCCTCATAGCTCCACACCTTTTTGTCCAGTATTCATAAAATTTTCACAACCTTCTTAAATGTATTCTGTCATCACAATGATTTTTGTTTTTGCAGAGCAAAATATCAATTTTAAATAAATAGCTATGCTAATTAGTGAGTGGAGAATTCTCAAAAAATCTGAGAGGTCAATTTTTATGGCAAGTCATTGATGTGTTAACCTTTTCTTGCTCTATTTATTGTTCTTTTAACTATTAGATTTTTGGTATTTGCCTACCATCTTCATTGGTACATTCATTAATGTGTTTTTGTCAATGTGGACACTGAAAAAGGAAGAGAAAAAAAGGCTAGAAGCATTTGAGATGTGGATATGGAGGCGCATGGAGAAAGTTCGATGGAGTGACAGAAAGACAAATGAAGAGGTTCTAAGATGGGTCGATGAAAAGAGAACTATATTGAATGTTACACTCGAGAGGAAGAAGTGGATCAGACACATTTTAAGAGATGAAAGCCTGTTAAGAGAAGTCATAGAAGGCAGAATGGAAGGAAAGCCATGAATCATACTACTGGACGATCTCAAGGAGATTACTCATATGCGAACATGAAACATAGAGCGATGCTAAGGGAAGAGTGGAGAAGATGAATGCCTTGAACCTGCCTTAGGGCAGAAAACAAATGAATGAGTGAACACAATATGTAACAGTAGATCAGGGGCTGATCTATTTGTAGATGGTATTTTTCCACCTAACATTTTTGTCTCATTTTGGACCTTGTTTAATCTGCATACAAGTATATCCACGCAAATTATTGGGATTTTTTTAAACATATCTGATTCAGATTTATTTTAGACCTATCAACAGTTCTGTAACTAGGTTGATCTGTATGGAGAACATTTAAATGATGTTTTCCCCTTTTAACAGATGTTGACAAACTCAGTTACTTACATTTGGAACACTACAAACTTTTCTGCAGTGGCTTTTTATCTCAGCCAGTTGATGAATCCCAAAGGTAGCACCAGCTGTCAGTTGTTGTTTACTCAAAATTCAATATACCTCCATCCACTCTCAGGCTATGCTAACATCTGGAGTGCTGAGTTTTTCTAACTATAGAGTGGAGTCATTTACTAATGGTTTGACACACTGACCAGCTTTTTACTTTATAATATTTATGAATTCAAACCAAAATAACTTGACTATCTTTCACTATAGGTGAAAAATTGCTCTAATAAAGTGGTAACATTTTCAAAAGAATGTTTTTGATTTGGAGATAATGCTATGCTAATCTAGTTGGCAATGTTATATCTGATTTTGCAATTCATTATTTGAAACAATCTGTTGACATATTCAGCCTTTTCAGAAAAGTCTGTGGCTTTTTCCAGCCTCTGTTGTGTAACAAAAGATCCATGGAAATGTGTGACTTACAAAAGGTCTATAGCCTAATTATTTAACTTGATGTCAGGTAATTATTACATGTTACCACACTGATATGGTCTCTGTTAGACACCTTTTGCCCATACCACTGTGGTCTTCATTGTCAAAACCAATATTAAATGGAAGCTGACATTGGTGTGGGAACAATATTGCCAAACAGAGACCAGATCAGTGATGTTATGCAGAAATAAGTTATCATAAAATAGATAATCAAACTATCAACCTCAGCAAATCACACAGTTCTGTGGATCCTCAGTTACAAAATGTAGGCAGGCAAATGCTGCCCTGTATTTGGTGTGGCTAAATTTGGACTTTTCAGTATGTGATTGTCTTGGATGTCTTGGGGTGATGTCAGGGACTTGGATTATATGTACAACATGTATTTATTATTTGTTCAGTCTCATGATTAATGAGTATTTTCTGTTTACAAAATGATGAGTGGTCTTTCCTCCACTTTTTGTTACTTTTTTCCTAATTGTTGGCACAGAATTTTATGTTACATAATTATTGTGACAAGATCAAAATGTATGGTCATTTTAGTGTGAAGTATATGGGTCATTAATTTTACCAGTGAAATGAAAATGGAATGCAGAATGAATGCAGATGAAGTAATGATAAATGAAAACAGATTAAAACACAAATCCATTTCTTGAATAAATTTGAAATTCGATTATTTTCAGGTTGCTGCTAAATTTCCATGGTTGAAAGCCCTTTCAGGATCTGATTCATTACACTGACCAACAGTTTTTCACCCATTACGATTATAGTTTTATTTATCGTAAATTCAATGCTGCCTTTTGTATTTTATGTATTTGCTATTTTTTTAAAGAACACTTTAATAAGGGAAGATACGAAAGCAATGCTTCTCTCACTTTAACACTCATGAAAATATGAAATCCTACTTTGATAATTGCATTTCCATTTTGTTCCAAACAAATGAAAACAAGAGGAAATGATGAATTGAAACATTAAATGCAAACTAAGAATACATTTCTGAGACCATAAACAAAAAATGATGAGGTGGTACATGAGATGCAAACGTGAATAGAATGCAATCAAATTGAATTCCAAATGCATTTCAAATGCAAATGAAGCACAAGTGCAATGCAAACAAATGCAGATTTGGTCAAAATACCTGTTTCGGGGTATATGTATGAATGAGAGATCTGTACACTTAATTTTTGTCTACATTCATTGTCTTTATATTATTTTTATCTGATCTTTGACTCCAGTTTTACCTTGTATATTAGAAATGTGTAAAGGATATTATTATAAAAATGTTCAAATACTTACAAATAATATACAATATGAGCATGTAGACACTGCACAATAGCAAATGTGTATTATTTGTCCACTAATCATTTTCAACTCTAGTGCAATACTTGCCAGCTTTTTAAACAAATATATATTGTTTAAATGGTGTATTTAGTCATATTTTTACAAGTGTTGATTTGTTTATACAGATAATTGTTAATCAGCATCTTTGAGTTATCTTTAACTTATATTTTAAGTGATATTTTGACATATTTTGTCTTATCCTGTCTTGTGTAGTTAGCACTAGCACATGTTCTATAGTAGGTGTCAATAAAAAGATATCCATAAATGGCAAGAGTTCAGATTTTCATAAATTTGCACAAAAATGAATAACTTCTGTTAACATTTTTGTACAAAATTGTTTTGAGTAAAATAGTTTGTCTTGTCCTTAGCTGTATGCAAGAAATTAATGCTGCACTGATTAGGGAAGTTAGGCAGAGCCATGTCTTTTTTAATGCCCATGATTAAAATTTTGAAATAATTTTAACAGTAAGTTATTCTCCAAAAGAGCGAAACTACCTATGTTGTATTTAATTTATTTACTTTAAAGTATGAAGAAACTGAGTACATACAAGTCGTAGCATGCCTTTTGTTATTATAATTTACATCAGTAAGAAACTATTGATATTCATTTTAAGAAATATTAATGGTTTGCAACATTTTGTATGGGGTATAATGAAGATAATCTTACCTAGCCATTTACTTTATCTTCATTTGTTTATCTGAGAAATAGTTAAGTGGGATAGTCCAGTAACATTTTCCAAGGGTATTGTTAGCAGAAAAATTGTAAGGCCAAATTAAGTCACTTTGGAAGGGATGAGGGAGTGCAGGAAGAAAATAATGACAGTATCAGTACAGTTTAGAGACATTTTATTATGGCTGTTGTAAAAAATTATGTGCTACAGTTAGATGAACAAAAAAAACCCACAGAAAAAACAAATTAATTAAAAAAACTCCTAAAAATTCAAATAATGGTGAAAGGTTGGTTTTGGAAGTTATTCTGCTCAGTACATCAGTTTTTGTAAAACTCTTTTGTCGAAATTAATATAGGGCCATAGCCACACTTCAGAGTATCTCAATTGATTGCCACAACTTGTCCATAAATCCTAACTGGATTGTGCAGTGTGTTTATTTGTTGCAGAAATCATATTTCTCAGTGACGACTACACAAGCTATCTCCCTGAAACAGTTCTTGCATAGCTGAATGATATAAGTAGCACTGTTGCACAAATTGGATGTATTGGGTGTCCTCCCTTTGACTCTAGAGGAAAAGGTGTGTTGGTCTGGAATTTTAACTTCTTGTTCCTTTGCATACCAACATAAACATTTTTCCTAATCAGGTCATGTTTTGATTAGAGCAGAACATTTATTTGAATAATAAATGTTTTTGTGTGTGGATTTAAGATAGAGCATAACTATTGTTTTTAGGAAGCAAACTCATCTTTGAAGCTATGTTCTTAAACAAGGTAGTCCTCAATATTCCTTATTCTTATTTAAATCGCCTAAGAATCAGTTCATATCAGTACATCCATTATGGCGGGGGGGGGGGGGGGAAGAGGAACAGATGTGACACAGTTTGAATACTAAATATTAGGATGAAATAGTTTTATTTCTGTGTTTTACTTGAATTTGAACATATTTATATACTTATTATTTTTACTGATATTTCGGGGGGGGGGCATGGTAGATAGAGTGTCGGACTCGTAATCCAAGGGTTGTGGGTTGGATACCTGCTGAAGCCAGTTCGGGTCGGCTGCCTCTGTGTGTCCTTGGGAAAGGTACTTGGCACCCATTTCCTTGGCATGATATAGTCAATAATGTGTTAAAAGTCCTGTTAAAACCAACTGAAAACTTATAATTCCATGTAGGAATTATTTCACATATGCACATACGGACATTATAAAAGTTGGCAGGTAAAAGGAAAAGGTGCGTATATAGATTTTATTAATGACTTAAGGACAAAACATGGCTTGAGAGAAAAACACATATAAACAAAAAGATGCTAATGACATTTTAATGAATACGGTGTACTCATGCTGGATACCAATCTGGTATTCATTGCCGAGTTCCTAAATCTTGTGCTATAATAACAATAATTCATAGTGAACATTTTGTTTAACTCCATTCCATTATTTATCAGCTATTTTGTCTCATTTTGTTTCAGTAAGAACATCCTCATCTGTTTGTGAGTCACATAACTTTGACTCTAGTAAAGAGACTTTGAGGTAATTCTGGTAATACATCCCTAATTGGTATGTTTTTGGCTGACAAACATCTGGCTAGATGTGCAGAGGATGTATCATTATAAACTAATATGCATTAAAATAACACTTGATGACATTTCAGGCATCATTGAAATACCTGCACTTAAAATTTTAATATTATTCCTGTAACTTTTAAATGAAAACAGTGACAAAATTGGTTTCAATAGCCTCCAGCAAATGCTTATATTGCTATCAGTACTGACACATCATTGAGTTATTGTGACATTAGTGAGTTATTGTGATATAACAACCACATGCTTACGTCAATTAGAATTGGTGACTTTTGAAATCCAAAGTCTTTTTTTTGACAGAAAAGACAGAGGCATTCAGATTGATTTTGTTTATTCAGTAAATTCTGTATTATTTACCATAAAGGTAACATTATCAGTGTTCTGGTGTTTTGGTGTCTGCTAATTGTTGTCATTTCTTATTGTTGTCATTTCTTATGTCTAATTGTTCTTGTCATGATATGAAATTCTTCCAAACTGATGTGATAGTGGCTGTTTAATTTTGTATTTAGCATGTATAAACATAACTGGGTATATTTTAGTGAAAAATATGGAGCATCTTAAAGTCAGCCAATGTGCATGCCATGTCGCTTTTAGAGCCCATCCTTGATAATTATAACTTAGATTATACATAGTTAACAAGAAATCAGGAATCATTAAACTGGTACATAAACTAATGAATGAATATTAATAGGTAGCATCCTCCTTGAAGATGCCACCATTAGTGCCCTGACATTTCTTTGATTGTCAATTCAATTAAAGCATAGCAGCTATAAAATGTCTAATTTCTAAAAAGATTTTATTATTTTTGCAATATCTAACAGTGTTGTGACTTCATTGCTAAGTCTAAAGATTTTTTGGAAATCATATCTTTTAATACATTTATGTTGAAAATTCAGTCATGGTTTAAAATTAAGCTAGCTGAGTAACATATTTAATGTTCCAATCTGTTTGTTTTTATATCTTGATAACTTTGTTATCTTCATTCCTTTTTATCTTGATTGAGCATTTACAAAAGCAAATTATACAGATTATTGTGGAAAATAAATACTTCAGTGTAGATTCTGGTATTAAAAATGTGTTCAAAACAAAGGTACAGACAAATTTTGTCCATGTACTGTAGTATCATTTATTTTCGTGGGTCTCAATATTCGTGGTTTTGTAAAAAAAAAATTAAAAAAAATAAAAAGACATTTTCATGGGTACTTAAATTCATGGTTTTGCCTCTCAAAGTTTCTATATTTGTAGGTATTTAATTTTGTGGATTAACCTCTACAAATACCCAAAATGAAGAATAGAAAAGAATAAAACTATGCCCACAACAAAAGGTCACTTTAATGGCTAAAACAATACTACCACCTGTGTGAGCACATATCAAACACTTGTCAAGATCAATCACTTACACTCAACATCAAATGGAGCCAACACAGCCAACAGCACTAAGCTAATTGGTTATTAAAGTACATGCGTGTGAACTCTTCCTTAAAATACTCTCCATAAAGTTGTATCATCTGTACTTTTTGACATTCATGGCATTAAAATGTATGAAATAAAGAGTAGTAAAATTCAACAGAGATCCGCATCAGTTTGGATAATGTCATCATTCCACATGTGAACCAAACACGTGACCAGCTGTCCCTTGCTAAATGCAATTAGCAAGCAGTGTCAACATTTGATGTGTTCAGAGCCCATCATAGTGCAAAGATGCAAACTAAATTGAAAAACAATGGAATCATTCCTTTGTTTGAGCCTGCTTCATGTATGAACCAACTTTAGCCACCTGACTTTACAATAAACAAAGATGGCAAAGAAGAATTAAAATTACATTTCCCCAACTGGTATGCTAAACAGGGAAAAGGAAGACATCACTGGTGAAAATCAGTATACTGTATTAGTGGACCTTAAAACCTCATCAATCAAGCCCATTCATGCCGAATGGATGCTTCTGGTTCATGCAAAAAAATTTAACAGATTGGACCTAATTATCCATGGCTTTGAGAAAGCAGGACTTGTTTAATTAAACAATTTCAGGCTTATTTACCTGACAATCATTTGTTTGTACCAGCAGACTTGATTGACATGACGTTGATTCATTGGTTTTGTCTGATAATCAGTGAAGTGTGAGCTTCAATACTCTGCTGTAATTAGTGTATAGATATATATATATATATATATATATATATATATATATATATATAGTGTTTCATTAGTAATTGGGCTTCAAGCAATAGTTCAAATTGGTACAGTCACGTTGTTCATTGGGATTAAGCATGCATGGATCAAATGAGATGTGCTTTTGCAAGGATTGAAATTTTTCAACAACAGTTTCAGCTGAATGAAGAATCGATTAGAACAAGTATTAAATCTGATTTTCATATACTAGTATCATAATATTATTCTTTCTTTCATTTTCAATAATACTATTGTTTGAGTACCTTATGTATTTTCTCATTTCTCTCAATCATTACTGTCTCACAACATATCAATTTAAGATAGTGAGTGGAAATTACAGCTACTGGATACCATATAGATATGTGTGCATTAAAACAATATAAAATGTTTTATAATCCTGTTTTTTGAAGGGTTAAAATAAAACAAACACATGTAAAGGCTGTTATTTTATTACCAGATTACAGAAATGACATTGATTTATCAAATAGCTTTGTTGATCTCCAGGAGTGAAACAAAGTAAGAAAATGGGAGAGGGGAGGGGACATCTTCATCAAATGTGGCTAATTTTTCATTGGGTTTTGAATTCATGGTTCTGGGCAACAATGAAATCCATGACAATTGGTACCCTGTGAAAATTAGTGATACTGCAGTATTTAGAAAAGCTCCAAAATGTGATTGCAAGATCAAACTAAATTTGTGATACTCAATCAAGAACAAACTCATTTACATGTAAGATGCAGAAGTTTCTGTTTGTTTAGTTAAAGGTAGTACATGTAATGAGTTCGGAGGGTCTTTATATGAAAATGTAACTCGTATGACATTTGAAGAAACAAAATTTGAGTTGAACAATGTTGTAGGAATTAATGGTATAAAGCTCAGTGAGGGAGAAATTTGTATGACAAACCTTGTGACAACTGGGAGAATCCTGGCTAAATAACTTGTTATATGCATGATATATGTACACATTACATTTCATCTCTATGCAGTCTATGTCTTAATTTACTTAAGTATTACAAAGGTGCAAAATGTACATAACTTATACATTGAAAAGGGTTTAGCATCTTTGAGAACAAATTATGTTTACTCCATATTTTTATGTTCCCTCTTTTTGCTGAGATTGAATTAAAAATTTCAAATTAAATAATTATCCCTGAAATGTTTACTATTCACTCATTAAAGAATATATAAGACATCATATTGTTCAAGACAGGTAACTAAAATGTCTAGATATTCTGAAGTTGTTTCAACAAACAGTCTTCATAACTCACATGCTACCTTACTTCTTTAGCAATGTTTTTTTAATAATTCTATCAAGGCATACAATTGCCATATTATATATCAGTTGTTCAAATCATCCTGAAATAAAGTTGGCAAAAATAAAATAATATTTAGAAAAAAATTAATGTGTAAAATTAATGGTTCAAATTTTGAAAATGGACTGAACTAAACTTTTGCACTGGATTATTTCCCTTTCTGAACATTGAGGTCAAAAGGAGCGAAAAATGTAAGAATTTTTTTCTCCTCAACATATTAGCAATATTCTTTGTTTTAAAATAATTCTGGAATGATTATGAAACATTTTACAGCTTTCTTGTTGGTTGTTTATATGTCCAACTTTTAATTTTAACAATAGCTCCCATCTCTAAATAAGGAGTTAGATGAATATGGATATGAATTACTGTAAAAACCTGACTTGAAAGACCACTGCTATGGAAAACTACTTGTCTTGAGAGAGTAGATTCTTCACGCACAGAATCAATTATTATATAGTGTGTTAACCTCTTTTGAGTGACTCAATTTTTGTTCTATCAAAGTAATAAAATTTCATGTCAGTGTCTCTGCTGCCACCAAAATGTTAACCAGTTTTAATATATGAAAATAACAGTGTAAGATTTCAGCTTATAATAATTTAATAAGAATGATAATTTTTATTTTAAGAGGATAGCTCAATTAATTCATTAATAATCTCCCTTGAACATGTTGAAGCCCTCTACTAAATTGCAATCTACAGCATGCATGTAACAACAAACATCAAATACAACATAGGAATAACCATATTAACACTAGTAATACCGTACAGACAAATACTATTATAAGACATTAAATCATGACAGTGTAAGTTAACATAAAATGAGGAAAAGGCATTAAACATTTGTAATATTCTATTGGCAGATGTTACGTCTGTAATGGCTAAAAGTAATATACTTGGTGGGGGGGGGGGGGGAATGTTCACTTCCTTTGTACAAAGTCAAGATATTTCCGTTTGAAACTGTAACTGTCTGTTGAGCTTGCCATTCTGACATTATTGGGAAGTGAATTCCATATTTTAGCAGCTGTATACTGAAAACTAAATTTGAATTGCTCAGTATGTGGTCTAGGAATCTTTAGATTACCATCCCTGGCTGAGTGTAATGAATAGTTTTTTGAATTAGGTTGAAAAAATTCATATAAGTAGGTTCATTCCCATTTATGGTTAAATTAAACATACAGATATCAGTCAAAATGCTGTTCTGCTATAGTTGAATTTTCCAATAATTGGTGTTTGTTTCAATTTTTTTTTTTTTTTTTTTTTAAGGTTGTCTAGCCATAGACTAGAAGAGCTTATTGGATGGTCTGTTGTCTGTAGTCTGTCTATTTGCACAAGTCTATTATTGCTGCTTCTGTTAAACTACATGGAGGATTGCAATGAAACTTTATACACACATTCATCCAAAGGTCTAGTTGGTCCCAAATGAAAATGGTGCTGCTTGGACTTCCAGTATGGCCACCAAAGCAGTCATCTTGAAAATCTAGTTATGACAACTCCTCCTGAATGGAAGGTCATATTAACATGGGGTTTGCACTAAAAGACTTCTGTTTTAGTCTGGTTGGTCCTAAATGAAAATGTTGCTGATCTAATATCCAATATAGCCACCATGGCAGCCATCTTTTAAATATTGTCACTGCTCCTTCTGAACGGATGGTCATATCAAAATGGGGTTTTCACTGAAAGGCTTCTATTGATGTCTTGTTGGTCCTAAATGAAAATGGTACCAATCTGACATCCAGTATGGCTGCCATCTTGAAAATCTTGTTATCATTACACCTCTTGGATGGATTGTGTTATCAGCATGGAGTTTTCACCAAAAAGACTTCTGATGATGACTAATTGATTCTAAATGAAAAGGGTGCCGATCTAACATCCAGTATGGCTGCCATGGCATCAATCTTGAAAATATTGTCACTATTCCTTCTAAATGGAAAGTCATATCAACATGGGGTATTCACCAGAAGACTTATTATGAAGTCTAATTAGTCCTAAATGAAAATAATACCACTTGGGCATCCAGTATGGCTGTCACAGTGGCCATCTTGAAAATCTTGTTATTGCAACTTCACCTGAACTGATGGTCATATTAATATGGGATTTTCACTAAGACTTCTTATGGTGTATGATTGGTTCCTAAATAAAAATGGTGCTGATCGGACCTCCAGTATGACAGCCACAGCAGCCATCTTGAAACTCTTGTTATTGCTACTCCAGGCTCCTGAATAGAAAGTTATATCGACATGAGATTTTCACCAGAAGACTTCTTATGATGTCTGGTTGGTCCTAGATGAAAATGATGCCAACCTGACCTTCAGTATCGCCACCTCCAATCCCACACATAATCTTTCTTTTAGGCTGAAATATGAAGCCTTGTACAAAAGGAAACTAACATTTATTTCACCTTTTGACATACAAATTTGCCCTCGTAAGTAGGCTGCAAATATCAGTCTAGCCAATTTTGCAAAATCCCCCATCCCTAATCACCACCAAGGTTATTAAAGCCTCCAAAAATAATATTTGATCATTCATAAAAGTTCTGTAATAATCCTCCTATTTAAGGAAATTCAATGCATTGAGAACCTACTGTCATGGCCCTACTCATCTGTATAAAGAAGGTTGAAAAGATGCAGACAAGATAGAAGCAGCTGCTGCTACACCCTACAACAATATTGAGCTAGCTACTGGATACAGTCTCCATTTGTTTCTGCATCTGAACCATACAGAAGCCTAGCAAAAAATGCAGTTCATTCTTTTCTTCAGATTCGCTTCCCACACTGAAAGCATATACATAGTTTTACAGAATTGTGACTTGCTAAAACAAATCCAGAAAATAAAATACTGTTGGCTGTCTACATACATTGGTATGAAGGGTAATAGGAGAGCAGATAAAGCAGCTACAGCAGCCCAGCTGTTGCCAATTTTAGAATGGAATAGTCTATATAGAGACTTTAAATATATTAATTGGCATGTTTTATTTACTTGGCAAAAACTTGTAGAATGCAAACTCCACAAACAAGCTTTGTGACATCAAATCCATTGTAGGAGAGTGACTTTCCTCATACATAAAAAATCGCAGAGATGGGGTTATGTGCTGCTCGTGTTAAAGATGAACATACCTGACCATGCTTGCCTTCTGAGTGCTGAACATCAACCAGACTGCTTATCTTGCCAAAACTCACTGAATGGAACACTATCCTGTTAAGTGTATCGACTTCCACCTTTTGAGACAGAAGTGTTTTCAATGTTAACTCGATTCAGAAGCTTTTTAGCTCACTTCTATGAAGTAGAGGTAAGCTATTGTGCTACCCCTGGCATCAGCGTCCACAGGTAAAAGCATATACATATATGTACACCCTCACTGAATGTCAACCATTCTTTCTTCCTAGGGTTTGGGCAACAATTTGGAGTGGGTTTCATAGCACCAACCCCCAGGGGAGGGTGCTGAGGGTATAAATATTTACATGTACATTAGTTGTATGTTCTTGGTTAAGTTTTGCATTTAGTTAGGTCTTTTTGCAAACTGTATAACTACTGTTATACCTGGAAGCATGAAATTTGGTTATGGGATTCACCGTGAAGAGTACTACACCCTCATCACAACTGTAGGTTGTTGTGACATATATTTCATGCTCCACTGACTTTGGTTAAATTTTGTGGTATATTTCTCAAGCTCTGTTCATGATAGAATCATCAAACTATATGATGGCATGTATCTCTATTAGTAACGCACCCTTAGCACAAAGTAAGGTTACTGTGACCTTCATTTCACAGTTTACTGGTTTAGGTTAAGTTTATGCATTTAGTTCATGACCAACTAGGTTGTTTGCACCCTGTATATATACTGGATGGGTATACCTATATTTGTTGGTGAGGGGATGCATCTAGATAAGTATTACACCCTCATAACTAAAGGAGGTCACTGTAACCTATATTTTCATGCTCACTGACTTTGGTTAAAATGTGTGTTTCAAGTTTATTTCTCCAGCTCTGTTCATGCTAGAATTATCAAGCTAGATGATTGTATGCATCTCTATTAGTACCACACCGTTACGAAAAAAGAATGTCACTTTGACCTACATTTCACTGGCAATGGTTAAGTTTTTGCATTTAGCTCATTACCAAATAGGTTTTTAGCATATATATATATATATATATATATATATATATATATATATATATATATAGATATATATATATATATATATATATATACACATCATAATACCTAAATTCATTAGAGTTGGTGAGAGGGTGCAGTTGGATGAGTACTAAACCCTCATCAGAAAAGTAGGTCACTGTGACCTTTATTTTATGCTTCATTGATTTTGGTCAAATTGTGTGTTTTAAGTTTATTTCTCAAGCTCTGCTCATGCTAGAATCATCAATTTTGATGATTGTATGCATCTATATTATTACAATACCCTTTCCACAAAAGATGTCACTGTGACCTACATTAAACATTTACAGGCTTAGGTTAAGTTTTTGGGTTTAGCTTATGATTATATAGGTTTTAGGACCCTGTATATATGCTTTTATACTAAGATTCATGAAGGTTGTGAGAGGATGCCTCTTGATGAGTACACCACCCTCATGAAAGAAATAGGTCACTGTGACCTAAGAGTATGCTTCACTAACTTTGGTAAAATTGTGTTTTTAGTTGATTTCTCAAGCTCTGTTCATGCTAAAGTCATCAAAGTGGATACTTGAATGCCTTTCTATTAGTATCAGGCTTATACCACAAAAAGAATGCCACAGTGACCCACATTTCACATTTTACAGGCGTGGGTTAAAAATTTTGTGGTTCTTAAAGGGACGTATACAATCACCTTGTTTAATGATTACAGCATGAACAGTAAAAATGTCAAATTGAACCAAGTCACTGAAATATGAAATATGGATCACAGTCACCTTCTTTTAAGATGAGGGTATAGTACTTATCAAGATGCATCCTCTTGCCATGTTTTATGATTCCAGGTATAGCAGTATTATACAGTAGATAAAACGCCAATGTTGTCATGAGCTAAATGCAGAAGCTTAACATAAGCCAGTAAAGTGTTAAATGTAGGTCACAATGACCATCTTTAGCTGTAAAGGTGTTGTACTAATAAGGATACATATAATCACCTAGATTGATGATTCTGGCATAAACAGTGCTCGAGACTGAAACCAAGACAGTGAAGCATGAAATATGGGTCACAGTGACCAACGTTTGTGGTGAGGGTATATTACTCATCAAATTTCATGAATCTTGGTATAACATTATGTATACAGGGCGCTAAAAACTATTTGGTTTTGAGCTAAACCACAGATGCTTCTTATGAGATATTCAACACAGAATTCCTTTCTCTTTTGTTCACACATTTTCAGATACCAGAATATCTTTTAAGTCGGCACTCTCAAAATAATCTCGATTTGAAACTGTGTGAAAATGTCCTGTCTCAACATATCAGATAACACTTTGATTTCAAAATATTAACTAACATGTTCATATTGTTATTTGCTTTTCCTTCACAAGACATTTTCGCTCATGATAGAGCAGTACTTTTCATGTCAGTGACAATTAAGAATCATCCGTCTTATTCATAAAATTCGCATTTACTAAGAAAATCCTTCAAAAAAGTCAAGAAAAGTAAGACTGTTGAAAGAAATAAAAAGACTTATGGCGGAAATTCGGTCAACTTTTATAAGTGTTCGTGTTTTAATCTATCGAACACTGAATCAATATTATGCATGATTTGAAACATAATCTAAGAAAAGGATTAAACGTGTATGTAAAGCTCTACACATCAAGCAATCCCTCTCACCGCGTGAATCAACAACTGAGACGCATGCAGACGTTTCCTTTCTATGTGAAATAACATACTGAACACTGTAAGTTTCAAATGAAAAAGGTATATGTCTAATATCATATGCATATTTTCAACCTAGCTGATACCATTCCAAAATTCTGCAATTTTGCAATTCTTACGTATACCATTTAATATTTTGCCTTATTATATACTCATTTTTTTCTCCATTAACTTTGCATTGTCAGAATCGTGCAGTATTTCTCCATACTGCACGGCTGCATACTGCACGACACGTGTGTCTAAAAATAGTATCGCGTGTTAGGAACTACTTTTTATTGTAAACAAGCAATGTACGCAAATGTAGCAGACACCAGAGCTTTGCTTTATTAGATTTGTCTGTGGATGAACTAAACAAGCTGTTTGAGAGTAGAGATGATAAAGCTGACGATGTGGATGAATTCATTGAGTCACAAAAGAATCTTTCAACCAAGCAAGTGACTGAACGTGATATTCACAATGTACAGCGGTGGCTTTATGACAACAAACGTGAGACATGCTGTATTGAAAATATCATTCTGATCATTTAAACACTTATTTTGCCAAAATTCAGACTATGAACCGTGCTCTCTAGAGTCTATAAAAAAAATAGCATAAAAAGGCATCTTATGACCAAATGATATTCCGTTTCTCTGAGAGACCGTCAATTTTGCAAGTCAGTGCAAGCACTGAATTCGAAAAAATACAACTAAAGAAGGCGGGTTTTGGTATAAAAGCATGTGCCTCGGAGCCAAGAAGCCACGATAACGAAGAAGCCTTATTTTCCGCTGAAGAAATGGGCTCTCACACCCCAGCCGCTTTGCAATTTTGCCGGGTTTTTTTTTTTCTTTTCTTTTTTTGAGAAATTTTTTTGATTTATTATGACAGTACATATTAAAATGTCATCTATAGCTGGTAATAAGAATGGCAATAAATGTACTTACTTTTCTGCATGTTGAATTTCTTCAAAATGTACTTTCTGATCCACGGCGCGAAATTGCACTGCAATCTATACTACATTTCCAACAGAAATCACATTCCAAAGGAGAATTTACTGCACTCCAAAACGAAATGAATTTGATATTCCCTAACAAAAATATTTAATCCTGCATTTTCATGAGAATTTCACTTAAAAGAATTTCATATTTTGTCCACTTTATGATTCCAAACTATCAATGGCAGGACAGTAACACATGTGTAAGCTAGCTTGCTGTCGAAGCCAGTCTCTCTAGCTACATGTACATCGTACGTAATAGGCCCAGCTAAAAACTAAAAGAGCAGAATTTAGTTGAATCAACAGAAAAACAAAATCCCTCTATTCCAGATCAACTGGGAAAGTTGTTCCAAGGCTCAGTCATTCACAATATGACTCAAAATTTCAATTTTAAGTAGACCAAACTGAGATTTCTTTTTGAAACAAATCACTGAGCGCGCGTACTCTACCAAGTTCAAAGGCCACTGGGCGGTGCCATGTGCTGATGAATACTGTTACTGTGTATTGGTTTAACTTCGGTTATGTATTTACTTTAGAATATAGCAGAAATTCAGTTATTATATACTCAGTTTTTTCTCCATTAACTTTGCATTGTCAGAATCGTGCAGTATTTCTCCATACTGCACGGCTTCATACTGCACGACACGTGTGTCTAAAAATAGTATCGCGTGTTAGGAACTACTTTTTATTGTAAACAAACAATGTACGCAAATGTAGCAGACACCAGAGCTTTTGCTTTATTAGATTTGTCTGTGGATGAACTAAACAAGCTGTTTGAGAGTAGAAATGATAAAGCTGACGATGTGGATGAATTCATTGAGTCACAAAAGAATCTTTCAACCAAGCAAGTGACTGAACGTGATATTCACAATGTACAGCGGTGGCTTTATGACAACAAACGTGAGGCATGCAGTATTGAAAATATCATTCTAATTATTTACACACTTATTTAGCCGATGGTTCAGATTATGAACCGTGCTCTCTAGAGTCTATATAAAAAAAAAAATAGCATAAAAAGGCATCTTATGACCAAATGATATTCCGTTTCTCTGAGAGACCGTCAATTTTACAAGTCAGTCCAAGCACTGAATTCGAAAAAATACAACTAAAGAAGGCGGGTTTTGGTATAAAAGCAAGTGCCTCGGAGCCAAGAAGCCACGATAACGAAGAAGCCTTATTTTCCGCTGAAGAAATGGGCTCTCACACCCCAGCCGCTTTGCATTTTTTTTTTTTTTTTTTTTTTTGAGAAATTTTTGGGATTTATTATGACAGTACATATAAATATGTTATCTATAGCTGGTAATAAGAATGGCAATAAATGTACTTACTTTTCTGCATGTTGAATTTCTTCAAAATGTACTTTCTGATCCACGGCGCGAAATTGCACTGCAATCTATACTACATTTCCAACAGAAATCACATTCCAAAGGAGAATTTACTGCACTCCAAAACGAAATGAATTTGATATTCCCTAACAAAAATATTTAATCCTGCATTTTCATGAGAATTTCACTTAAAAGAATTTCATATTTTGTCCACTTTATGATTCCAAACTATCAATGGCAGGACAGTAACACATGTGTAAGCTAGCTTGCTGTCGAAGCCAGTCTCTCTAGCTACATGTACATCGTACGTAATAGGCCCAGCTAAAAACTAAAAGAGCAGAATTTAGTTGAATCAACAGAAAAACAAAATCCCTCTATTCCAGATCAACTGGGAAAGTTGTTCCAAGGCTCAGTCATTCACAATATGACTCAAAATTTCAATTTTAAGTAGACCAAACTGAGATTTCTTTTTGAAACAAATCACTGAGCGCGCGTACTCTACCAAGTTCAAAGGCCACTGGGCGGTGCCATGTGCTGATGAATACTGTTACTGTGTATTGGTTTAACTTCGGTTATGTATTTACTTTAGAATATAGCAGAAATTCAGTTATTATATACTCAGTTTTTTCTCCATTAACTTTGCATTGTCAGAATCGTGCAGTATTTCTCCATACTGCACGGCTTCATACTGCACGACACGTGTGTCTAAAAATAGTATCGCGTGTTAGGAACTACTTTTTATTGTAAACAAACAATGTACGCAAATGTAGCAGACACCAGAGCTTTTGCTTTATTAGATTTGTCTGTGGATGAACTAAACAAGCTGTTTGAGAGTAGAAATGATAAAGCTGACGATGTGGATGAATTCATTGAGTCACAAAAGAATCTTTCAACCAAGCAAGTGACTGAACGTGATATTCACAATGTACAGCGGTGGCTTTATGACAACAAACGTGAGGCATGCAGTATTGAAAATATCATTCTAATTATTTACACACTTATTTAGCCGATGGTTCAGATTATGAACCGTGCTCTCTAGAGTCTATATAAAAAAAAAAATAGCATAAAAAGGCATCTTATGACCAAATGATATTCCGTTTCTCTGAGAGACCGTCAATTTTACAAGTCAGTCCAAGCACTGAATTCGAAAAAATACAACTAAAGAAGGCGGGTTTTGGTATAAAAGCAAGTGCCTCGGAGCCAAGAAGCCACGATAACGAAGAAGCCTTATTTTCCGCTGACGAAATGGGCTCTCACACCCCAGCCGCTTTGCATTTTTTTTTTTTTTTTTTTTTTGAGAAATTTTCGGGATTTATTATGACAGTACATATAAATATGTTATCTATAGCTGGTAATAAGAATGGCAATAAATGTACTTACTTTTCTGCATGTTGAATTTCTTCAAAATGTACTTTCTGATCCACGGCGCGAAATTGCACTGCAATCTATACTACATTTCCAACAGAAATCACATTCCAAAGGAGAATTTACTGCACTCCAAAACGAAATGAATTTGATATTCCCTAACAAAAATATTTAATCCTGCATCTTCTTGAGAATTTAACTTAAAAGAATTTCATATTTTGTCCACCTTATGATTCCAAACTATCAATGGCAGGACAGTAACACATGACGTCGTGCAGTATAACTCAGAAAACTCGTTCATATTTTCCCATACAAATGCAGTAACCTATAATTATACTGTGAATTTCATCCATATTTTAGAGCGGATTTATTTTATCATCACCTTATCATACACGTACATTTGTATGCAGTCCACAATATAAACAGAGCCATGTTTTATGGACTTGATATTGCTTGGTAATGAGCACAGTTGATAGGGAAGTCATGCTTGAACTGCACGAGATTCTCAAATAAATCGACACTTGTTATGTTATGTCTTAACTGTTGGCGAAGATAAAAATAAGGAGAATCACCAGTAGGTTCTTTGTGAATTTTTAACAGACAACTCTTAACATCATCACTTAATTGTTTGATAACAAGTCACATAGGGTATTGCATCAATATAATAACGCCATGAATCGTCGCATAGGTAATCGCAAAACATTCGCCATCCAAATGTAAACTTATCTTGGAGATAGTTGAGTTGTTTTCAGATTGAACTCATTAGTGCTTCGGATTGAACTTTTCATTAGTGCTTCGGATGGAAGTCTTCCTTAGTGCTTCGGGAAATATTTGCACACAGCAAAACGTGTATGATTAACAGTTGTAATCCATTCCCTGTTTGCCCTAACCAAAGGGAATGACATTCACATTTATTTTCTCATTATCGTACATCTTTTTCTGTGCTAATATATGACCACGAAGAGTATGTTCATTTTCAGAGAGACTGGTTCTCAGCAACAACAACAAAATCCAAAAGTCTTGTAGTATACATTCTCAGGAATGATACGGAGGTAATCTATTTTCCCCCACGTACCTTTCGTTATTAGTACCTTAGATTATTCCAGCATCGGCTGTCTTTGTATAGAAAAACTGATACTGCTGCATTGGAGATGAGCAACCTATACATAGGTTCTGGTACAAAATTGCTCATATCAATGGATATTTTTTTTAAACGCGGGGACTATATCATCCATCATATTTGTCATTGAAACCTCCAAGCGTACGTTAGTGCGCGTGGAATTTCATTCAACTCCTCCAAGTAGCTATCATTCTTAAATAAATCAAATTGAAATTAATTAAATCTTAACCTGTATTGGCGTAGTTACTGTCATAATATTTAATATACGCACACGTGTGCAAACTTGCGCTCTCGAGGACGACATGGATAACTGAAAATAGACACAAAATAATGAAGATTAATTTTGAAGACATGCGCAAGCTTCGCTGATATCATAAAAATGTTGAGATCAGACAGATAATTCATTTCCCATACAATTTAATGTTAATATATTAAAAAATAATTAAAATAATGTCTGCATTAGAATGGCATACAAACCACATATGCAGAGAATGCTTTCAGCCTTGAAAAACAGGTGTTATGCGGCATGTTTTTTGAGCCGCGTAGTGTTAAACAGTGGAATCCTGCTCTGTTTAAGTAACATATCCTAGCAACAAGAGTTCATATGCTATTGTTAAGTAGAAATTTAAATACAGGATATCAAAATCAAAGCAAATATTTTGTTGTCAACTATAGTACATAGATTGAAGTTTGTGAAATTAATAATGGAAAAGAAAATTTAAATCCATTTACTAGCCAATGGGTGCATCTCAAAACATGTAGTACTCTATTTTTCCCCCCACCAGTAGACTCTTTATCTGGCTGTAAAATAATTAGCGGTCCGACACCTATACGAAACATAAATTTTTTTACATTTATGTTATTGACAACCTTAGAAACCAAATATGCACTATGCTAATTTGTGCGGTATTCTAAGCACACTAAATGATAAATAATCAACACTTATGTAATGCCGACAGATGATAAGAATCATTGTTGCATTTCAAGAAATATTTGCCGTTATCACATGTTATAAATGTATTTAACTGAATAAATGTATTGATTTTAATAGTTTCTATCATTTTTTTCTTAATTTCCTACATGTCTGCTATTTAGATGTGCATGCATGAAATCAGATGTATTTCTGGTTGATATTTCGGATGCCTAAAATGTTAGCCTGGGCGGATATCGAACCTGCGACCCTTCGATTACGAGTCTGACGCTCCAACAACTATTTAGAATATATTTATAACAGTACAAAACAGACGATGCAGTCACACTTTGAAACACAAATCATAAACTACAGTCAGATTACAGTGTCACAAATGCCAAAAGTAAAGAGGAAAAACAAAGGCTTTTTAATAGGAGATACTTTCATTTCAAATCAGAAAATATTTCTCATGACAAGTGTGTAACAAGTGATAAGAATGTAGAGAGGGATGTCATAAAAACACAATGTAAAAGACTTTTGGAGGAAAAATACAATTTTGTTACACAAGAAAAAAAAAAAAGAAACAAGAAATGTTTCACACCCATGTACTGACAAAGAGGAAGTGTTTATTGTAATACGAGTTCCTAAGGATGACTAACACCAAAGATTTATAGGTTGATCTGCATGCCGGTGACTTCGAACAAAGGAGGTAAATAGACATTCATCATTATACAATCTTACATAAAAAGCATTATCATTAAATTTCTTTGCTATTATCCATGTACTGATTCATGAAGCAAAAGTAATGTAAGCCACAGTTAAAAAAGAAACAACTAGGAATAGCAAGAAAAATTTCATCAAAAATATAGCTGACAAAATACGTGCACAAAGATCATTTGTTCTGAGAGACAGTTCTCATCACACAGTTCCTAAATGTAATATTAAAATATCGAAAAACACCATTCTAGTGTTAAAGTTCGGATACGTCGCAATGGGATGAGTAACTCAGTCGCAAACATTGGACTAGCGGAGATAACCTATCCACTGTAACTAATACCTTCAGGCAGAGAGTTGTAAATTAAAAATTAAGCCATTTCAAAAGCACAGTGAAACATAATATATCATAAATGTTAGATTGCATATGACAAAAAGGACAATACAATTCATAATTTTCATTCCAGGTTCATTGAGAAAAGTACAAACAGGAAATATATGGCAAAGATCTGAGATGAAATAACAAGAGCGAATTTGTTGCGAGACAACACAGAATACATTATTGACATTCAGTGTGAGGATATTTACAATAACGCAATGTATTTAGGAGTTAGGAAAACACCATGCCACCCCGCGACTCAGTGCTGTTACATTCAGGTAGAAAATGTAAGTCAAAATAACAAGGCGATTAACGTGGTGACCAAATAACAAACTCTGCACCTATGGTCAATTTCATACATCTCAGGAAGAGGTTGTTAACTGGGCCTGTAGTGCCCAATATAACTGTTCAAATGGACAATGGTGCTGAAAAATCATTGTCAATAGAGTGTCTATTAGAACTTAAAACTTCAATTTCACATGGAGGTACACATGTGAAAATTGATACAGCTGTAATGCTTCATAAGGCTTGTTTTCCATAATTCTTTGCATTTTCACGTGTGTCTGCTGTAAACTATACCAAAAATGATCCATTGCATTGTAATTTCTCATAAATCAACCGAGAACACTGAAACGGATGCAGAGATGTACATCGGTGTCATGGATACACACACTACCCCCACTACTCCAGGGATTGGACCACCTGGGACCACTAATTCATTTCCCAGGGAAGGTAATGTTGATATATTAAGAAATAAGAATAATTTCTGCATTAGATTGACATACAAGCTACGCGTGCTTCCATTCATTCGAATTAGGGAATTTTTTCAACCTTGAGAAATAGATGTTTAGCGTCATTTGTTTTGAGCCTCGTACTGTTAAACAGAGGGACTCCCAGGTCTGCCCGAATAACATAGCCTAGCACCAAAAGTTGATATGATATTTTGTCAGTAGGAAATTAAATACTGTATATCAAAATAAAAGCAAATATTTTGTTCTCAACAATAGTACATAGATTGAAGTTTGTGAAATTAAAAATGGAAACAAATTAAATCCTTCTACTAGCCAATTGGTGCATCTCAAAACATTTAGTATTCTATTTGTTTATTCTGCCACCACCACCTTGGTTACATCTCAAAAAAACCCACCCCTACCCCCCGTCCCCAGTAGACTGTTTCTCTGGCTGTAAACTAATTAGTGGTCCGATAGCTATAATCAATTTTCATCCCTTCGTTCTTATTCCTACACTTCTGCAATTTTGATTTCAAGGCAGGGTCACTTCTCATCAGCAGTTTAGTATGAACCTTTTATGAATGATAATCATATTGCAGATCTTTTGTAGACAAACACTAGTAGATGAGTGAATCCTTTTGTGAATATTTTACTGATATAAAAGTGGTTATTTTTGGTGGGTGGGGGTTGGGAGTACCAATTTAATGGTTAGAAACCAATTTTTATTATGTGTGCTCATTATATATCAGGAACTTTATAATTATTTTCTATTTTATAATATTTGGATGCACCACGAAAGGAAATTATTTTGTACAACGATACTAAGAGCGATTATACTCTGTTCTTGACGTGAATGGCATGTTTAACAAAGCGGTGATCTGCCTTCCATATGAATAACCCTAACACGTATTTGGTCACATTTACTGATGATTGAACGCAGTCGATTTATCAAGAGAGTTTGTTCAACGTGTACACACCTATATACTAATGCATCATTACCAGAAGAAAATCGAGCGCTGAACCACGTGCATCAGAGCATATGGAGATTGATGACGTTGGAAAACCAAATGTGATTTCGTTAAAAAGTTGATACTTTGAACCAACATATCACAGCATTAAAACAACTGGGGTCGGGAGGAAATCACTGTCGTAACAGTGGTGAAATTTTGAGTATTCGCCCAAGACAAAATACGAAATTTTTACTTCCGAATCTCATACTTTAGAAAGTATTCAAAGAGCGATCAAGATTTCAAAATGAATGTTCAAAAAGAGTTTTAAAAATCAATTAAATTTTTATTAGATTAAACCCTGATTGCTCTATTCACATTTATGTTGAACTATAAAACAAATATGTATTTGTTGCTAGCAGCCTTTGTCCCTAGCTTATAATTTAGTTTTTACAAAATAGTATTTTTTCAAGGGTAATATATTTTTATCAGCTTTTTCTCAAGTCGTGCACATAAATTTGGTATATTGCCGAGAGGCCGTGATGTTATTATAGTCAAAGCATACTGCACACAATTCAAACTCAATTTAGCACCAATATTATGTGATCATATTTTATCTTCCGCATTGATGACACACCTGAAGACACACACACACACACACACACACAGACACACACAAAATTTTAATAATGAGTGTGAATTTCAAACTTTAAATTAGCACCGTAAATTTGGAAAAGTGGACACACTTTAATGATTAAACCGTACGGTACTTGTTACAATTTAAATTTACATGTTTAATATACCATAAGATGCAGTATTGTAGACCATACGTTATACAATCACAGAACAGTATCAACAAGTTTTCATAGTCTGCATGGCACCAAAATTGCCTTAAGGTTGATGAACGCATTTCGATCATATAGCTTTAGATAAGCACAGCCGAAACGATACATTATAATTAATTCTAACTGATACGGGTTCTTAGATGACATTATGGTAATTGCTAAAAGGTAACAATAATAATCTGCCACTTGAACAATCAATTTATTGCTATTAATTTCTAAGAGTCCAAAACATTTTAAAACTATTTAAGACAACCCCAATAAATTTGCAGTAGAGCACATGCACAGATAACCTCAACTTTACAATTACATGTTTAAGGGGTCAAATAAAAAAAAATTGGTGACAAGTCCGGCAAGGTAATCACTGAACCCGGCAGCTTGTTTAAAATAGTCACCTCAAAGATTTCCTAACAATAAAGATTGCAAGCGATGCATAATGCGTCGTGTAAGATATAATGACACACCACGGACTCATCTTCTCATCTGTGATTCTTATCAGCTTGATCGGACCTTTCATTCGTTTGATCAACCATAAACATTTCGGCTTCTTGACCATAACACACAACAGCGAGAATATAAATGATTATAATGCCTTTGATGGCAATGTTTAATAAGTGTACCCCTATTTATGTCAGATAGACTCTTCATGGTATATACAAGCTGTGCCAAAATATTCTGCGTGAATTAGAGGGCACATGATTTTTGTGTACGAATGGATGATTAATGTTTTTTAATCACGTGACAAGTGTCGGAAAATTCTCAGATCAACTTTGGAAAGGGATGGATATGATTCTTGAAAATAAAATCGATGCTACAATAATGTTTTTTTTGTATAAAATATCATGCACTCTGTGATTTCTGATATAAGTTTTCATAATTATTTTTTGAAAAACAAAAATACGCATATATGGGCACTTCGTTGAAAACCATTTCTTGTATGACTTCAACTAAAAGGCACGACAAATAAGTAATATTTATCGTTGAAATGGTCTTTTCGACAGGACCAATATAGTGAGTCAAACACGGTCTGATAAATGAGATCATCAAAAGCACCCCCCCACCCCCCACCCATATATATATATATATATATATATATATATATATATATATATATATATATATATATATATATATATATATATATACTGAATATGAATTAAGTAGCATACACTATTCAACAGAGATACGAGGGGTATTTAAAAAGTTCTGAATATTAGTCCGCTGTACAACGAAGTCGTTTATTAGTTAACAGAACGTTAGTGCACCCCCCTCAAAATACTCGCCATGCACCTGTACACTATTTCTCAGACAGAATATCAAATTATAAATGCCATTTTGTATTCACATTTTGGAATGCTGTTCATACACTCATACACTGGAGAACTGCACTTCCAACCGCATGGCGGCTTTCAAATTGTCTGCACCAACTCCCTCCCCCCCCCCCAAGCAAGTCTTTGATAACGAAATTCAGATACAAATTACTTTGAGCTAAATCAGGGCTCTACAGAGAATGTGGCAAAGTTTGGATGTTGTGTTCCTTCAGGAAGTCTGGGTATAACACTATCTTGGCAGTCTGACTACGTCGAGCGATTAGTGGTCTCTGCTCATTTTCTCAGATCCAAGCTCTATTATTTTTCTCTTGAGTGGGGTTAAAAACATTAAATCCATTATTCATCACCTGTGACAATCTCATTCAAATGTCTCTGGTTACACTTTTCATATTTGGCGACAATCGGTTTTGCGATTTCAACCCCAGTGTGTTTTTGGTCAGCGATCAACAAATGCTGGACTCATCTTCTACAAACCTCTCTGAGCTTCATATGATTCTTCGACAACTGACGAATGAATGCCTGTGATAATAGAACTATTTTCCAATGTCTATCGGGCATGTTCATCAATTGCCCCATTCACAGCAGCCACTTCCCGCTTACCAATCGCAGATAACGGTCTTCCAGAATGTATGTCATCTTCCAGGGATTCGCGACCATATTTAAAACAATGAAACCAACTCAAAATTGAAGAATATGAGAGAGAATTACATCTGTAAACTTTATCCAAGTCGTCCATGATATCTGTCAGAGAGTACCCTAAGAACCATCTGATTTTACAGTATGCTATTTACAAAGTAGCAGAATTGATCTCTTTCTCCAACATTTTTAGGTCAGTTTCAGTTATCTATGCTACGTCACACGCAAATGTCTGCGTGTGACCGGCGTGCTGTACGTGCAGCTGCAGATTATTGTATAGAGCGTTATTTTGTCTATCAATCTGTGTTAAATTTATTGACAGGTTCAAACAAACAAAAGAGAAAGTTATAACAAAATATTAGGAACTTTTCAAATACTCCTCGTAGAGACGAGAGAAGATGGCAGACAATCGTCCAGAAAACAACGTTACGCACACTTCATTCTAAGAAAGACAATCCTTTGTCAATTGAGGAAGACAGAGAGTGAGTGTTTGATAGATTTCATATTGTAATGAATAACATTATTCCCCAAACTTTCTTGTGGTTTAATACTATCCTGTATAAAAATAAATCATTCATCAATGATGTGCACCCATTGTACTGGCTGGAATGAGGAAGTAGTGATGCATGGACTTGTAATACCAATTTCTGTTGTATTCATTCGATATATACAAAGGTATTTCAATTATAATTTTGTCAACAGTGACACTTGTTCAAAACATTTTAACAAGTCTATCCATGAAAAAGAGATAAACAGCTGACATGGTCACCTACCAGTGTTTTAGTGTGGGTATACATAAATGAATTAACCTGTACAAAATTTGCAATTTATAGTAAATGACTGTCTGTTATATGGAAAGTATAATCTCACAATTTCATATATGTTTTACGGACAGCATAATTTCACATATGTTGTGTGAATGTAACACTTTCTTAGTTGTTATGTGAACAGAATAATCTCATACTTGATCTGTACAAAATAATTTCCTATTGTTGAATAAGCAATGTATAGCCATTCTGTTGTAAGAGCAGATAAATACAGCAGTATCATATTGATTTCCACGTATATTTATTCTCAAGTTGCCTTATCTATCTATCATTATATCTATCTGCCTACCTATCCATCTATATGCTTGTTTGTCAATCAGTTTATCTGTATCTATCTATGTGTCCATCCATCTGTCTGTCCATCTATAGTTCTATGCAAACGCGTGGACTATGTCATCTACCTGTCCATAATTGAAGCCTCCAGTGTGTAATTTCACCTCGGCAAGCTCCTCCTATATCTTTTAAGAAACTCCAACATTCTGATAAGGTATCATGGTCAATATAGACATTATATGATTGAATGCACTTCCGTGTGGTGGAGATGACGAGGAAGAAAGATCCGACTGTGTGTGTATCGGGTGGTGCAGAGGGGTAACATGGAAAACATAAGAACTGCTTCTCTGCCACAAATTTCTAGGTATACGTGCCATAATATAATGAATGTCTTAACATGGTCTAATCAGTAGGTCCGCATCGCCTGAGATAAATATATGTTACTGTGCCATAACGTCATGACCATTTTGTGATCGATTCAATATGAAACGTTCACATTAATAGAGTGAAACAAAAAGGTCTGAACACATTCAGACAGCGATGATTCCTTTTGTCGATATGAAAAGAAACAAAAATAAAAAGGAATAAATGGAAATAAAAGGACTGAAAAACGATTGAGAAACATATTAGTCTTAAAACACTTTTATCCATTCATGATAGGCACTCTGTCCTGCTAGTCACGGTTATAATCTAGAGATATAAACAAAGCCAGCTTATTATAAAGTTGCGTTCGTGAGATTGTCTGTTGATGCGCCCATTTTTAGATCTAATTAGTGTTTCTATCATTAAAACACAACGCATTATCAAGCCCTGAAATTATAAAACTGAGATTGAATCTGAGATTGCGTTTTCATTATCAATTAATCAGAAACAACCTTTCAAAAGAAACGCCATTTCTGATTGGCTGAAGAAAAAAAAACTTAAGCTCAAAAACTTGTATAATCTCAAGCTTTAATCAAAACCAATGTTGACTGATCGAGGTGCTACTCATACTTTGCAGATAGATTCTTAGTCAAACCACCAGGTCAGTCTGCCAGATAACGGTTTTAAACAACACAAATGTCACCTCGGGGTCCGCATCTTTCGAATTACCGTCGAGTAGTAGTAAAAGGCCCCAGCTTGCATTATATTATGCTAAGTAACGGAGCAGCAATGTTTTTGGTAGGCCCCGGGCGTCGTTGGAATGTGGGTCTAGGCAGACCTTGGCGGTCATGGTAGCATAGCAGCAGGTGAATGAATATCATCAACATACCAATTAGAGAAGCGAATGGTCTATGGGATACCGTCATGGACAGCCTGAAGCGTAAGCGGGAAGACAGCGTGGGGGAGAATAGCGATGAAGGCATTACCCCCTTTGATTGTCATGAAGAGGAGGTTGAGGACTACATACAACCACCAGAAACCTTCGAGACTTTATTTCCAGTGGCCGTCAACATGTACCTGATGCATCTTGGAATTACAGACCTTACCCGATACGATTGGACCCAAAGCTCGTACCTCGTACGATGGGGATATTCCATCCTTCCTCCTTCCATAGTTACCCTGCGCAAACTTTTTCTTTAGCGCCTCTGAAGAAGAATTTATGGAGCATGTAGATAGGCTTGAGGACCCGTACGAAAAAGAGCTTTCGACCTGTCAGCTTAGGCTCATAGGCCGGAGGAGCGCAGGGGGAGAGTGGCTGCCCAAAGGCAGCACACGCTAGTTGCGGTAGGCAGCGAGCTGCACAGTTCAAGAGGACTTCCTAAACGCATCCAGCATTGCCAGGATCTTTGCGTGGGCCTCGCCCTTTGCGCGGGCGATCAACCCGCTTTTTGCCGCCTCGTCGAGGGATCGGGCAGCATGCGCCATGTGCGCATTCGCCCGGATCTCGTTCTTACCCACCTCGTACTTGTCGCGCTCGTCGAGGATGAGCCGGAACTCTTCCTCGGAGATGGAGCGATCGTGTAGCGCACGAGATACGCGGTCAAGGATAGTGTTGAAATTGGCCTCCGCCCGGACGCGGATTTAGTGGTGCGTTTTGGCCTTCGCGGTTGGATCGGCGGCTGGCATACGCCGCGACCAGGAGCAACAGGCCATAGCCCAAGGACAGACACTCGAGGCCAACCGCAGGTTGAGGTAAAACTTTATTTGTTTGCCAACAACCGCCAGAGTTCGGGCGAGCCCCTTGGCTGCCGCTGGGGCTTTACGGCGTGATGCTGCAGAGAAAGTGACTATATCCCCAGATGACCTCGGCTAGACCTCGGATGCTCAGGGTGACCCCACTGGTCGATAGCTATATCGCCCGCGGCCTCGTCCCCCACCCAGCCGGAATCGGAACGCGCTGACTCTGATCTGGCGAAGGTACTCCTACACCAGCAGGCGGTACTTTTTGTCGACGTCGGACGCTTGTTTTGCTAGCTGATCTCATACGGTGTCGTCCTCGGGGCTACCAGGCTTCTCAGCTATGGCTTTCTTATGTTCCCACGGGTTTTAATTGCGGAAGCCAAAATGGTTAAGGTGACCAAGGCGCCAGTGTCCTGCGCGTGAACTTTGAGGCCCTCGCACCGGATGGCGTCCCTCTTGAACAACAGGGATGCGCAACTGGTCGAGAAGCTGTCATATTCGACAAGCCCCTCCTCGGGTTCCTCTGACGCCTCCGACGCTTGAACATGCACACCGACGGGCTCAGGTTCGGGTTTCTCTGGAGCCGCTTGCGAATGTTGGTGTTGACACCTTTTAGAAACAGTAACCACGCCGGCCCGGCCATGATTCTTGCTCCTGCCACCTCACGGTACACCCACTTTGGCCAGGACTCCGACAGCCCTCTTGGCAACACGCGCGTGTCACTTCTGTGTAACAGCATTTTTTCCCAGTTTGATGAGATCACGGCTAAAACGGCTGGTGAGATTCTTTTGTCCTTCCAGCATCAAATCGTTGTAAACGATAATGTTGTTCTTGTCAAGATCAAGGTCATCCGGCCCTGGGGCGTTGCTGACGCTAGAAAAAACGTTACCGGATCTTTCGCGGCGTCGACCTCGCACAGCAGTGCAACCTTCTGGAGTACGGTTGCGTCACTAATCTGCCGTAGTACGTCGTAGCACGCTTGGTCTTCTGCGCTGAGGGCCATCACCTACAGTCTCTCCCACTTCACCCATCGTGTCAGGAGGTTCAGCAACAGCTGCATCTTGGCGCTTCCCGGGGCCGATCAGCAGCGCGCGAACGCGTTCTGTTATGGTACCCACCCACCCCCGTCCGCAAGAGGAGCAAGGAGAAGGACCTTCCTCCAACGATGGTGCAGCGTCTGCTAGCCGGCTTCGTCACGGCTCGTTGTTCTGGTACCTTATACGTCTAGAATAGGGAGTTCATAAAGTCTTCAAACTCTTTGTCTGCCTCCACCTGTGTTTGGACGTGGCCATAGGTTCGGTTCGTGATCCCATCGAATCTGATCCACTTTGTTCTTGTCCAGCGGGGAGAGGTTCGTCTTTGTCAGGCTATATACCTCTATCTGGTGTTTTTTGCTACGTATGTCTTCGTTGGTGTGGCAAAACTCCCTTCTCTGCGTGAGGCTCTCCGGGTATAGCTTATGCCGTAGGTGAGTCCTGGCCGTTTATCTTGCAACGTCCTTAGCCCTCTGGGATTCTACGCTGTCTACTCGAAGGACATAGCTCGTCTTGGGGCGTATGCATACGAACTCGGTTATATGAACTCCGTTATATGCGTCCTTAAACTTTGCTATCACCTTCTTGCTACCGTCACTATGCAGGGGATGGTCTTCTGGGAAGTCACTCTTAGAGATGTGCGTCCTCCGCCATGTCCCTATTTTTGTTTTCCGTCTCCACTTCCAGAAGCAGGCTGTCGGTATCGGTGTAGAAAAGATGGGCCTCAGCACCGTAACCCGCCTTTGTGAGGTTATAGTAAAAGTCATACATCATATACTTCTATAGATCGAGAACGGCCTGGCCTGTGTAGATGTGGTGGTTACGATTGAGTCTGGCTTTGGCGGAGTGTTCCGCCACGAGGTCATCCTCAAAGATCTTAGGGGTCTGAAAGACTGGGTCGGCGATCAGGTGTCGCAACTTGTCCCCTTCGCCCTCGGGCAGGACCAAATCGACGCAAATGCGCTTCCGCAGATTTTCCATGGTCTTACCAAAGACAGAATTATTGAGCAGTTTAAAGTAGTCCCTGTCAAACCCGTTCGTGGCCTTAGCCCGCAGGTCTGTGTTCTTTTGGATGTAGGGTGCCATCCAAGAGCTCTGGTCAAACTCTAGCGCTCGGTAAATCTTAGTGACCCTCATGCCAAGGCTGGTGAAGAGCTGGTGGTTTCGGTAGTGAATGACGTAGCGACCCTTTTTCAGCAGACTAGGTGCCAGCTTCGTACATCCGGTGTAACGACCTCCCAGCTTGGTCTCTACATACAAGTAAAGCTGCATTAATTGATGTATGATTGAGGTGAGATTTGTCATGCTAAATTTTCCACTCAACTAAAAACTTGAGTAATGAACTGAAATACACGAGACTTAATTTTACCTCGATATCTGCATTTAAGTCATAGCATTATGAACGAATTACTGACCTATCCCTTGGGATAAGCCCTTCCAGAACAGCAACTTTTTGGGTCCACTAGATGTCATTGGGGTAAGTCTCCGCTCGAGTCCGCTGAGTTCCATTTGGGTCCGTTTAGTTCCGTTTGGTTTTGTTGATGTCCATTTGGGTACTCTCTAGGGTAAATGTTACTCTCCATCTGAGTCTATTTGTCTCTATTCTGGCACATCGCCGCGCTTTTCTCCAGGTAGGTCTTCCAACCCCAGGCTTCCAACACTTGCCACCAAGACGGCAGCAAGCAAGACCAACACATACTCAGATTAACTTTTGCAATACCCGCTCTTGAAGCTTCGCTATCTGTCATCAAAAACGTACATTCTTGTACCACATGAAGACAAATAGAGGATGAAGACGACCGACCCCATCTTGCCAACATCGCACTATCCGTCTTCGCTTCAACAAACATCAACTCAAATAACCGGTATTTTCTTCTAACATGATTTGATCCACTTTCAAGACGAATCCATTAAATGGTTGCATTGATGCTCTTTTGACAAAACATATATCTTTTTGTGCGTTAGAAGTTTATAAACTGTGTGAAAGACTTTGCAACCAAGTGTTATTGAGATTGCTTCTCATATCAAGATTGCTTCTTTTTAATCGTTGTAGGAACCGCGGTGGCTCAGTGGTTAGCGTGCCATATTAGCGAAGCGGGCTTGAATCTTACCATCGGATCAGCCAGAGTCTCTGCTGTGGTGTGTCCTTGGGCAAAGCACTTTACTCCAGCTGTTTCGGGACTCAATAACCTACTTGTGTGGCTATGCCGTAAAAAACACAACGAAACCTACTTAAGGTGGCAGGGGACAGTTTCGTAAATTGGCCCCTGTCAAATTTCTTAACTTAAAGCTATGATGTGACTTTTTGAGCTATTATTGTTTAATAATTAAAGATATGGATATATTTGTGAATTAGTTGTTTCGGGCTTGTGTTGTTCTTCAAATTGATGTGAGGCATGTACACCTCCCATAGTCAGTTCACAGTATGTAGACAGTGAAATGCCAATAGTCGGCTAGGAAGCAGAGCTAGCCACCCATAGTAGTAAACATGTGGATTCAAGGCAAGAAGAATATCTCAAAAAGAGCTTGGATGGCAACTATTTTGAATTGCATCAAGCTGTTTAGTACACAATGTTTTGCAGAATTATCACCTAGGGAAAGGGCTTGCGTTTCAACTGTGAGCATCACTTGGTGTCAAAAATGACCTTCGGACGTGGAAAATGCAGGTATATATTTGGGGTTGGGGTGCATAAACTTCTTTTGCTATGAACTGCCATTGAGTTGTCATGTCAAGTGAATACTATTTTTATGCTTTGTTTTAATATAGCTATCCAAAAATATGGACCTTTTTGACCTCACTTGTGTATTTTATTTTTTATATTAGGCTAGTAGATGCGGCATTAAATTTGTGCATAAAAACTGTCCCTTGCACCCTAAGTACAACCAGTCAAAGGGAAGACGTACATGTACGTTCGCAGTTTTAGAGTTATGTCCCTTAGACCGAATTACGGTATATGCCATAATATTCTTAGCCGTAAGAAACCATGACGAAATCCCCATAGTTGTTTCACTTTCATTAAAGGCGGAAATCGAATAGCGATAAAAGCAGTTTTTTTTTGTCAAACATGGGTGTTTTTGGGTGCTATGACCAGAAAATTGGTTCACCTCTAATCTGTTGTTTGGATGTGTTGGTAACATCGAGTTATTGCCAAAAGAAAAGGAATTATATTGAAATTATTTATAACACAGAAAGAATTTTGCAGGTTAAAACACATTGCTATTCTATAATCATTTAAATACTCAGAACATATCAGGCAAAAACTCATGTGAATATAAAGGCATGTTCCGCCCTGGTCTACTAACAGCACGATACACAATATAAATAGATTTAGAAATATACAAGATAAACGGACACACACATGGGCAGCACTATACATATACTGGTTCGGCTACTTACTAAAACATATGCCAAATATATATAAAAATAATAAACTAACAAAACTCTTTCAGCCACCAAAAAATCTACAATATATAACAACAACAATACAAAAATATAGAAAATATGAACAAATATGGAAAGAAGAGAAAGATTCAAAAATATACCCCCTAATCAAGATAGAAATAGACGCCAAAATAAAACTAAAAATCCAAACAAACCATCCAGAAGTAAACTGGAAATTGGTATGGAAAAATTGGGCGGAAATTAAATCCGCAGCGAAGCAGAGTATGCTTTATAAATATCTACATGATGTGTGGTTTACAGGAGAGGTAGCCTTTAGAAGGCATATTGTAAAAAAAATGCCTACCTGTCCCATATGCAACATAGGGCCACACAGTAAATTACACCTCATTTTAAAATGCAAGGCATTAGAAAAAGAAAGAAATAAAATAATAAATAACATCAAAATACTATACAACTACAATGATAAACAACTACTATACACAAATAATATTGATAATAAACTACTATACACCCAAATTGTACACTATATAATTGATATAATGCTGCGCTGTGGCAAAATAACATCAGTAGATCACAGAATCCATAAGATAAATATAATTGGATATACAAATAAACCCTATACATACTCTCTAAAAGAGCTCTAACCTTACATACTCATATTTATATATTGCCATTTTATAAAATGGATGTTTTTAATTTTTTTTTTTTTTTTTTTTTATATACATATATATATATTTATAATATTCTTACTTATATATATTCTATGTACATTTAAATAATTTAATATTGACACGAAACTTCAAGTCACCTGTTTCAGACAAAAAAGGAAAATCTACATTGGAAGAAAATCCTAAAATTTAGATCAAGAAGTCACCACATACTAGTGTTGGCTTCTTAGAGGACCGAGTATAACCACTGAGAGCGAGATAATATAAATAAAAACCCTCGCACTCATGTTAGAAAGGAACTCATCAAAACATGAACGTGTCTATAATAATAATATCTGTGCACACAAATAAAATGTAAAGACACGCTTCATAAATAGTGATTCTTCAATTTTCCAATAGCAGACGGAGGATGGTGGGACTCCCCACCTTCATACCAGACAGCTAAATTATCAGTTTTTCAATAAGGGGCTTTTCCATTTTGGACTGGGATTTAAGGGATAAATAAAAAACTGATAACAAAAGTGAACAGGAACTCTGAAGAGGAAAAAAAAAAAAAAAAAAATGTGTCAAAACAAAATGCTCATCAACCAAACAGGGGACGGGGATCCGCAGATAGTGGGAAGTACAGGGTGTGGATACTGCGGGGCTATGCTACGTGGCTCACGCGAGGTAGACAGGCCTGCAGAGGAGCCCTAGAAAACCACTGTCTGCGGAAATACACATGCAAACAAAACAAAACAGACCTACCCACATCACCATTATATTCTACATCTTTATCTCTATAAACTAAAACAATATCTCAAAATAAGCGTATGCATACGGTAAATATGTAATACATGCATATACGAAGGTACATGCATGCACACGACCGTCATAATACTTTAGAACCTTTTTTGGCCTATACTCCAAAACACGTAAATTTTCGCCCACGACGTGAACGGGAGAAGGATACTGCCATGTACAGACGGAAAAAAAAGTATGAATGCGAAGGAATACTAGATAATAAACTACATATACGGAAAATAAGCCGCATGCAGTGCCGCTAAGGCATATCGAGAAGGCGAAAGTGTGGAAGAAACAAACCCACACCGACCCTTCGTAAAGGAATGAATACATACAAAAAGAAATAAAGGGACCTCTCTCTGCAACTGCAAAGAGAGATAGCTCTCCAAACAGGATGAGGGAGAAACCCAAAAACACAGAACACACACACGAAACAACAGTACCATTCTTATCTATTTTTTTCTTCTATTTTGTTATTTTTCTTTCTATCCTTCTTTACATCTCTTTTTTCTCTTTTCCTTTCTCTTTCCTCTTTTGTATGTATGAGAAGAATGTATGCCAGCTACAAGAAGAATAAATAACAGAACAGAAATCAAGAATGAAGAAAGAAGAACAATAACAACAACAACAACAACTATAACAACAACAACAACAAACAAGCTCTATTATTTTATTATTTTATTATTATTATTAGTAGTATTATTATTATTATTATTATTTTATATTTATTTTATTTTATTTTATTTATGTTTATTTATTTATTTTCTTAAAATACTGCCTTTTCTTATAAAAGTAAATAACAACTCTTGTGATTTGACCCTTATAATGCTGTCCATACAAAAATACACATAGCACAAAAAACAAAATATAGCACAAACACATAGCATACACTGGACAAGAAGAGTTCCTAGCAAGAACTCACAAATAATGGGATATATGGAAAGGAAACCAGCCGAAAGGTATAATGCCTGAGGAGGGGAGTACGGACCATCAAATAAATGAAAAAACCCTTTTAGACCTAGGGACGGAACGCCAGGGGTCCATAGAGTGGAACCCGAGCAAATACGCCCCATCAAAAATAAAAACGTTAGGAACAACCCGAATCAAAAAATATATCTAAATTAAATTTTTCTTCTAAATTCTTTTATTTTTGAAAATACCCACAACAACAGACCTTTGGGGGATACAAACAGACATAAAAACCCTTTATCACACTTTAGACCAAACGGGGGTCTCCTCAAGGGTTCTCTGGCTAATATAGTTAGATGCCCGAGGGGAGTCCACAAATAAAACGATACACAATGACGGTTTCATGGGTCAGGTTTTACCCAATTATTTGTTGTCGACAGCTATAATATACGACATATGGTCGGCGCGTAGGGAAGCACCATCATAATAAAATTATTTGTGTGTGAGTATCAGGTCCGTTATTATTCTCTTTATCGCTTGTCAGCGACAATTGACCTGAAGCAAGAGTCATGTCGGTAAAGAGTTGGATAATATTAAATATCCTTTATTGCTTATCAACCAACTGGCCCTTCGCATAACAATGTAATAAATACAAATAAAGAATAACAAGCAATGAATATATATATATATATATATATATATATATATATATATATATATATATATATATATATATATATATATATATATATAATATTACAGCAACATAGCCAGCCAACAGCCTTGGCTTTGATAGGCGGGGCCGGATTCCCTGGAAGTTCGAATGAAACAAAATGGGAATGCAAATCACGGCACGAATAGTATATACTGACATCTTCTTTAGTCTGGATAGTTTTGCTTCTCTGTACCAAGATGATTATGTATGGTCCTACGAGTGTCGCTCATTCTGTGTGTGTGTGTGTGTGTGTCTGTGTGTGTGTTCCTGTGCATATTATTTATTGTCCCCTGAGAAAAACCTTGCCCTAGATCTACAAATAAGGAAACTGTATTTTTCCATCAAATTTTTCCACACACACACACACACACAAATATATATATATATATATATATATATATATATATATATATATATATATATATATATATATATAAGAACTTTATTGTTTTTCGTATAAGGCAATTGGCCTAGGTACAAAATTATACAATGAAGAAAATATATAGTTGGAGTGGACACACATTGGTATTTTCTTAGTCTACAGAATGGCGGTCAGTCATATAATCACATACATATAACAGAATATGCATACTTACACAATTTGTGAAGTATTTTTCCTTAGATTAAAGGCAAAATATATAAACTGTACTGTTTTTCTGATTACGTCATCAGATTTATTACAAAGTAAATTGCAAAATATTGCATAAGATGGGTATTCGTAATAGTACTTTGGAAGAAACTTAAATTTTAATTCTGAGTATTTTGGGCATTTTAATAAAAAGAAATGTAATTCATCTTCAATTTCCCCGCTGTCACGTAAATAACATACTCTACGTGCTCTATCGACATTTTTTGTCTACCAGTAACTATATGAATAGGAAGTTCTCCTAATCTAAAGAGCGTGTACAACCGTCTTATTTCGTTATTTTCAACCACATATAAGTATTTTTCACATTCTATTAGACTTTTATAATTCTTATAATTCTTTAAAGGGGGTTGATTCATTTACTTTTTCGTTCCATTCTTGCAAGTTACAATCCATTAACCGTTGTCTAACCTGTACAATAAATAAATCAATATCGCCAATATCCTGTGATATCCACACAAAACGAAACTCATATTTACAAAGTAGCTGTCTAATACTGGTTGCCCAAGTTATTATTTCGTTATCATCCAGCGCCTTTAACATCATGGGGCATTTCCTGGGATATCTATAGCTAGTCATATGCAACAATTTACACCGGTATTGTATACATCTAATGTAATAATTAATATACATATTATAACTTCTACATTCACCAAGAGCTCCCATGTTTGAAGATTTTCTTCCAAGAGACAAATAAAATGTACAGAACTGTTGATGGAATTTCTTTACAGATTTTCTATTCTTTTATCCCCAAATCTCTGATGAATAGAGGAAATTTGTGCTTAATACGAACATCAAATAATTTAAACACAGTGTTCGGTGACGGAGATCCGAGTTTTCTTATTATTTTTCTTTCCTGGAATTAAGCTTTATTAGTTTGTATAACAAGTCTTTCGATTGCTTTTGAGCAATTCAATTTGATAGAAAACATTACTCCCAAATAGTTGTAATAAGTTAAAATGTTGATATTCTCATTACGATAAGTCCACTTTTCAGACTTCTTAAGTCTACCACCGTTTCTAAAAACAATGATATTTGTCTTATCCATGTTTACAGTAAGACCTCATTTTTCACAAAAGAGTTTCAGTATGTCTATCTTTCTTTGTAATTCTAAAACAGTATCAGCAAAAATACACAAGTCATCAGCATAAAGTAACAGAATCATATATTGTAATTCATTGTCAACAAAGATTCCAGTTTCACCATTTCCATTCATTATTGGTAATAATTAATTTAAAAACAAGTAGAAAAGGAGAGGACTTAACATACAAATTTGTCTCACTCCAAGTTTACTTTCAAAAAATTCACTTAGTTGATCTTGAGAAGTCTTGACAGCTGATTTAATACCTGAATATATATTTCTAAAAATAGACAGCATCCTACCATGCACACCATTTTGTAATAATGCATACCACAGCCTCTCTCTATCCACTGAATGCTTTTTTAAAATCGGCATATGAGCAATAGAAACTTCCTCTTGTTTCGAGAGATATTTCTGTACCAGAGATTGCAATATAAAAATATTATCTACTGTCGAATAGCCAGCCCGGAATCCCGCCTGTTCTTCGGGTATCTTATCATAGTTGGTGGTCCAAGTATTAAGTCTTTCATTTATAATTATAGTAAATAATTTACTGCAAGTATCTAGTGAAGTTATGCCTCTATAATTGTTGACATCACAGGGTTTGCCTTTCTTAAAAATTGGTATAATTAAACCCTTTCTCCATCCATCAGGAAAGCTACCATTGTAGAAAATAGCGTTAAAGAGAGGTGTTAAATAACGTACTATAATATCTTTTTTACACTTGAAAAATTCTTCAGGAAGCCCGTCTTCACCAGGTAATTTGCTATTTTTAAACAAATTTAATGCTTTCAATACTTCATTCTCAGATATTTTTGAGTTGAGAATCTGATTTGTGTCGTCGTCCTTGATTATATCACAGATATTATTGTCATGATTTTCCATTATATTTCTAATAAATACTACAAAATTTGAGTCTAAGTCGCCTTGAGATGGATATATATATATATATATATATATATATATATATATATATATATATATATATATATATATATATAATTAAATTTTTTTTTTATAACGGCGCAAATACAAAACTGTTCCCAACGTTTCGAGCTAAACAAGCTCTTCGTCAGGGGAAGAAACAATATAATTTACATCCACAAAACAAACACTAAACACAAAAGCCAAGAGAAACTCTTGATATATATATATATATATATATATATATATATATATATATATATATATATATATATATAAATAAGCAATAAATACATGCACAATTGAATGCCAATTTATGGCTTATCTCATACTAGGCTATTAATTAAATAACTGAACATCTGGTCACGGAGAAGACGTGCATACTTATATAGGTGTTTCGTTTACATGATAAAACTCATATTTATATAACAAATGGAAAAAAATATATGAAAAAATCCCCCTAAAATAAACAAACACAGCAACTATTTTATTAAATCAACAGCAACGAAATAAATGAAAAAGAAGCACAATGAGTTACTTATAGCTTTAATGTGTGATTTTAGCAACAAATTAAAACAAAACCAAAACTAATAAAAAATATGTCGGTCGCGCTATTAGTGGGTTGGGCAATATACGCAACACCTTTTGAATACCATATACCTGCACTGTACAAAGATGATGAAAATCAATTTTACATTTCTAATGGATTGATAAATTCTGATGGCCGAAACTAATTCACTGTCGACTTGGTCATCTGTTGCTGGATGTACAATTTATTTGGCTAGAAAAAATTTAAGTAAAATGGTCCTAATTACAGTCTCATGTGCCAGTTGTAAAAGAGACCTCTGAAAATCAACATAGATAAGTAAATAGATAGATAGATAGACATTTCTTTCAGAACAAGATTAATTTTATAGATAGTACGTACCTGTATATCGACAGACATGAACATATATTATAAGCCAAGGTTTTTGTGATCCTAAATTTAAAGTCTCTTCCTCAGCTACTGAAGCACGAGAGAGAGAGAGAGAGAGAGAGAGAGAGAGAGAGAGAGAGAGAGAGAGAGAGAGAGAGAGAGAGAGAGAGAATCTCTTTGCATAGGATAAATACATACATGCATGACGGAGTTTCCTTTGTCTTGGAAATTGCTTTTTATTATATGGCTATAACTGGCCAGTTCCAAGATAGAGAGTAAAATACATCAATAATAATTGGGAGGGGGGGGGAGGGGGAGATTTTTTCACAAAAAGTTCTGGTCCCAAAATAGTTTGTCAAAATAGTTTTGCTCTGATTTATACGAAAAAAGAACTTAATATATATCTATTATGTTAGTTTACAAAAATAAATTATCTTGAGGTAAAATAAAAACAAATATTCTATTTAAAAAAGAAAATCCCAGGCATCCCCCCCCCAAAAAAAAATAAATAAATAAATAAATGGTCCGTCCCTTACCACTAGCTGTACTAGCTGTATATTAACTCGACTGTCGGGTCAAAGTACATAAGCTGTGAACACAATTTATAAATCATAGTTTACGCTTAGCTTAATAATGTAAAGGTAAATGCAGTGCAAGAGACTTCCAGACAGTAAATTATTGGGATAGATTAGGTCAATCTAAGTAAGTTATTCGTTTATGCAATTATTTCTTGTGAGTGACACCAAGATTTAGCAATTTTCAAAGCTATATTAATGTATTTTAAGTGTAATACATATAGAAAGTAATTTCAATTATAAAGGACGTCGTTATATATCCCAATGTTGTAATAGTGGCGTTTCTTTTGAACGTTAGTTTTTGCATCCACGAGCTCTGCGTGTGCCCAAAGTGACCTCCATTCAAGTGACACAGGTTTTCAGATCAACTGCATCCCTTCTATACCGATCTCTTATCATGTTAACACAAACACACACATTAGTGTACCCTTTCTTGATTCGACTTCATGTAAGCCACGTCCGTCAGGATGCACTTTTGGGAGCAGGGTGAACTCAGAAATGGAATATAAACGATCAATTGTTGCATTTATTTTCATTCTTGTAGTCGTTACATTTGCGTATCTCAGCACAAACACGAGGACATTTATTGGTGAGTTTTGCAGTGCATTCACATTTTTGACACGAAGATTACAAATTATCCATTGAACGGTCATGGTGGATCTATGTGAATCAATGAGTGGGAACGTTGCATTATAGTTTGGTTGGTGTACTGATATATGTATATATATATATATATATATATATATATATATATATATATATATATATATATATATATATATATATATATATATATATAGTCATGGGTCGATATGTTAATTTAGTATATCTCAGTGTCTTACTGTTAATAGACTGTATGCACTAGTGCTGGGTGTCTGCGATTTTAAGCAGCATGTTTGGTATTTATTTATTTATTATTTCGTTCTTTATTTAATACAGACAGTGCAACAAAACTATTTAGAAATAATTAGATAAGAATGAACCAGTGAATTTATTGATCTGATAAAAGTTCATCCACAATTGTTTAAAAGTCTATGATAAAATTCAGTAATGTTAATTTATCTGGCGTGCGTGTTTGCCATGATACGTGCTTTCTTGTATGGAATTTATCACACAGAGATAACACATACAGACTCAAAACTCGACCTAAGGGCGAGGGTTAGGAAATGAAACTTATTGGAATAAGTTACTATGCTACAGAGTTCTAGCTGGTATTTCTTTCATATCTGTTGTATTATTTGTAAAAACCAGCGATTTTCATGGTTTGTCTGAGAGAAAAGTCATAATCTTCAGAACAAAAAAGCTTGTGTCTATAAATTTTCAAATGTTTTCTATTTGAACATTTGAACTAAAGTCCCGGCTCATTGAATAGATGTAATAGTTATATAATACAATTATAGATAAAGTGTTATAAGTTCTCACTTATCTACCTGGTGTGCTTTAGGGGAGAGATCGAGAGGGCGGAGAAGGCCAGAGAGCAAAATACTATCGTGGGTATTGAATTACTCAACTTCTTATAGAGCCTTCAAAGCTAAACAGGACAACAAAATTAGTAGAGTGTCTGACTTAATAGTAAGAGAAACGCAAGGGTTTCTTTCGTATATATTTGTGCTTGGTATAAAATTCTTAGATCAAACTACTTTGTCTCGCCTGTGATGAATGTCGCAAATGAAAAGACATTATAATCCTAATGTTCGACTATGCGAGGTTATCCAGTGAGGTAAATATATCCCGTTTGCAACAGAGAATTACCCCCAGGGGCAAGGATTATCGCTACAGATTAAAGGCCCAAAAGGTCAGAGGTCAGTGTTACATGAGGCAATTGTGTGTGCTTTTGCAGGGGGGGGGGGACAGAGGGAGGAGATCTGGTTGAACCTTCCGTTTTCATCGATGAGATGAACTCGGACGTTGCTTAGAAGGTTATCATCGGACATGAGATATATTCATGGATTTTGCGGGTTAAAAGCTCTAGAGTCAATGTTACAGTAGTCAATTGATAAATGGTTTTGAAAGTGACTTTCACAGTTCCATGGACAGGTGGTAATCAGAATTTGTATACAAAAATGCAATGGTACGTGGAACATCAATGAAGATTAGAGCTCAAGATGTCAAAGGCAATGTTCATATGAAAATTTATGTTTTTAAAAAAAATGTATTGGTAAATTGCTGCAAAACTTCAAAATTAACTATCTGCTTTATCTCAATGAATGGAATTATGATACAACTTTTCGTCCCAACTGCAACATATGTCGTAAAAGTAGAGGCACAGTTCCAACGTCCGTCCGTATGTCTGTCCTTTCGACTTATGACAAATTTTGTCAAAATTATTGTCAAGCCTATGAATGGCGATACATATTTTTTTATTTTTTTTTTTCTTTCTTTTTCCAGCGGTGACTGCGTGAACAACGTTAAAATGTTGTGCTTAATTTTTTTTAAAGTCATATAGCTTCTTCATCAGTCACTGTATTTTAGAAACGATTTGGGGACAGTATTTCTGTATGCCTAAGTTTGTAGCTGATACACTATGATTTTGTCTCACCTTTCTAATGCAAATCAGTCTCGACACCGCGTTCCGCGAGACTCCTGTTTTTTTTTAAAGAGCAATCTATGGCTGAATGGCCTCGATACTTCGCTGAATAACCTTTCGCAATGCCTAAAATCATTTGGGACCTAAAGAACACACGACAACCATCAGGCTCACTGGAAATCAATAGTTAGAATTTTTGGAAATGGCCTTATCGCATTTTGGGATAGGTTATATCAAACTATGCATACAAGCATGACGTTTTTTAATGGATGACAGGTAACATGGTAAAAGGTCAAAGTAACAGGTTGAATTGTTGATAAATACCTGGTTATGTTTTGAATTGGATATGTAGGTTAGGTTGAAATTCCAATTCAAAGGGGCATAATCAAAGCCAATCGTCGACGGCGAGACAATTAATTAATGGATGTTATGAAATGTATAGGTTGTTATTTATTGAATAGCATCTGCGACAATCCATAACGTTTGTAGAAATCGTTCGTTTTTTTAAGAAAGTTCTCTAAGTTTTGAATTGTAGTTTTCCTCTTTTGACACTGATATCGCTTTCAAGAGCTCTAATGTGGCAACCCCTATTCATACTTTTCAAACTTATATTTTCCAGACCCTGAGATACATGCTGAAGGTTACAGAGCATTTGAACTGACAGGCAATGTTAGACAATATGATAGTCGTGACCTCCGTGATTATTGAGATTCTGCTGGTGAATATAAAGGCAGGAACGATTCCTACCTTGGCCGAAGATCATATGGAGTTATGAATAACACGACATTGTTGCGCGGGTTTGATTTGGAATGGATTGATTAACACAAACGTCGCGTAGAACATATAAAAAATGTGTGTGATTCCTATCCCATAATAGGGAACGCTACAACGCTAAAACCGAAAGATACTTTTTGTATTCAAAGAATTATAACTTTGAATATTGTATCGTTCCTAAGATAGGATGCACATACTGGAAGCAATTGTTCAAGGTTCTGGAAATAGATCATCCTTATTACGACGCGATATTCAGTCAAAAACGGAAAAAGGTTCATAACACGATGCATTTCATCAAGAGATCCCATGGAGAGACGGGAAGATTCGTACAATTTGCCAGGAATCCGTTTTCCCGCCTTTATTCTGCATAAGTCGACAAGATTTACCTCCCTTTATTTAAACCTGCAGCTCTCAATATTGAAATAAGGAGGCAAAGGACAGTGAAAAACAGAAAAGTGAAAGGAGTCTGTGCAAGAGAAATTACCTTTCAAGAATTTTCGGAATACAAAACTTTCACAGAGGAAAATGACTTGCTGTTGAATCCGCACTGGAGACCAGTAAACTCAATGTGTGGCACATGCTCTCAGAACGTGATTCTACTGGTCAAATAAGAAAGTTTCGTGAAAGATTTTCAGTTCGCTCTAAGATATATTGGCGTTGATGGAGATAAATATGAAAGACTTTCCGAAGCGATGACGAAGAAAAGAATAGAATTGTCCTTACCCGGTATAGTGGAGACCGTCCTCAATTTAAACTTTCGACCAAGTCGATGTATGGATGGTAGGGAGATAGCGAGACAAATATGGCTTTCATTTCAAATTCAGGGATACATAGATGTCTTATTGGTCTTCCCCGTGGAACTTTTCGACCCCAAAGTGTGGGATGTATCCAAAAATGGAACATATATATCTGATATTGTGCTAGCAACAATATGGACACATCCCCTTACACGAGAAGAAAGTCAACAGCAACGGCAGACTTTCCTACGCAGTGCATATATGTCCGTAGACAAAAATGTGTTTTCAAAGGATTGTTGAGATATATTCAAAGGATTTTGACCTTTTTCAATACAGCAAAGTGCCACCTTCATAGCTCTGCATTAATAATAGTTTTAGTGTCGAATGAAATTTGAGTTTGTCTCCATTTTTGTCAGAACATTTTTAAGACTATTGTTATCGTGACACACTGTCAGCTGTGTACAGAAAATATTGTAGCTGGTATATGAAAATTATTTCATTAAGCATTATTCATCTTTTGACTTTGACTATATTCGTCGTGCTCGATGACTGTATTCAAACGGGAAAAAAAATATTTGCACTAGTAATCATAGGTTAGAGAAAATGTAATATCGGCTGTGTTATTCAAACGGCTCCGAAAAATGTTGCAATGCACCCCGATAATAAGTTTATTGATCCCTTCCTTGGTTCTGTTAGCATCGGAAGTATTTCATTTTGCATCTGAAATTCCTTTCATTTGCATACGAAAATATACTTTCTCCATGTATAAAATTATATTGTTGCTGCACAAATAGTTATTTTGGTCGAGAAGACAATTATAGTAGTCGCAGATAAAATTGCATTTTAGCTACAAATAGCATTTTCGCGCCGCAAATAATATTTTTTTTTTTTTTTTTTTATATCCAAATATAAAATTTCCGTCATTTCAAGGCAAAGTGAAATACTTCTAGCTGAAATAAAGCTAACGTTATTTTCTCCGCGAGTAATTCTCTCGTAGACAAAATCGCATTTTCGTAGCAATTAAATAAATTTGCTCCTGGTAAATCTTCGTCTGAGACAATCGCATTTTCAAAGTGACTGAAACTACTTTGGAAAATATATTTTTCGTCAAAAAATGGCATTTTTATCAGGAGTAAATTTATTACCACGCAAACTAAGTTATTTTCATCACAAATAAATTATTTTAGCCGCAAATACAATTTATTTCGTATTTTTCTTTGCAATTTTAAACTATTCTCGTCGCGCATACAATTGTATCAACGAATGGAATCTGGCTTGCCGTTTATCTAGTAAAATTGAGAGTACCTCATGCTGTAACTAAAAGGAGACCCTTAATTCCAGATGATCAAGTGGAAGATAAATGTTTGTTTCTTTTATATAGTTATTTACTTATTTATTTATTTATTTATTGAATTTTTTTGTTGAGGGGTGGGGGTAGAGGGGGCGTAACAACTCAGTATAGACCTTTACAAGCTTTTTTCGAAAGGTTATCCCTCGTTGCAAATAAAAAGGGGACAAAACTGTATCTTTTTAGAAGCAATTTTTTTTTTTTTTTTTTGTGTGTGCATAAACAGCTACCTGTGAGTTATTCGGATGGTATACTGTAAAATATTTTCGTATTCTGCTAATGACGTATAAATGTTGACCTTTAAAATAATAAATAACTTGTATATGATTTTAAGTACAATATAGTACATATAGTACTACTTTTAAAGGGTAATAACTCTTAAAATTCATAAGAACCGTAACTCTTGTGATTTTGCTAATCATATATTGGGTATGTTTCGTTCTCTTTGCTATTTCCCATCGTCTCGGCAATGATCCAAGGACTTAAATATGTTTCAACGTTAATTTTGCATCACTTGAGATCAGGCGTAGCTGTCACGTTATGGTCAAATGCAAATACATGGAATGATTTGTTCAATCCGAGCATCCTCGGTCTTTTCTGTAAAAACCTCGGATGTATCACAGTGACAGTCATTTTGACGGTTCACGTGACGAAATACTACGTCGCTGTGTATATAGTAGTAAATTATGGATTAGTAAAATAGACTATATTTCTTAGAATGAATGTGTTTAATTGACATGTTGAAACAGATCATCAGCTACGAACTACTTTGTTGCCCAATAATTGCGTGCTGTTTGGAGTTTTTGTTTTTCCCAAAATGGAAAAATCAACACGCCGAGATGTTTGTTTGTTTGTTGTTTGTTTGTTTGTTTTTTTACATTTAGTGTTTCTTATCGAAATTGCCTATGATTTACCACAAAGCTGTTTCCATAGTTACTAGGTGGGGCAGTTTGAAAGCTTTACACATTTCATTATTGTAGAAACCTTAAAATAACGCAGACCAATAACTGTATTTTAAAAAATAGGTCATCTGCCTGTAAGTGCTTTGCTCTCGTAATGTATTTTCGATTTTCCTCAAAGATAAATATGTCATACTGGAAAGCTCATCAAGGATGTGGCTGAAGCGAAACATGCCTAATGACAACAACTTTTTTTTTTTTTAAATCGCCTATGATATACTGCGAAGCTGTAAGACTGGTCAAAAAATCGCAGTTATTCACATTTGACCACCATTACAGCCCAGGACGCCTTTCAACACCTCAAACTTACGTTGTGTTAACAGCAAGAACTTGATACAAGTATCTATTCTACCATCCACCTCTAATTTCCCGAGACTACTGTGTATTGCATCATTTAACGCCCGATCAGTTGGAACACCAGAAAAACAAACATAACCATAATATCGATATCTTATTTTTGACTGAGACCTGGCTTAATACATCAGGAGATGAGGGAAAATGTTCCGATTTGACACCCGACGGCTACAGGATGATGTCATTTCCGCGCCCCTCACGAGGAGGAGGCATTGCTGTCATTGCCAAAAACACAATCTTCTCGTGTCTCACACTCACATCCAGCTTCAATTTTGAACATACATCTTTTGAACTCGTTCAAGCAACTCTAACACTGCAGAAAAGGTCAGTCCATTTCTTTTGCCTCTATCGCCCACCACCTAGTCGAAAAAATAAATTATCTGATTCTCTGTTGTTGGAACAATTCCCAGCCCTCCTTGAATTTTGTAATTCCACCAAAAGCAGCTTAATGACTCTAGGAGATTTCAACTTCTATTTCGACTGCCCTACAAACCCGCATGTGTCAAAACTCTTAGACTATATTCACATTTTCAACTTGGCACAGTCAGTTAGCATACCAACCCACAGAGGTGGCCACATATTAGACTGGATTGTGTATAGACCTGACGATGATATTTTGAGATCCACTGCTGTCTCCCATGAACTTACATCAGACCACCTGTGCATCATGTGCCTCCTTGATCTGTCTGTCCCATACCCACCACCTGTTTACACTTCAAAACGGAACATCAGCTTGATTAACAGAACTCAACTATCCAACGACATCAGTTCATACCTAACAGCTGTAAAAAAAAATCCCACTGCGGAACAACTCCACAATTGCCTGCGTTCAATGCTTGATAAGCATGCCCCTACAACCTCAAGTCGAGTCTCTGTGAAGAAATGTGATCCATGGTACAGCAGCAATAGCGAGAAGCTACGTGCCGCCAAGAGGGAACGCCGTAAAGCCGAGAGATTGTGGCTGTCATCTGGTCTGACAGTACATAAACAGATGTATGAAGCTGCCAAAAGGAATGTCACCAATATAGTGCATGCAACAAATTCCACCTATTTCAGTACAAAAATCACCGCAAGTACCAGCTGCAAACAGCTTTTCTGCATCACAGACAAATTATTAGCGAAGAACAAATCTACACCACTTCCAACCACAGCCTACCCAGACAGTCTACCAGATCATGTTGCAAATTTCTTCCACGACAAAGTGAAAACTATCAGAGATCAACTTGACGGCATCACACAACCTGACCCATCCTCACCCTATAGCTATGATACAGAATTTCAACAACTCCCATTCACAACATGCGACCCAAAGTCATGTGAACTAGATCTAATTCCTACATCACTGCTATTTGAGTGTTTGGATGCTGTATTGCCTGCTCTGACCATCGTCATAAATACTTCTCTTTCTACCGGTGTTTTTCCATCACTTTTTAAAACTGCTATTGTAAAGCCCCTTTTGAAAAAGCCAACCTCTCATTCATGTCAAAAGTCCTAGAAAAAGTTGTTCTGTCTCAAATAGCATCTAACTTAAATTTACATAATCTCATCAGTAATTTCCAGCCGGCTCATCGCCACTCTCACAGCACTGAAACTGCATTCCTAAAAGTTGCCAATGACCTTCATTCTGATTTGGACGACGGTAAGATTTCAGTTCTCACACTCCTTGACTTATCCGCAGCCTTTGATACAATTGACCACGATACCTTACTTCATCGTCTGCAGCACGTATTTGGCATCCACAGTACTGCTTTATCATGGTTCAAGTCATACCTAACGGAAAGAAACCAAATTGTTTCAGTAAATAATAAACATTCCAGCCCAGATAATCTTTGTTACGGTGTCCCACAGGGTTCGGTTCTAGGACCAGTTCTCTTAATTCTTTACACACAGCCCCTATTAAGCGTTATAAATCGCCACCCTGTGTCCCACCAGCTGTATGCCGACGACACTCAACTGTACAAATCTAGCTGTCCAAATGAAGTCGCTTCCACCATCCAAAGCGTAGAGAAGTGCATCTCTGATGTTAAGTCATGGATGAGGTGTAATAAGCTACAAATGAACGATGATAAAACCGAAGCCATGCTTGTTACCCCGCAAAGAATTTCTCGAGCCCTCCTGTTACCAGAATCAATTAATATCAGTGACACCCCCATTAAATTTAGACAATCACTTAGAAATCTAGGTGTTACTTTTGATAGCTCCCTCTCACTACACCAGCATGTCCTGAACACTTGCAGAGCAGCATACCTGGAGCTGAGACGCATCAGCACTATTCGCAACCTTCTCACAGTTGATGCCACAAAAACCCTTGTGTGTTCATTAGTACTCTCTAGACTTGACTATTGTAACGCTCTTCTTTCTGGTCTGCCACTGTGTCTTCTGCAGAAACTTCAAAAGGTCCAAAACACTGCAGCAAGGATCATTCTTAGAGCACCAAGAACGGATCATACCACCCCACTTCTTCACAAACTCCACTGACTACGTGTTCGCAGTAGAATCAAGCACAAAATAACTTCTCTGTGTTATACTTCGTTGACTGCTTCTGGTCCGAAATACCTCTCCGATCTCACCCACGTGTACACGCCTGCTAGAAGCTTGCGCTCATCATTGGACACTCGTAAACTTAGTATTCCCAAGGTTAAAACTAAGTTATATGGACAACATTCATTTACATATCAGGGCCCAGCTACTTGGAATGAACTGCCTCTTGATCTCAGACACAAAGAGACCACGATCACATTCAAGAGTGCTCTCAAGACACATCTTTTCCATCAGCAAGAATAAATTTGTCATTTACCATTGGCCATTAGTGTTAGATTGAAACTGTATTGTAAATTCATGTTTCATGTTGTTTTGTGTGTAATAATTCATTTGTCTTTGATATTGTTTGTGAGATATTTTCAAGTTTTTATATGTTGTCTGTATGCAAACTGTTTTTTTTAAAAATGCCTTTATGTGCTAACGTTATGTTGCAAAGCGCTTAGAGCTTTTTAAAAGATTAAGCGCACTATTAAGCAATTATTATTATTATTATTATTGGGCGTGGTTAGCGACTGTTTTCTTTTTTGCTTGTTTTTGTTTTAACCAACAGATAATTTGTTCAATCGTAGGCTGGAATCCAAAGCCATTTTAATATGCTATTCTTACCGCGATAACACAGCTATTTTACAAAACATTAAAAATTTCTCTCTATGTCAATTGAATTTTCGTCTGTACCAAACATGTGTAGTATGCCTGTTGTCAACATGACTTGTTTTGTGTTGTTTTATTGTGAGTTTTTTTCTGTTTATCACATATGTCTTCTATTGTTAACACACTTGGTGCATGGTATATGAGAGCTTTCTTGTTCTGTTTTTTTTTTCTTTGTTTTTTCAGAGTGAAATGTTAACCTGAAATAGTGGCTGCGTTATATGAAACTTCTTACTTCCAGTAATGAAGTCTTGTTTCGGAAATCCGCGAAGCTTGGATAGCAATATAATTTTTCATTTTCTCTTTATTCTTCTTCTTTTTTTTTTTTCTTCCCAAAGTGTTTATGAAATGATGTCTAACACACTATCTTAGGTATATTGGCCAGATGATCAGATGTTGGCCAAAATGAACCTCTTGAATTTATCACGAAAACAAATTGTGGCAGATAAAGAAAACTCTTTATTTTGTGTGGATGTGCACACAAGTTCCAGTAAGTGAACTCTCTATTCGCCAATGTCACCTAAGCACGTTGTGAAGCCTTCAGTACATTGTACTAGTACTTAAAACCATATATGTCGTCTTCTCATTAGTATGTTAAAGTCTCGGGCATATCAGTCATGTTGTATCTTCAAATATAACCTCTGTAATGGACATTTCCTGCACAGTTTTCTGCGGGAGGAAAACCATGAAACTATTTTCTTTCATTTGTAAAACACACACACACACACACACACACACACACACACACACAGAGACGATATCTTCAATGGATTGCAACTTTTGGAGCGTTAGATGATTCTTTCCCAAATAACCAGTTCTTAATGCTATGATATAACATGTACAGAATTTATAGAAATGCAGTTGGCGGCAGCCTTCTCGAATGTGTTCGTTCCGATCTTCGACTGAGGTAATGGACTGATTTACAATTCAAAGACGTAGAAAATCTACCTATTAAGATTACCATTTGAAATGACGAATGGTTGATAGCTGGGGTTTATAAATTCCCAAATGTCACAAACCTATGTTTTGCAACAGACTTTATTAATACATTATATAAAGTCTATACAAATTTGAAAATATGGTATTAAGAGACCTCAATTTTTGATTTGCTAAACGCTAGCAAGGGGAAAAAAAACCCTCGTTGATATTTGTGATACACAGTATCTTCATAACATGGAAAATATTCCAACTTGCTTTGTGTAAAATTTGAAACCATCTCTTGTTGATGTAATTCTCAATAATACACCAGATAAATATGTAATATGTGCTGTGACACTGGCATAAGCGATTGTCATTATATGAGTATCATAGTTTTTAAGCGACGTACAGTATCAAAAATGAAATCAAAACGGAAATAGCGCAGTTTTTAAATTCTGGAGGGGGGGGGGGCTCTTGGGGGATCTTAGTCGAATACCCTTTCATATATCTCATATACTTGAGAAATCAATGCTGTTTATTGGGCGCATGACAGGTTATAGAAGAAAAGCAACACACACACACACACAAATTGTGTTTTAAAAAAATACTCCATATATGAATGGACACTTTTAAAAAGCAATAAATCGTAAATGGATGTTATTCAGAAAATGTAACTTAACAAATGCAAAAGAAATTAAAACTGAAACAAATAAAAAATTCAAAAAAACTATGTCACAAAATTATAAATATAATCTATAAAGCTGAACTTCTTTAAAGATGTGCATGTCGAACAAACTCAACTGATTTCTGGCCAACAAATTAGTCCAAATAAAGGTACAACAAATAGTAATACCAGCCTACTAGTGGAAAGAGATACAATTATATCAAATCATCAAGAAGTGTATAACATTTTTAATGAATTTGTTTTCTCCACGTTCCTAAGGATATTGGTAATGAGACTCGTGGCCTTATTCTGCAAATGCACCCCTGTCTCCCTAACAACTATAGTACTATACTATCAATTAAGAAAATCTCAGTTTTTAGAAAGTTTCAGAAGAAAAGACTGCGCCATATTTAAGTGCATTGGTAATTGGCAAGCCAGCTGTCACCTAAATTTCTACATTTGTGCAAACCACTATCGTTTCAAATCTTTTAAACACAACCATTGATTCCACTTCATTTCCAAAACAATTAAACTAGCAAGAGTAAGCACAGCGTATAAGCAAAATGATCAATTAGATGGACGTAATTATCGACAAGTCAGCATTTTGCTAACTGTGTTTAAACTCTTTGAGAGAGCAATATGTGCACATCTGAACGTTGCGGATTGGACGTCTAAAACTAAAGGCAGAAAAGCCATATACTATGGATTTATCACGTTAAATTTTAATGTGTGTCTCATGGTGTGACATTTCTGTGACCCAACTACCACTAACAGACTTGAAAACTCCATTTCAGATCACTTAAATTTGTATATCAAGACAGCAATAGTACATATGAGGAACTGTAAACAAAAGCAAACTCGTCTTCTTTGCATGTTAACAGGCTTACCCATAAATAACATTATCCCTCTATACCTGCTTACTCTTTTAAAAGTCAAAGATATCTAAATTTTATTTCAGGTATGTAGATCTGGTAGACATACCAAGAGCGAAAAAAGTCAGAAATGGTAAAAACAGTTTTAGTTCAGTCAAATAATGTGTATGGAAGTAACTTTCAAATAATGCATGAACGTATCCTTCTATTCATAATTTTACATTTGGCTGAAAACCTTTAGCTCTTCTTATGCATGTGTTACTTTATTCCTTTTAATTGTTTAGAGCTTTTAGTTTCAGTACAGCTATATATGATGTTACTCTATCATATGTTTTATTTGTATGTATATGCATGCATGTGCCATGTAAATTAAAGCAAACTTATGCGAAACGATTTATCACGATGTCACGATGTGGTATATATATATATATATATATATATATATATATATATATATATATATATATATATATATATATACATATTTATATATATATATATATGTGTGTGTTTGTGTGTGTGTGTGTTTCAATCTATGTATGTACGTGGGCGTCTATATGTATGTATAAGTAATTTGTACAGCCTTGTACAATTATATGTTACTGTATCTATTTCTGTATTGATTGTATGATTGTTCGCAATTTGTCTTGTTGTATGAATATTCCTGAATGTTATTTCAATTATAAATTGTTTTTAAGTAGTGGAAGTAAAAGCTCATTAGAGCTTGTGTTTTATATGTTTTAGTCATATGCATCAACTTTTTTACAAAAATCTCTTGACTTTACTTGACCAGACAGGAAGACTCAACTTATGCATATGGTGACCGTACCGCAATGCACTATATCTTATTAGTGACAATGCGTGCAAAATGTGCCATTCATTGTCATCGGCTTAATAAGATAAAGAAAAACTTCATATCGAGTATATATATATATATATATATATATATATATATATATATATATATATATATATATATATATATATATATAACGTTCATAGAACTCGACAGACATTAATATACATTGCTTCAAAAAGGCCGTTGAAACTTACTAACATATACACTTGTTTATTTAAGACAAATGTAGTTGAACGTATCTTTATTAATTGAGGCAATAAAACTAAAGTAGTCGGTTATGCTAATAAAGTAAATAAAATGTCAAATCAAAAGTAAACACTGTATTTACGTATGGATTTGCTTCTCATTGGACAACCAATCACGTCACCATTGAGGCACGATGTGGGGAATTTTCAAGGTCTTACATGGATGCCACCTGAAAGAAAATTTAATATATACAATAAACCTTCTATTGCATATATAAACATGTACTTTTTTCTTTGTTTGTTTGTTTTTTTTTTTTTTTTTTTTTTTTTTTTTTTTTGTCGAAATATACATGCTTACGATTTCCTCATAAAAAGCAGTTTATTTATTCAATTGGTGAAAAGCTTTTCCTAACATAATAGTAGCCACTGCACTAGTTTGATTGATGTAAATGGATTAGCTTTGTTTTGTACGCCTATATAAAGTTCAAATTTGATGGATTATACATAGAGCGTGTACGTATATTGCATTATAAAAGTAGCTAGTTCCGAGTTCTCGACAAAACAAAGACGTATTTCATTTACTATAGAAAAAATAGACTTGAAGACAAAAGGAATCGAGGTAAGAACCAATGATTCTTATTAATCAAAAAAATCTGAATTCCTGCAAGTATAAATATTTCTTGAATGGGCATTCACTACATGTACTAGCTTGAACTGACAGGCACATGACTATACATGTACTGAATAATCGTAATTTATATCTTGCACTTTAAATGTGTGTGTGTGTGTTTGTGTGTGCGTGAGAGAGAGAGAGAGAGAGAGAGAGAGAGAGAGAGAGAGAGAGAGAGAGAGAGAGAGAATATGGTAAGGTATTTGTAACCTTGTTAAACCAACCGATCTGTTTTCTCTATTCATGTACTACGATTTTAGTTCTTGTTAGAGAATTAATTTCTAATTTTAATGTTTATAATTGTTCATTTATAATTCAAGCAACATTTTCAATTATATTGAAATGTATTTAAATCTAACATGTTTTGTTTAGTAAACTTGTACCCAGATAGACCTGTCGACCTAGTCCAACTTTCTTTCTCTCTATGTTGGTTTGTCTTGTTTAGTTGTATGATATTGTGTGGATGTAATGAAATGTGAAACGATCATTGCATGGAACATTCAAAAGACACTGGGATTGGTAATAAGCAACTCACAACACATTTTGCATTTAATTATGACATCAAACGTATAAAATACGAAAGTTATTCCTGCGTATCTATTACAGAACCAACGAAATGCAGGTGCGAATATTAGCTGTTGTTGTTCTGATGGTTTTGGGAAGTACAGTAGAAGCTCAGTTCCCAAATGAAGGCAAGTCTTCTCAGTTCGCAGTTGGTTCAACACACGCACGGGTATCGTAAGTTAAAAGGAGACGTGATCTAAGTAAACAAAAACTGTGCTATTTTCTTTTCTTTTCGTTTGTTTGTTTTCTAATCCCGCTTCCATGAGCGGCGTCCACCGCTCCGTTCACATTGTCGGGCCTTTACCTCCTACACGACTTTACCTATTGGCATCAAACTTGCACTGTGGCTGTATCTTGAGATAAACATGTGTCGCGCACTAAAACTGTATTGCTGTGACGTAATTTCCGCAGTATAATAGAAATTCTGTTACAAAATCGTGTTCTTGCTCTAATTTTAATATTTGTTCACCTATTGACATAAAACTTTCAATCTGTGTTTTAAACGCCGCTTTGAGAATTAGGAGGTTTGTATAATTCAGTTTGTTTGTTCGTCAGTCCGTCCGTGAGTCATGAATCAGTTAGTCCTTTTCTTCGTCTTTGTCTGGGTGTTACCTTCAATACCACTCCATTTACTGATATCAAACAATGTGGGTGCAACGTGTGTCGTATTTTATGACAGGGTTGTTGTGATCTACTTTCCACGATTTATTAAAATGTACTTTAAAATAGTGTGCCCGTGCTCTGATTCCAATATCTTTTCACATATTGCCATTAAACATTTCAATTTAGATCCATCTTAGAATGGACGTTTGTTGCACACCAAAACAGCGTCCCTGTGACATACTTTTCAGGCTATACAATTGCTTAAACATCGGGTCTGCCCTTCATGCACGGGGTGTGACATCTACACTTCTACACCTATTGACATCAAACTTAATCTGTAGGTACATCTTCGGATGAAAGTGTGTCCTGTATCCAAACTTGATCACTGTGACCTGCATTTCAAGGTATACCACATTTTTCTTAATTTATGCCGGTCTTAATTCCAAAACCTATTTACACTAAAATGTGTGCATCTCGGATGTACGTACTTTATGCACGTAAACTAAACTTGGTCACTGTAACATCTTTTCTGGGATCTTACTGAACACTACTTAAACAGTAATGTCTGTGCTCACATTTACTAGGCACCTTTGTCGCCCTTTTTATTATATGCTCAAGGTAGCTATAAAATATCCTTGTTTACAACAACATATACATTACTGTTGCTAAAAGGGTTCTTACAACAAGCTTTTGTTCAGATTATATGAAGACTTTTTGGGTGATTAGATGGAAAGAACAACTGAGATAAATGATGTGAAGTTGATTGCGTCAGTAACCCAAGCCAATACATTTTTCTCCATATACGATTACTAGGATTTTGACTCTTAACAACACGTCAAATCACTAGATCTAGACAAGCCTTCAGTGTGAATCCAAATGTTGTATTTATATAAAGTATTATTATTATTATTATTATTGACACATTGTCTTACAATACTTACAATAAACATAAAGGCATGCAGTATACAAAATATGCTGAAATTTGAAAAGTACACACACACACACACACACACACACACACACACATATATATATGCCTGTAGGTACGTAGGTACGTACAGAACGTCACCAACATAAACAGGTTAGAGCTATAATTCGTTTCAAGCGGGAATCCAAGCCGTGCCAGGAGTTATATGGCACCTATAGCCTAGCTCGTCCTGGTTGTTTTGTTACAGGTCTCATTTTGCAGCTAAATCATTTACTTTGGAACAAAATTTGTTCAAGAGTTCTATTTCTTTTACCATTCTTTTTTTTTACCTAAATTTATCTTTTCATCAGTGAAATTAAGATTTGAAATGTGTGTAGTTATTACTAATGAAAGACAGAAAAGTATTCTAGAAAGAGCCAGTTTTAATATAGCCTCCCAAAAATGTTTTCATGTTTCTAGAGAATCTTTACAATCTGAACAGTAGGAATCCTGAATAATAGCAATTTTGGAAAGATATATAGTGCTTGCCAAAAGTTCTATGAATTCATTGGAACTGGAACTATCGAAATTTTGAATGTTTTGGGACTGAATAGATATTTTAAAAAACAGTTCTTTTTAAATCATGTGATTCTGTATGTTTAAATCATTGTTGCATTTTTGTTGAATTTTGGGTATTTCCTCGTTATCTTGGATTATTTTGTAAAACATATATATTAACAGCCTTTGTCATATTTTTTTAAGTTTCATCATTGCTACGACTCTTATATCAGGCGGGTATAAAATCGAGACAATACCTCAGGATAGACTCTATGGCTTATGGTCAAGAGCTAAACTCAGATTTTATTTTCAACAAAATTTATTATCGTTTCAGAATAATGAAAATGCTCCTAAATAAAGATGATAAAAAGCATGGACTATCCATGGAAAATGTAGTAGGCAATTATTAATTGGGCCTTTAAGAATGAGGTTGTCCATTTTTTTAAACGATTATTTTCTATATTTAGGATATCCAAAGCAACAAGTTTCTTCGGAGTATCAAGCGCAAAAAACGTTTGGCGTGAGCAACAGCCATGTAAGAATCATCAAACAAGAAGGGGATCTACCAGTCCATGGTGGAAGTGGAAGAAATGATCCCTTCGATCCCCTTCTGTCTGATCCACTGAGCTTCTTTGACCTTTCGGGACTCGGTACATCTGCTGAACTTGTGAATATGTGGCTCCAAAACGACCCCGTTGAAACGGGTCCATTCATTGACTTTGGTCTAGGGTTACCTGCAGGTGCGAGACCTAACACAGTCAGTCAAAACATATTGGACAATGCGATCAAGGAGAAAATATCTCTCGCACAGCCGCTTCTTCCAAAGGATCCAGTTGGCAAGGCCGCGCCTGCAGTTGGTCCAGTTATTGACCAGTGGTTAGACACCGGTCGGTCGGCGGCTGGTCCATTGCTCCACCCTGGGGTTGGAATTGATCCATTCGGTGATGTTTCACTGGAGGCCGTTGGTAGAGTTGACCCCCTCAGTTCTGCTCATGGACATGCTATGCACAACCAAGTCCCACAAAAACAGCCAGTTATTAAGGACCCTGTGCTCCAAGGACGACGTGTGATTGAATCCATTCTTAGAGGAAATTCAAGAGTCAGTATACCCTCAAGTGTGGATCTCCCATACTTTGGATTGGATACCGTTGGAAGAGAGTCAAGTTGGAGAGGAGATGGACATGAAACACCATCTGTTGGAGGGCTCCCTACAGGTTAGTGCGAGTAATGAGATAAAAAAATTTTAAGGATATTTCTCTGATAAAGGAAAATGTGGATCATCCAAGGGGCATGATAACTCTCTAAAATCACAAAATTAGTGTCAAGCGAGATTTCTCGTAGACACGCGATAGGTTAGTTAAAAGAGACTTTTTTGTCTGTCCAAGAGCCTAAATACTCGTGCACTTTGTCTTACAGAATCAACGGAATCACCACCCTGAATTGAAAACATCATATGAAAAATAGATATTGAACAATGTTTGAGGAAGGCGATGTTTTTATTTGTTAGTACGAGCACACTATCAGCTCAATCAAAACTAGGAAAGGTTTCAAAATAATATTTTTATGCCAAAAAATCATCAAGCATCCTGCAATTATCAGAAGAGAATTCTGTGAGGAAATGAGAACAAAACAATACAAATTTATACGGAATTCGAATCGAATCCATGCGAGTCATACTAAATCCCTAGATTACCAATAGATATGTCTTGACCTTGTTTACTCGAATATAACACACATCAGATTACGGTCAATATAGTCGCAGATCTGCAAGTTCATTTTGGTTCCACCCCAGAGTTTCGCAGTTTGTACTGGGTTCAGAATTTATAGAATCCTTGTTATTAATAAAGATATATGCATTTCCTTTGGGAGATTTAAATAACCTACAATTTTATTTATTTTGATATCTGAATGATGGGGGTTGATTTGGGTTTGAGGGTACACAGCAAGACTTTGCTTTACTTCAGTGGTGCATCTGACTGCTACCTCTGGATGGCTATTTTTACTCCTTGAAACTCAAAAATAAATTAGAAAACAATGAGGCGATGACCGTTTGTTGGATATTTTTAAAATTTTACAAAACAGTAGTATCCACACTGTGAAAATTCGTTTTTGTATTTCAAGGACAGGCAAAATTAATGTACTTTGTGCTATTTCAACTACATTTTCTCAGCACACAGACTGTCTGCTTGAGACAGCATATGGTGTTCCCAATAGTGATAAAACTAAATGTCAGTCCAAGTAGGTCAAAAGACATAAAAATTAATGGTAACTTTCTCTACAGTGTGAGAATTGTAAAGCAAACAAACTTTGATCTGTGCCTTCCCCACTTTCAACTATGCTCTAAAATCCCAGAGCGGAACCTATTTGCCGGCAGATCAGGGTCTCCGCTTTTCACTTGAAATCGTATCCAGAACAATAGTGCATATCCTGATCTACCAACGCATTGTGCGTTTAGGTCGAGGCTGTTAGTAGTTGGGCGCGGATTATACTTGAACCAGTACGCAATGCGCTTTTATGTCTGAATTCGGAACAAGTACATTTTGTAAAACAGGCAAAATGTCTTTATCATTTACTTGCCTAGAGTTATCTAAGTTTATTTATTTATTTATTTCAGCATATTAAGATGTTGATTGGAGATGAGACAGTGAATTGATATCAACGAACCTGCTCTTGGGAGTGCAATATCCATCCAATGTTATCAATTACTTTGTATTATTGTTGCCATGTAATATGGATACTGTTGTACCAGTGCATATATATTAAAGAGTTTCTTGCAAGGATCTTAAAATGTCTTGTCTTAGTTCATATCAGTAGTAAGATGATTGATGAATCCCACCCACCCATCTTCGTTATTGAGCTTCCCCTCGAAAATATGAAAGTATATCAGCAGAAAGTAACTGATAATTATCAACTATCTTACTATTTGTTCAAATACTACCAATGCTACTTCCGCTATTGTAAATTTAGTCCTGTGCAAATAAATGGAACCTGTTAAATATGTCAGTTGTAAAAGAGAGAACAAAATAAATGAGATGGATAAACGTGGAAAAAAGATCGGAAACTTTTGTTACGCACGCGTTTATATATATACGGTATCGTGGAGCAGAATACAACAGTTTGGCAAAGGGATATACAAAAGAGACAGGTATCAGTCTTTTTGATAAATATACTTCATCTTTCCTTTTATTGCATAATAGAAACGGAATTCGTAAAACTGGGATTTCTTGTGGGTCTCATTATTCTGCTGATGTGTTTTTTAGTGTCTTTATTTAGTGTTTGGAAGATTGCTTACGCTATTTTAGGATAAATAATGCAAGTATTTAGCTATTTTAAGAGTACAATAACACGAACAATCATATTTAACTTACTTTTACCGGATGATTTGACACATTATAATTCGCTAATAACCTAGAAAGCATCCCCAAATCGAGAGTTACTTCCCTTAAAACATAAATAACAATAAACTAATCAATGTTAAGGAAACGCTTTATTGCTTTCAAAGGTGGCGCTCTATGGTTTCGTACTTTGCATAGGGTTAGATTTTTAAAGAAAAAGAATTTCATTGGTTTTCTTCGCTGGCTATCCTGGCTATTTAAAACGACCTTGCATATCGTAGGTATTGTTAAAAGAATTTTTAATTCCCTTTAATTTGGTGTATGATTGATGGGTGTAGTCTGGATTATAGAGTATACAGCTTGGCATTACTTCCGATGTGCATCTATTTAAAAAAACTGCTAGCTCCGCTTGGTCATTTTCAATTCCTGGACTTCAAAGGTAAATTGTAAAAAAAAAAAAAAGAACCGATAACCTTTTTCTGCTTTTTATATATTCTGTAATTCATTCATTGCACTTTCAGAAGCTTCTATTGCCTACTCTGGCAAAATTATTTTTCCCTATTTTAATAACTGCTAAAGACAATGTACTTTGGACTAGTTCAGGCTGATTTTTCAAGCACATAGGAGCAGCCATTTTGATCTGTGTGCTTAGATCATGTACAATTTCCACAAGTACAATATGTAAGGAAATTTCAGCTACAGTACTTGAAAGTAGCATAGAAGTATGCCAACATTTTCTCCATTTTGCATGCTGCAGATGCAAACAACTTCACCTTACACCTGTCACTCTGTCAGAAGTACATAATATCTGTAGAGCGCCACCAAAAAGATGTTTAAGCATATTATCATCTTGGAACAAGTTTGTACTGTGTGTCGATGTCAGTTGATAAGAAGGAAAGAAATATAGTAATTTCAGTTTCAACTGAGTATCTAGACTTTACTTTAGGTCCGTGAAATATTCAGACTTTTGTTTCTTGCATATATGTATAGATGTATATACTATAATAAAACTGTGGCCGATAGCAAAGCTCGCAGAGTTTAGATCCCTATGTTCCAGGTTCTTTACTGGTTGAAACAGACACGAAACTATACTCTAGTGTTCTCTTACAATGATCTAAAGCAGGAGAATAAGAAACCTTTTTTGATATCATTCATCTGTCATATATTTTTTTTTTATTAGCTTCAGCAAGGGGTTAGGTCTAGCAGTGACTTGTAGGGTTACCAGTTGCCATCTGGCAATAGTTTTATGAACGCAGATTTTTACCTTTGAATTAATAGAATAATTATACAGTTTTTCAATTTTCTTTGTCATGTACACGTCTATTTGGACTAATTACCATACATTATGGTCATAATAACTAAAATAACAGCTATTATCAATAATATTATCATGATTATTCTTTTAAGAACATTGAGCTTGTTGCCAAGATTATGTTTTGGGACTCAAGATGTTTAGAGCCACTCACAGGAGGCATAATTGTAAATATTAGGTTGGGGGGTTTTTTCCATTAAAGTTTTGTTTTTTCAGGGAATGCGTTTGAAGGGGAAAAACATGTTGGTCACATAATTGTCAGCCTCCTTCAAAATTACAAATTAGCTGAGGTGCTGAAATATATCTCTGTAACATTTGGATTTCACCCTCTTATCGACGAGTAATTTAGTTATTGGAAGCCTTAATTGTTGAGGATTGTTTACAGACAAGATTAAAAGGACATATATTTTCTCAAGATGTAGGGACAAGTATGATATAACCCTATTAATAGATACTCATTCTACAAAAATATAGACAGTTACTTGATAAGTGAATGAGGTTTTGAAGCAAAGTTTTGCTCTCATTCAAGCAGCAGCAGGGGAAAGGCGATATTATTCAAGCATACATTCAAATATGAAATATTGAAAGAAATAAAGGATTCAGGGTGAAATTATATTATTTAAGATGCTAAAAGATAATATAAAAAAATATTAGTAGCAATTTATGGACCAAATGAAGACAATCTAAATTTTTTTAAACAACTATTTGCTTCAATAGAGAAATTGGATAATTCATCAATAATAATTGAAGGAGGTTGGAATGTACCACTGGATTATGTTATAGATACACCTAAGTATGTAAATAATAATAATAAGGATGCACACAACCAAATACATTAAGCAGGCATTTACAAATCCACCTGCCCGACGAGTCCCGGGGCAAGCTCAAGTTCGGCTCGGGCAAGCTCAAGTTTCCAAGGTACTTGCAGCGGGCAAGTCCACAAAATTGAGAGAGAGAGAGAGAGAGAGAGAGAGAGAGAGAGAGAGAGAGAGAGAGAGAGAGAGAGAAAGGGGTCGTGTTCCGTTCGTAATGCTTTATGTTCTGCAAGTTTTATACCCTGCGATCTCGCCACAGTACATATATCATCACCTTTATTTCGTGTTTATATGTAAAGCATTCTTCTATTACGTAACTGGCCACAGTTTCTTTTATCTATCGTATGTCATTTCCAGCTTGTAGGCAATGTCAAGGTCAGTCTTGCATTTTATCGCGCAGACGTGAGAATGTGAATATTTACTATTTAAAGCAAGTTTTGACAAATAAGGAAAAAATATTTGTATTTTAACTTATCAGTTACATTTTAATCGTAATATTTGTATGTATCCAGGATTCGCCGACTTACAGGTCCAAACCTATCCTCGGGCAGTTTGTGAGCTAGCCGACTCTAAATAATCGCCTTGTCAAAGATTGTTTTCAAGCATGTTGCCGATTGAAAGGTGAGCAGGGGTTAATTGTTATTAAGATAACTCGTGAGGAGTCTTTGACAAGTGTGTTTGGAAATAAAAGGCACTCATCTCTAACGATTAACCACAAAGAGGATTTTGTTAAAAGCGTGATCGATGTACTGAAAATGTATCACCCACAAGCCGTGTTTATGATCTGTTGTTTACGTGATAATTGCAGGAGACCGATACATATTTACTGCTTGGCAAACAATTAAATGGAAACAAATAAGTGTTCTCAATCCCAAAAGTCGGCTTGTCAAATATTTGGATGAATGTCGCCGATTTCAAGGTGACTAGATGATTAAGTAAATGGATAAAATAAGTGTTCAGAAATCCTTCAGTTGTGAGTATAAATAAATTATTACAAGCATTCTAGATTTCATTATTGTTGATGAGATGCGTCTGCTATCTTATCTAGGCAAAAAAAGGGAAACCTGATGAAGTTTCTAGCTCTCATGCAGGGAATTACAAATTTTATAAAAGTTTTCCTCTCCTAACTATATCTGCAATTTAATCCTTTCTCATCTACGCATATATATCTACATGTATTATTTACATATATACTTTTATAACTTTAATTATCGGCATATGCTTTTAAGGTGCCAACAAAGATTAAAAGAAAACAAAAGTTACAATAAATATAACGCGAATTCCTTAAAATATCTCATATTTTATTTTATCTTATTGTTTTACTCATGTTGGGATATTATATTTGGAGCAAGCTCAAATTTCCCAAGGGCAAGTTACTTTATCCAAATTTTATAAACTTTGCAAATCCCTGCATTAAGTAATGGAAGAATTTGACCTTATAGATGTCTGGAGAGAGAAGAGCCCCACTCTCAGAAGATATAGATATAGAGAGGTCCTGTAAAAAAAAAGCCGGCAAGGTTTGATAACTTTCTGATATCATGAGACCTTTAAACATATCTGCCAAGTTCTAATATTGACATCTATTACAAACCTGAAAATTCTCTTGTTTCCATCACCTTTCAATTTAGTGACCAAATAAGAGGACAACGTACATAGAAATTTAATAATACCCTTTAAATTGACCTCTGCTACTATTGATCAATACAAAACGAATAATGGTAATTACAATCATGATACAAGCATGATTCAACCTATTTTAACATAAATGATCAATTGTTGTAGGGAACTTTGAAACTAATGATGGGCGGAACTTTGAAACTAATGATGCGCGGAAAAATTATATCATACCCCACTTCATATGGCTTGGTGCAAAAAGGGGTTGTGGTAATGAATTAAGAACAGCAAAATATATTACTTGGAATCACTCTGATCGTTTTATACTTCTTGGAATTAAATATGACTTAAGCAATACTACTGGGGTAAATTATACAGAGAAAATTGAATCTATTAAAAAACGACTTGCTAATTCATCCTTTAAAAACCTGTCTTTGGTTGGATAAATCACAGGAATTAAATCTTTGGCTTTGCTTACGCTTGTTCACTGTTTTATGGTACTTTCTGGTCCTCCAAAGGATATCATGCAACATATTCAAAGATTCTTTTTTTAACTTCCTTTGGAGTGAAAAAGGTGACAAAATTAAAAGCAACATTCTAGTCAATAACTATCAAGATGGTGGGCTGAATATGCCACAGATTCAATCTTTTTGTTATGCACATAAGATCATGTGCATATAAATATTAGTTGGACCACTCCACCATTCACCTTGGAAACTTCTTATAGACATACTTGAAGAGTTTGGAGGGGACAATATTTTTGTAAAGAAAGAAAGACTTCACAAAGTTTCACAGAAATTCAACAATCTTTGGAAAGATGTGTTTTTTGCATGGTCGGAATTGGATAACTATCCCACAACAATCCTGAACATATTTTATCAGTGTCACTCTGGGATAATAAATATATCAAGACAAATGATAATACAATCTTTCTGAAGAAATGGTGTGAAAAGTCTGTATTATTTTATTAATGACATAATTAAGGAAGATGGCATGTTCCCTGCATGCAACGAGTTCATACAAAAATGTAATATCGATATTACTTTTGTATGGAGTTCTTGACGCAATACCAGGAATTTGGAAAAACACTATTAGAAATGCTATGAAATTAGAATTTCCACTACATGAAAATACAAATCTTCTCAGAAAGCAGGATAAAATTGCAAAATCAGTTTATACGTTATATATGAGGGAAAAAAAAAGATTTTCAGTTCAAATAGAAACTAAATGGAGTTCTGTTTTAAATCAGAATTACTCACACTAAGATTGGGAATCAATATGTTTCCTTTCCTTCTCTACTATTGAGGATACAGGACTTCAGAGTTTTCAATATAAAGTTCTCCACCGAAGTATCTATACTAATAGTAGATTGTTTAAAGTGAAAATCTCTGAATCATCATTATGTACTTTTTGTAATGAAGCTGAAGAGACTCTGCTTCATTTATTTTTGAGATGTCATTTTGTGAAAACAGTATTGATACATTTTATGTCAGTTCTTGGAGATAAATGTTATATTGAGTTAGATGTAACCGCCGATAAGATATTATTTGGAATTAGAATTTCACCACAATTGGAGATCAATAATGTAATATGGTTGAATACGTTAGATGAATCACTAATGAAAACATGTTATGTTATGTTTACAAGCAATTTATTAAAGAAGATACTCAAATTTTACACTGAAAGAAACAATTTTAATAATTTTATGCCATTAGTATGTATCTGACATGAAAATAAATTAAATTAAGTTACTTAGTTGGAAAGATTTGAACGAAATGTTCTAATTTGAGTTTTATGTGATTGACATATAACTGATTTAGGAGGTCTATGGGGAAAATGATTGGACTATAGATCCAAAATACTCCAACAGTGTAGGTTCGACTCCCGTCAGAGATGTGCAATCGTTCCTTTATTAATTGATCACACCCGCTAGCTCTCGTCGATTCGTTGTTAGTATTAGCGTGTAATCGGGCTGCCTGGTATGAGTTGTTACTTGGGATTATGAAATAAAATAGGTTACAAGGGACCAGCGTGGAAACTACTTCATATTGCAAGTCATGAGAAACTACCAGTGCACCATAATTCTCTATGACTAAAGCTTGAATTACATTTGGCTCGCCTAGCATCTGAACTTAGATCCAGGCTGTTTTGAGATAAGAAACCAATCACAGTGACAGCCCTCTCAATTCTACGTAAGAAAGCAACGAATCCTGTCTCTGGGGACGAACAGGTGCACTGGTCTCCTCAGAGACCATTTTCCCATGGGATTAGTCGACTTATGAGAACAGATGGGACTTTTCTACAATGTGAGAAAAAAAGGGTCAAAAATTACAATGTCAAAGGTTATAGGAACAGAGACACTTGTAAAATTCATGTGTAAAACTGGATTCATTAAAAAGGAAAAAAAATACATTGCATGATCATTTTACAGTTGACAAGCTCATCTTTGAGGTGATAAATGCAGACCAGCAGGATAATCTATTATCAATGAAACTTTATATATTTCATAGATTGCATCATCTCTTCAATCCCTTCTGAATAATAAATTATTTCATGCTTATACTAACTTTTTGATTTGCTAACTTTGAATCTTTAAGAGGGAATTAATAAATTGAAGTCCCTGAAGGTGTTTTAAAACTAAATGTATTTTCGGTAAATTCAATTTCAGTGTTTGTCGACTCGTTGTATAGAGATTTGATGAATCGTATACGACTTTCAAGCTGTAATAAAGAGGCAGTGGAAATAGATTTTCTAACATTATCTGTATCAAAAGTGACAGTAATATCCCTTTCATACTTTGAGATGTCATGTTTTGCTTGATCCACTGGGAAGAATTAAATAGCTAATGATTTGAATGTTATTATCACTGAAAGCCAATAGCAAAGAAACTATGTCGATATCCAAAACTAATATTTACTCATTTTCGACATGGAGGGTTTGAAAGTATGACCTAACATAGTTGTTTGAAAAGCAACATACAATAAAATATAAACATTATCTTATGTATCTCTGTTATAAAAAGATATCCTTTCGCGTTTTAAAAGAAACGATGAGAGATTTACATATAACGTTCAGTGCTATTGAAATCAGAGACTTTGTTATCCTGAACATACAAGAATATTTTAAATAAGTGACTGTACAGGAAGGCAAACTGGTACACAGCTAGATAGTATATGTGCTGTAGCATTTGCTGATGATATTGCAAATATTACTGATACAATTATGTCTTCTAGAAACAAATAAGAGTCTTAAAAAAGTTTTGTCATACTTATGGTACGAAAGTACATTTGTCGAAAATGAATTCAAAGGTTTACAGTAGAGAAGTGTGTATAAAGAAAAATTAAATATTTAATCAACGGAGTGACATTATTGAATTTGTACCATTTAATAAATATTTATAAACATTAATTTCTTCTACTCTTCAGGGGTCAAGATATTGTCTGAAACAGAAAATAAGACTGTAGGGTATTTAAACATTTTACATATGGCAAAATAATGCTCTTTTTATTGATCACATGGTTCAATGAACTTTATTATATGGTTCTGAAATATAGGGATATAAATATGTTCTTTATATCGAAAGTTTTCAAATTAATATTTGTAGATATATTCTTAGGGTGAACAAAATTACTCGGAGAGTTAGTTCGTTATCCATTTCTGTATAAGATAAGATGTACAGAGTATCCAAAAGTTACAAAGATGAGTGAATTCCAGAATCCAAACTCATGATATAACGTGTTGAAATCATTGGACGAATAAATGAGGATAACTTGGGCTACTCATGATACAAATTTCTTTTTTCGATAAAGATTTGGCAGGGAGTGGGAGATGAAATATTATTTCTTCGAACTGTGAAAGACGATTAATGATTAATATGTATTAATTTCCAGTACTGGCAATCTGAGGTAAATGATAACAATAACTTAAAGTTACACAAAATCGTGAAAACAGACTTGAACTTAAAAAACTACTTGATGTCAAATATCGCATTTAAATGCAGAGTTGCAGAGTTATGTAGACTAATATGTTCATGTCACACTTTGGCTATAGAGGTAGGAAGAACAAATAATATTAAGAGAGAGGAATGGTATTATGGGTATTGTCTTCTGGTTCGTATTTACACGGTCAAAAATGAATTTCATTTAATTGCCAAATGTCCACTGTTGAAAGATTTAAAATAAAATTTTAATAGTTTCATAACTAATGTAAATAAATTCCAGATATTTTGAAATGCAGTGACCCAACAATATGTTGAATCAGTTCAGCTTATTGTGCCTTTAATTTAAGAGAGAACATTGAAGGAATTTACATTGTTGAATATTTGTAAATTGCTTGATTTATTTCTGAAAACTTGAATACTCCTCCGATAGGATATCATCAATAGACTTCAAGTGCACAGTAATATTTATCAATTCTCCAAACACTGTAGAATTTATCACGATAGACCTCATTTGAAATGCTTCAATAATTTTAAAATAAATGACGGATAAACACGAATATTGTCTTAGGTATTTGGACTAAGATCCTGAAAAATCTGTGCCATATGATAGTATCAATCATATAACGCAGCAAAAAAAAAAAAAAAAAAAAAAAAACACACACAAGAAGAAGATCCAATACAATTAATTGAAAACATGATTGCCTCAACAATCTACTTACACATTACAAAAGCAAGCGAGAAACTAATTCCATATATAATCGCTTACGTCACTTACACAGACGACTAATTTCAAACAGATATTGTTGACATACAAGCATCCAAGAAGGTCAATACAGAACATAAATATATTTTGACTGTGATGTATATTTTCTACAAATATACATGGGCTAAGAGAGTGATGGCGAAAAAGGGAATATATATATATATATATATATATATATATATATATATATATATATATATATATAACGCATTTAGTGAATCCATGAAAGAGCAGAAACAAGAAAAGATACAGTTCGATGAAGGGAAAGACATTTACAACCAACCGGAAGGTTTTAGGAGTTGTTTGAGAAAGAAAATATCAAATATTTCTCAACTTGCTCAGACAAGCTTCTATGTTAGAAACATTTAACAACAATATGAACAAACGAGAATGTAGAAATAGTTTACAAAAAACGAAACCAGAAAATGGGTAGATATATTGCCGAAGCTAATCAGTTATCTGACAACTGATACCATTTGAACACCTAAGTATGAAATAGGTCAGATAGGTAGAATTTCAGAATATAAATATAACTTTGCAAAAAGATCATGGCCTAAATATATATAGGCCATTTTCAAATTCAAACGGCTGATATTCAGTGACCTAGCTTGTACATACTTAGGAAAACTTAAAGGAGAATAATATTGATTGTATGTTTTACGCGGAGAAATTGTCGCAGTACATCAAACAGGCTGACTTGTACAAGGTTGAACCGATTTTGAAGACGAAAAGATTGAACAAAAAAAATGTGCTGATGAAATGCAAAGGATATGATGGTTCTTTTAGCACTTGGGAACCAGCTGAAAATATTGTCACTAAAATAAATGCAATACAACTGGCCACTCCATAATTACAAGAACCACACACACACAAATAAATAAATAAATAAATAAATAAATAAATAAATAAATAATAAAACCAATAATATTAAAGGACAGATATTGTGACAGTTTGTACGACGAATTAATCCCACTTACATATTTCCAGATGACTGCTGGTATTGCAATATAAGTTTGGATCAGAATAAAATTTACTTGATCAACAATAATGAAAAGAGTGAAACATGATAGGTTTCAGAAAGACATTATAAGTAATCCTAACGAAAAAAGGTTTAGTATCTTGGCAGCTTATTTCTATAAAGAGTCTGAAGAAATAAAAATAAATAGAATAATCCACTACTTAGAATCTTAAAAAGGTGTGCATGGCACAATGATTTTGGTGATCATGAAGTCTGTAAAAAATACAGGTAGTAAAGAAATTAGTATTAGCAAGTATTACAAATACGGGGGGGGGGGGGGCGTGGAATTGATGGAAAAACGAAATACAAAATACCACAGATGTAAACATTGTGTTAAATTGATGATATCTAACTGGTATTGTAATGAAGTACACATAAAGGTGAGGGAAAACAATCAGAAAGAATTACTTGCGTGTGTGGGAAAACTATGACAAAGAGATGGATCTATAATTACAAGAGAAATACATTTGATACTAATTGTGTACTGAATAAATAATACTATAATAAATGCCTACAATAATTGTTTCTCAAAAGAGAGAATAATTACAACCCATTTTAATCCATCTTCCAAATGGAATGGAAATTAATAGAATGAACAGAGATAATATAAATAAAAGCATTACCAGAAGGCTCCAAGACTCGTTCTATATAGCTTTAAATGAGTACATATTTGATGGGAGAAATCACCAAGAGTTGTATTTATTTATCCAAGTTGTCCGACCAAACTTGCAAAAGATAATACGTAGAAATATTGGGGATTATGATTATGTGAAAGTTCAGCAAAATTTAGAGATTATATTCGTAATGAGAATAGAAGACAGACTCATTCCTAGATATTGCTACCGCATACCAAAGGCTTTAAACATAATAAATAAAAATGAAATGTATAAGATAATCGATAAGCTATATGAAACGCTACAAACACACAGTTCTGTCAGGAAATAAGTCAATATCCAAATGGGTCTTTGGGTAGAATATATTTGTTAACATTACATATAGATAGATACCTGCCAGTGAGAGGAAGATAAAATTACCAAAGTGGGTATATAACCACAAATATCTGTATTAAAGTTCACAACAGAAACCATAAATGTTTCTTCTGTGCCGTAGAATGTACTATATAACCACCAAAATAGCATCCGTTCAGACCATGTAAATATAACCTTGAGAGGTATAAACAATAGTTTCAAAGATACCCGATCATATTAGATGACATTGATGAATTCCAAAGTAACTGTAGAGCGACAAAAATAAAGAGAGAGTCAAGTAAACATAATTATTTTGTTTGATGAAAATAAGTATCATCATCATTAAATAAATGATTTATCAAGATTTGTGTCATCTCAACTAACCAAACACTCAAATAAGAAGCAGTTTTGGAATAAGTAGTCACACTATTTTAACACCAAATTAAAATTGCAAAAACAAAAAAAATTATTATGTAATGAAGTTAGTAACGCAATTGATATAATGTCTGAAGAAAATTCTGTAAGGACTGTTGTCATTATCTTGAACACAATACATTATCTTGAAAGATCTGTATGCTCTATACTATAATTTCAAATGTATTATGAAACCAATAAACACTTGTAAAGCAAAGAACAGAAACTGGGTTTGAAAAACTTATACATAGAATCGCTGCTAAATTGATATTTACGAAAGAAGATAAGATACGTTTTTATTCCACCAACATGTGATATTTGTGATAAGGCAATTAAAACTAACAAAGTAAGAGACAGAGACAATTTAGCTGGTAAGTAAAGAGGTTCTGCACATATTAAGTATGATCTGAATCGCATACGTTCAAAGTGTATACCACTATTTATCCACAATTTATCTGGACATGATTCTCATATGTTTATCAAGACGTTGGTGAAATACGACCCTGATCAAGATGCGACAATAATACCAAGTGATGAAGAATGCATTTTGCTTCGTTAGAATTGTGTTAGCCAGAAATTTGAAAAGGATGGCAAAGAAGTTGTTGTAAAGAAGATAATCAGGTTTGTAGATAGTTAGATACTCTAAATAACGACAAAATACCTGAAACCATTTAAACATTTTTTGAAAGCATGGAACACAAATGGAACACAAATATTGGAGAAACAGCACTTAGATGATATTAAGCAGTTTAAGAAAACTAAATTACCATCAATCGAGTTACTTTATTTCAGTCTCCGAGAAGCAGGGATAATAGAAGAGGATTACCAGTATGTAAAAGATGTCATGAAACGTATAAAAGTCAAATCACAAGGTGGCTTGATTGACTATTAGGTGAAGTAAGATACTTTTATGTTGGAAGAGATTATGCATATCTGCATGAAGTATAAATAGATTAAGTTACAGACTGTAAGATATATTCCTGTGAGAGGAACAGTGATTAGACAAGCATTTGGCGTGATACCACATAAATTCGCCAAAGCAAATCATGAGTACTATCTTGATAATGAAGGTAAAATTAGAGATGATTGATAATACGATATGTTAAGGTCATGGTCATTCATCATCTATTGAATATTAACAATCTTTAAGTATAGGGAATGTCTCAATACAGGCCTGTCAATAACTTTTAATGGGCAATCAAAGAACAAATCAAAGTCATAAAATGTCTTCGAAGGAATATGTAACATTTAGTGTCATTTTAGCGGTGGATTTAAAGGTACCAGAGCATCTACACCGCTCTTTCAACGACTATCCGTTAGCGCCTGAGAAAACTAATTCCATTATTATTATTTTTTTATTTGACATTAATATTCAAGGACATCGAACGACTTTATCAGCAATCAATGGACTAAATATTGATGACCCTTTTAAAACAAATACGCTCGTTGGAAATTCATCGGCAATAATTTTAGGTGATTGGAACCTTCCTATATATTTGACTTGAATACAACAATCTATCTACAGGAAAACAATAAAGTCTCAAGGCAAAGAATACAATGTTAGAATTTGATCCTAAAGAAAGACGGAGAGTTTGGGCTTAGTTTGGTGTTTTACAACAGAGCAACACGTACAGGCTATTCAGTATCAATGCAATTGTAGGAAAGTGCCTTGCCCATATCCACATCACGATAGCCGACCTGGGCTGATCCGATAGTAGGATTCGAACCCGCACCCTTTCGGTCGCGAGTTCAGCATGAACAACTGAGCTGCCGCAGCTCCTATTGATGAAACGAGGAACACATGTCATTGAAACGATATACATGGAGATATCAGAATCGTAAACATCATACTCTAATACTATTATATATCTTCTGACATCCAACCCCTAGTAAAGAGATCCAATATTATTACTTATATAGTTTGTAGGTGAACATATACGAAATATATGGGATCAGTGTGCAATTCATATTGGACGAGGCCTATTTAATAAATTTATCCCACCGAAAATTATTTGCATATGCCTGAAATAATAGCGACAAAAAAAAACAAAAAACATTAAGTCTATTTAACAGGCCTCGCCAACAGTTTAAAAGCCGATGTTTTATTTCTTTTCGGCAAGATTTTCCCACAAGGCATTAGCAGCATGATTAATTGATTTCACGGCATTGTCATAGTTGAATTTCATTCTTTTGTCTGCAAGTCCTGTCGCTGTACGATCTTCGAAGCGTTTGGTTGTCATGATAAAATCTAGTTTGGCAGACGTATGCTGGATATGAACCGACACAGACGGTATACGGGATTTATACTGTCTCTAAATGACCGAGCTTATCCAATGGTATTCAAAGAAATGCATATGAGCTAGTATAATGGTATAATAGTTATAGATCAGATCACGCACCGGTTAGTATAGAGTTTAAATTAATACATCAAGAGACGGAAAGGGGTTACTGGCATTTCAATAAAAGTCTTTTGTCCATATCAATATTATAAAAGCGTGCATATCAGGTACTCTTAAGTATTATAAGACAGATGTCTAAGATTATGCAAATCCACCATCAGGAAGTTACTCTGTTGATGACCAACTTCTGTGGGCGACATTAAACTATTTCCTACGTTTCGTACAAATAGAAAGAAAGAATAAAAAAGTTGTTCTGGAAGAAAACGTGAAAAACCTTTATGAAAATGATGATAAAGAAGTAAATATGACTTTAACTAATGGAATTATACAGACAGACATTGAGCTTTGAGAAATTACGTATGAAAAATAAAGGGCATAGAATTAGGAGTTACCGCAAAGAGGAAGGCGGAGGCGAAAAAGAATACGAAATAGTTTTGAGGCTTAGAAAATAGACATTAAATGGAAAAAGTCATGACTTAACTTGAAATAGAAAATGGGATCGAAATTACAAATATGAAAGGTATCCTTATGGGAGCAAGATCTTTTCTATTCAAATCTCTGTGCTTTAAAATATTGCATGTTTGTGTAATAGATGAAAATAATTTCTTTGACTAATAATTGATTTTCGAACATGCTTTGTAAAGAAGACTGAATTGTTGGGTGGACCCGATACGTTACAGGAATGTCAAAGTAGTGCACTTAAGAATATAGATACTGGAAATTACCTGGGTTGGACGGTTTACAGTCGAATTTTATAAAGTTTTCTGGTTTGACATATGAAAATTGTTTACTGCGATTTTTAAATAACGGTTACCAGAACAGTTCGTTTTCTATAACGCAAAGCAAGGCCTTATTACAAGTATACCCAAAGAAGTAAATCTTAACGCTACTTAAAGAAATATAAATAAATAAATAAATAAAAACTGGCGCCAGATACCACCCTTTAAATGTCAACTTTAAAATCGCATCTTCTGTCATAGCACATTGTCTGAAACGATAGTTCTATAAAATAATAAGTGACACGCAAATAGGCTTTCTCGAACGAAGGTTTATAGCAAGTGTACCAGACCAATTTTTGATCTCATGGAACGTACTGAAAAAAATGTTATTCCAGGTTTATTACTCTTTCTTGGTTTTGAAGAAAAAGAAAAACAAAGCTCTCGATGCATTAGAATGGTCTATAATTGCAAAAATATTTCGATTTATTTGGTATTTTGGCTCTTCAATTAAATGTTAGCCTTACCATTTTATAAGGACATAACAAGTTGTGTACTACATAACGAGCACAGTTCCACTTTTTCCCCCAACTAATAGGTGTTCGACCGGGGGATCCTCTCGCCTGAAATATCTTCATTATCTATGTGTAAATACTATGCGCAGCAATTAAATTCAATCCAAATATCAAAAAGGAGTAACTATCACTCCGACCGAATATGGTATCAGTCAATATGCTGATGACTCTTTGACTATTTATATGGGGAAGAGAATTCGCTTCATGCAGTACCTATCTGTTTAACCTTTTATCGCTGACTGTTATGGTCTGAAGGAAAGCTTCGATAAGATGCAAGTGATATGGATTAAGGCTAAACGAAAATGTAGGAAAGAGCTGCATACAATAAACTAATCATCACATAATCACAGCGGTAAATTTAAACTTTTTGGGATCAGTTATAATTTAAATGCTCATGACAGGGTCTAGGAAAGAAAACAAATTTACTTCTAGGTTCAAAATCAAAAGAAACCTTCTAGACAATTGATGAAAAGGAATTTGTCGATTAAAGGAAATATCATTGTTGTAAAAATATTAGCATTACCTATCTGTGCACATTCGTTTCTGTGTCCTCCCAGACCTTCCAAAGCATAAATCGAATACCTTCAAGCTTTACTGTTTGCTTTAGTATGGGATTGTATGAGGGACACAATTATAAGAATTTTTCATGATAACCATTACGAGTATGGTTACACGAAGATGCCAAATAATCATGCTTATTCTAATGTAAAATAAATTCTCTTGGGTTACAAAAATTGATTGACCCTCGCTCCGTTTCATATTGGAAAACACTAAGTTTAGATAAACTTGATGATCTGGGAGAAGATATATTATGGCTTTTTTTTAAAAGGGAGGTTGTATAAAAAACTGTTATCAAATTGCAACCCACTTTAGAGGGATTTATAGCTACTTTGGCAAATTCGAATCGATCTACTAAACGGCTCCAGATGATCTATTACTTCAACCTCTTTGGTTCAATAATTCAATTAAAAAATAAATAAACCTTCAGTTATTTCTATCAATATTGGATAAAATGTGGCATATTCCTTATTAATGATCACATTGAGGTCAGTAATTAATCATTTTATACGTATTTTGATTATCTACCAATATATATTTCAATGTAAATTTAATAAGAAGATTCCAGATTTTGATGAAGCACTAAAATGTATGAAATACAAAAGAAAAATTGACATTATTTGAAGATATTATTATTCACCGGAAAAGGCTGGAAAAGCTAAGTTGAAATGGGAAAGTGTTAAAGATGCAATGCAATTTAGTATATAATACCGAAGGAAATTATGACTAATAATAAAGTAAGTTAATATATAATCTTGTATCTTCTACAATAGAGATTCTTGAGAAGGACACTTTAAAGTAAGATATAGTCAAATAATAATAATAATAATAATAATAATAATAACAATGAGGACTTGGTACGCGCTTAATCTTTAGAAGCTCTAAGCCCTTTACAATATTAGTTAACACATAAGAACATATATATATATATATATATATATATATATATATATATATATATATATATATATATATATAACGAAGATTACAAAAACAAACACCGTGAAATTACAAACAAAAACAAGAAATGCTGAAAATAATTAAGGTAAGGAAACACTGTTAAGTCTTAAGAGTTCTTGCAGTCGAAATATGTGAGTTTTAAGAGCACTCTTGAATGAGATCACAGTGTCATTGTGTTTAAGTTCAACAGGAAATTCGTTCCAGGCGGCTGGTCCCTGGTACGCGAAAGAACGTTGTCCGTAGGACTTAGTTTTTATAGTGGGAATAATGAGAATACGAGTGTCGTAAGAGAAGCGTAAGTATCTAGAAGGGGTGTACACGTATGTGAGGTTAGATAGTTAGTGAGGTAGTGTTGACTAGAGGCAGTCAACAAAATGTAACATAGAGAACAGATTTTGTGTTTGATTCTGGAGTAAACGGGTAGACAGTGGAGGGTACAGAGAAGGGGGAGGAGTGCTCGGTTCTTGGTACTCTAAGGATGATCCGAGCATCTGTGTTTTGAACTTTTTGAAGTTTTTGTAGTAGATACTGTGATAAACCAGATAGAAGAGAATAACAATAGTGAAGTCTAGAAAGTACCAAGGAACACACAGGTGTTAAAATGGCATCAACTGAAAGAAAACTGCGAATGGAGCTGATGCGTCTCATCTCCAGATATGCAGCATATGTTCATGACATGTTGGTGTAATGAGAGAGTACTGTCGAGAGTAACACCTAGGTTTCGTACTGATTGTGTGAGTTTAATGTTGGTGTTGTTGATACTTATTGCTTGAGGTCAAGGATGGGAATGAAAAAGTCTTTTGTGTGGTGATCAGAATGTCTTCAGTTTTATCATCATTCATGTGCAGCTTGTTAGATGTCATCCATGACTTCACATCGGAAATGCACCTCTCTACACTTTGGATGGTAGCATCAACTTCAGCTGGGTGGCTAGATTTGTATAATTGAGTGTCATCAGCGTACCATTGTTGAAACACCGGATGACGATCTATGACACTTGAGAGGGGCTGAGTGTATAGAATGTATTGTTCAATAATTGTACCATTGATTACACATGTATTTTTGTTTGCAAACAAATTTCAATAATTTGAATATTTTGAACCAATGGGTGTGTTTTGCTTGCAATGGTTCTGGATTGTCTTGGCTTATATTGGAAAAGGAATACTTTGTGTGTATCAAAAACGGTGTTAGGTTCTCTCGTCGCTGCAAAGAAGATATAAGAATGCATCTTGTTGTTAACCTCGATGTAAAGAAAGTACTTCTAAATTTATTCGTTTGGTTTAACTGATGATGGTTCTTTGTGTTGTATGGTTTTAAAGATGTACGAAATCATGCATGGAACATATCTTGTCCATCAAGTCGTTCCCCCGCCACTCCCGCGGAGGTGGAATTGCTGTCATCGCAAAGAATTCCATGATCAACCGTCTTAATCACACTATAACCTTCAATTTATACCACACATCGTTTGAACTAGTCCAAACCACACTCACACTGGAACAAAGGTCAGTCCATTTTTTCTGCCTCCACCGCACTCCTCCTAGTAGAAAAAACAAGCTGACTGAATCTCTCTTTTTTGGAGTAGTTTCCGAATCTCCTGGAGTATGGAAATTCGATAGGTGGCAACCTGATTATTCTTGGAGATTTCAACTTTCACTTTGACTGTCCTGGAAACCCATACACATCAAAACTCCTAGATTCCATTCACGTTTTCAACCTCAAACAGTCAGTTAGCCAACCCACCCATAAACATGGTCACATTTTAGACTGGATTCTGGATACTATTCTACAGTCCTCCCTGGTGTCCCACGAACTTGCATCAGATCACCTCTGCATTATATGCCATCTTGACGTATCAGTCCCTAACCCTCCACCTTTATTTGCTACTAAGAGAAACCTCCGTAGGATAAATAGAACCCAACTAATGTATGACATCGAAGCAATCCTAACAACTTTTGTATCTCCTACAGCAGAACAACTTGATAACTGCTCGCGTTCAATGCTTGACAAACATGCCCCAGCAACCAAGTGCAGAGTATCAATTCAAAAGTGTTCTCCGTGGTATAGCAGTGTTAGGGACCAGCTTCGCACTGCTAAAAGAGACCGCCGTAAAGCTGAGAGGCTTTGGCTTTCCACCAGACTCACTATAGCAAATCTATGAAGTCACTAAGAAGAATGTCACAAACATAGTCCATGCAGCGAAATCAGCCCACTACAGTACTAAGATCACTGAAAGATCCAGCTGCAAAGAGCTCTTCGAGATTACTAACAAGCTAATGTCAAGGAACAAAGGTACACCACTTCCAAACTACCTTCTCTCCAGTCGACCTTCCGGACCAGTTTGCAAATTTCTTCCGTGAAAAAGGACAAACCATTAGAGATAAGCTTGACAACACAATTTTAATTGACTCGTCGTCACCATACAGTTGCGATACAGAATAACAGCAAGAACCGTTGGCAGCATTTGAACCAGTCTCTATGGATTTAGTACGTACAATCATGATGAAGAGTGCCCCAAGGTCTTGTGAACTTGTTCCGATTCCGACATCACTGCTGCTTGAGTGCTTAGATCCAATATTGCCTTCACTAACTGATGTCATTAATACTTCTCTCTCATCCGGGGAATTCCCATCATTTTTCAAAACTGCCATTATAAAGCGTCTGCTGAAGAAACCAACACTTGACCATAACGATTTAAAGAACTACCGCCCAGTTTCTAACCTCCCATTCATGTCAAAAATCTTAGAAAAAGTTGTTCTATCCCAACTTGTATCTCATCTGAATTCAAACAGTCTTTTTTAGCAATGTACAGTCTGCATATCGCCCTCGCCACAGTACCGAAATTACCCTTCTGAAAGTAGTTAACGACCTTCTCTCTGCTTTGGATAGTGGAAAGATTACAGTCCTCACCCTCCTTGACTTGTCGGCAGCATTTGACACAATAGACCATGATATATTACTTCACCGTCTCCATCATGTATTTGGCATTCACGATACAGCCTTACTATGGTTCAAGTCCTACTTGGTCAACAGGACACAAATTGTGTCCGCAAATGGAAAACACTCCAGCCCAGTTGATCTATGTTTTGGTGTTCCACAGAGTTCTGTTCTTGGACCTGTTCTCTTCATTCTATACACTCAGCCGCTCTCAAGTGTCATAGATCGTCATCCAGTGTCTCACCAATTGTACGCAGATGACACCCAAATATACAAATCTAGCCACCCAACTAAAGTTGATGCTACCATCCAAGGTGTAGAGAGGTGCATTTCCGATGTGAAATCATGGATGACATGTAACAAGCTGCACATGAATGATGATAAAACTGAAGCCATTCTGATTACAACACAAAGACTTTCTCATTCATCCTTTACCTCAGACAATAAATATCAGCAACACCAACATTAAATTCACACAGTCAGTACGAAACCTAGGTGTTACTCTAGACAGTACTCTCTCATTGCACCAACATGTCATGAACATATGCAAGGCTGCATATCTCAAGCTGAGACGTATCAGTTCCATTCGCAATTATCTTTCAGTTGATGCCACTAAAACACTTGTGTGTTCCTTAGTACTTTCGAGAATGGACTATTGTAACTCAATTCTATCTGGTTCGTCTCAGTATCTACTCCAGAAACTTCAAAAAGTTCAAAACACAGCTGCTCGGATCATTCTTAGAGTACCACGAACAGAGCACACCTCCCCACTGCTCTGTACCCTACACTGGCTACCCATTCTATCCAGAATCAAACACAAAATGTGTTCTCTGTGCTAATTTTCATTGACTGGCTCCAGTCCAACATACCGATCTCACCTCACCCTTGTGTACACACCAGGAAGATACTTACGCTCCTCTTCCGACACTCTTATTCTCATTATTCCCACTATCAAAATGAAGTCATACGGACAACGTTCTTTTGCATACCAGGGCCCAGCAACGTGCAACGAATTGCCCACTGAACTTAGACACAAAGACTCATTCAAGAGTGCTCTTAAAACTCACCTATTTCGACTGCAAGAATAGACTTAAAGACTTAATAATGTTTCCTTAACTATTTTCAGCATGTTTTTGTTTTCTAATTTCATGGTGTTTGTTTTTCGTAATTATATCATTATATTTGTTTTTTTAGGTGTTATCTAATGTTGTAAAGCGCTTAGAGCTTCTAAAGATTAGGCGCTATACAAAGTCCTCATTATTATTATTATTATTAAAAGGAGTTGATATTTAAAACTGCATGCAGATAATATCTCGCAATCTAAACAAAACTGCCCTTTCAATTTCAACCCCCTCCCTAAAAGCGGAAATAAAATATTGTTCTCTTCTAGACAGTATGTACGTGATACATTTAGGTTGCTTTCTTTTCATGAGTATGTTGTATAAGCAACACGATGACTGTTTACTCTGATTCAGTGTGGGAAATGATATGAATTGTAATAAGTAATTGGTCAGTTATTTCAACATTTAACTTGAAAAAAAAATCATGTATAAGCAAGAATTCTTTATTTAAATGACATGCTGCTCTAATTTGGCGTGACTTATATTCAGTAAATGATGATGGAGAATAGTTAAATCCATAACTAGTAGCTAATAGATGAGATATAATTTCAGGTTTAAAAATAGACAACAACCCTTCTGTTTCTATATAGCTAGTAACATCAATAGAATAAACTCCAATAATGAATTGTATTTCTTTTCAACTTTAATCTCCTTACCTTTACGTATAGTTCTTTTAATACCATATGGATATTTCTCACTTGAAACAATATTAAATTCTATAAGCTCTATACATTCAGGTATACTTTTTGTTTTCATCCAACTTGTGTTTGTATTTACCGACTTCCTGTTTGAATTTGTCAATTTCAGCCTTAAATGCAAAACGATTTATATCCATTTCTTGACTGCTTGATTAAGTTTTGATATCTCTAAGTTTTCGTTTATTTTGGTTTCAATTGAATCAATGCTACAACTTAAAGCAGGGGTCTTTTTTTTATCCATTTCAGTTGTGAATGCATGTTTCCGTTATTAACATTTGTTCTAAATCATTTTAATCCTCCTTCATGCGTTTCTTTGTTTTGTACCATTCTCCAGTACTAGCTTGTACCACGCCGATGTTATTAGCTAGCTCTCGATCCACATATTCTGTTAAATTTGTTTTAAATTTTTCAACCTCATCATTAACTTGTTGTAAAATTCTTAAAAGGTAACACCTTTCACCATGTTGATCTTAACACTCAAATCTGTAAAAGATATATCTTAAGTCGTTTTCATAGTTCTATCATGCTGTAATTTACATTTACTTTGCTTTTCTTGTCTTCGATCATTTTTGTTATATGTTAAATCATTCCTCTTCTGCAACTCTGAAAGGCTATTTTTTATAGTAGTTATCTTGTTGTTCAGTTCGTTAGCACTGGCACCAACATTTTTGATAACTGTTCGATTTAAGTATACGAAGCGTTTTGTAACTGTTCCAGTTGAAAATGCAAGTGCCACAGTCTTTCTCTTACGGTTTTCAATGTTGGTATAACATGTTGTGCATCTAAAATCTGGTTATTTAAATTAAGTTATAGCTGGTTGATTGACCTGGTGTTAAATCCTTTTCCTCTGTGTTCTGGACAGATTTAAAACTACGATAACTAGGACCTACGATAATTATCTTCCATCTATTTTTCATGTAAAACATATACTTAACAGAGTCAGCACTGTTAAATATTACAGTGTAGCCATCAAAAATGTTTAGCAGCTTACATGTACAATATATTTTTTTAGTGTAGTAGATTTGTATCAATATAAATATTTATTCAGTGTCTCGCTGAAATGGAGCATTAAACTGAGTTGCTGGACAAGGATAAGGTGAACTACTTGTTAGTTTGTTTTTGTTTTGTTTCTTTAAATCTGAAATCCATTGTTTAATTGTCATAAATTTGTATACATCACCTAAATCATAAACTATAACAGATTTACTCTCTTGTTTGTTTACTTGTTTTTTTCCTCTTCTACTCGTTTGCGTAATTGCTCCCAAGCTTATTTTTTTATCTCTATGTTTCATACATTTGTTTTTGTGAGTCCCAATTTCCTTTTCTATATATAGTGGTGTGCTTTTGCTTTGTAATGTTTGTCAAACGATATATATTTTATCATCCTATCTTCTTTCTCAATTATTTCCAACATGTAATAATTGCTCTAATATCCATGATCACTCTTATGTTTATATGCACAATGGTCAGCATTCTGTTCCATGGTTTTCTATCTCTCTTATTTTCTTCTTTCATTTGCAACTGTCAAATCTCAGATTCCATTTATATGTCAGACCAAATTTCCACTAGCCTTAGTAGGGGAAATTGGTAGAAGTTGAAAACGTAGTAATATGGTTGATTATTAACAGCCACTTCTACTGGCATACTTTTAAATTTTCTAAGCCAAAGCGCTCGTTATAAAGTTGCATAAATAGCTGAGAGTGGGTGTCTGGGATTCATTAGCCATCTAACTACTCAAATCGGACGCTAAGATGTATTTACAAACCACACCTGTGGGTACTTACACCAAATCCACTGTATATTTTAACAAAATTAAAATTATTTCAAGTGATCATTCGATTAGCGCAAACATTATTAAGCCATCCAATCTCATGACATGATAATGTTAGAGAAGGGACTCGGGATCCATATTACGTTTTTTCAATAAAAGTTTGAAATTTGGAAGTTATTACGACAAGTTGATCTCCAAGCAATCTTCAAATACCAATATCAATTTTATTTCTGAGGTCTGTGATGCTGATGTGTTGAGTACAGTATGTATTATGTACAAGTGGTGTGGTACAGTACAGCTTACCCAATTTTTCGACTCTCCACGCTTCGTAGTGGGAACTTAATCCCTCCACGCTCGCTCCGCAGTGGAGGGATAAATACCTACAAAGCGCTAGCGTATCTCGACAGGCACGCCGCTGCCAACTCCACCGTGGAGGGGCAGGTCGACATTACTGATTGACATTTGAACATCCAATGAATGAAGACCGCCCATGGAAAGACTGAGACGTCAAGAGTGAATTATAATTGGATACCATTTGAAGAATCAGTCATCTTTATTTCAATTATATATTTGGACAATTAAAAAATAATTTCATAAGTCTTGTATATTCAACACATGTATTTTAAAAAAGGTTGATCGACTTCTATTGCAATAATTTTACGCTTTTACTATATTCAAAGAAATCTGAACAAACGTACGCACTGACTTGACGACAGTCACACCTTATCGAGCTTCTCTTGAACAGCGTAAGTTTATCCTATTGTTACAAAGGAAAAGTAATCCTCTGAGATATGGACAGTTAAATTCCAAATGACAACCGCTTCGGTTTAAAAAAAAAAAAAAAAAAAAAATTATTTACACTGAAATGCAAACCACGTGCTTAGTCCGTAAGCAGTATGGCACAGTCACGAGGCTGAATATACACAACTTTGAACTAGTTCAAATCTGACTGCATGTGTACTGTAAGGTACTGATCATTTAATTTATCGGGTTAGAATGTTCTTTCTGACCGGGCTATTTTTTCCTTCATCACAAGATAAATTTGTTTCAAGTGAAACAACAAATGAAATAAAGTCTTTTTTATACTACAAATCATAGCAAGACATTTACCCACTCTCCCCTTTTAGAAAATTAAATGGTCTCTCCCTAATAAAGACTTAACTTCAGTGGATGTTCTACAGAAATCAAGGCAGTGACCATTGTCAACACCAATATAAAATATTGACAAGAGTTAGCATAAATAACATGATGTAAATTTCAGCTTGGGAAAGGTGTTTCTTTCACACGAGCCATCTGACTTGGGGCATTGTATTTAACATCCCCAAGTATGGTCGCGCAATAAACAACTGAAGTTTGAAAATTGCCCATTATTAATCTGAACTCAACTTATTGCTGGAATGAATAATAATGTGGTAAATTGTCAAATCTCAGATGTTCAGAGATTTAATTTCCAACAAATTTAGGGCCTTCTGCATGGATATATTGTCTCCATATGAATCGTATTATTTTCTCATTTTTTGTTGGGGGGGGGGGTATACAAGCTAAATTTTTGTCATCATAGAAAAAATAGTCAGCCATGTACAAATCATATCTTAATAACCTAGTCGTAAAATACACAAGGAACATAACTGCTTGTATCTCCATACATGGCTGGTGGGAACAGATTTTAAATCTATATCACTTTTCAAGTACAAAGTAGTAAGGTTTGGTTTCAACAGTATTTATTTCAAGCATCACAGAAAGTACATATAATATCACATCAAGAGATAAAGAGGATTGCGAAAAAAGATTTGAAACATTTTTGCTTCTTTCTATAAAATATTTATTCAAGAATAAATTTTCACATATAATTCATAGCAATGCAATATGTAAGGATTCAGTAGAAAGCTGGAAATTTATTAAAAACTGTATCACAACGGTATTCTAAGAATGAATATTTGCCTACTAACATAAAGTAGATGGATCATAACCAAACATAAATATATACATGATTAATATAATTATTGCAGAGATCATATAACAGAGAAAAGATAGAATAGATAAATGTGGTTGCATACTTGTCATATTCCAGACAGTGCTGGATGGTTTTTGAGACTCAAAAAGTGTGTTTTGAGGTCCCAAGTGTGTGTGTGTGTGGGGGGGGGCGGTCAGTGCGCGTGACCCCCCAAAAGCGACGTTATCCAAATGAGAATGAGCTATCTTTACAAATCAGCCTATAGCAAATGACTGCAAATTCAAATCTGAATAAAAGAAAATACTATCTCTTTTCTCTGAAGCATTTAATACATTTACAAACAAAAAAAATGGTAGACTTAGCATTGTCAAATAACCAGTAGCGTAATAACGGGGGTGGGGGTGGGGGTCGGTTGCCCGGGCGCCAGAGGTTTTGGGGCGCCAAAACAGCTGATAAAAAAGTCGGGCCTCGTATTCTTGCCCTTTAAGACATCATCGTCGCCCCGGGCGCCATTTACCCTTATTACGCCACTGCAAATAACATCACCACAAACATGGTCACAACCTCACAGACATTAAAATACAAACATACACCAAGTTACTGTCTTTAAAATCCATTGGACAGTGGAATTTATTTTTAATTACATACAGTCTTTGCTGCTTTAAATAGTTCAGTAGTTGGTTTGACTGTAGGCCTAATGCAAGTGTCATTTGTGTTCACAAATATACCTGCACTTTTTCTTCGCGAATGTGCATCCACGTCTATGTAGGCGCAAGCAATGGCCAAAGTCGCTAAAAGTGATAAAACCTGTAAGATGGCAATAAATATCTATTCTAAAACAATGAATCTGGCAATGAAAACATTCAAGGTTTGTGATAGTCGGCCAAGTTGCTAAAGTCTTTGACCGCCACTATTGTAACGTATTTTTGAGGTTAAAGTCACACCTACGGCAGTGAAGATTGAATTTATTCTCAGGCTGAATTAATGAAGAAAGGTACTAATTTATACAAATATACAATTTGTCATTTGATTCATGATTTAATACTTTTAAAAGAAAAGTAATTAAGAAAAGATGGGTATTTGTTATAATAAATGCTAGTAGAGAATGAGTGAACACTAAAGTTAAATGAGAGCAAGATCCGGAACGGAAAATTCCATGGTGCAGTTTATTTCATGTTAACTAGAAATTCAAACATGTTAATGTTTTCACGAGTTACTTGATCGCATGATAAAACGTTTATTGCAATAATGTAAATGTCAAAGGAAAAAATGAGAAAGTTAAGGTGGCAAAACTGTCGAAGCAATAAGATTATCTCATTTTTTTTAGCACTTCTAGTGCATTATGTACTACAATTTTTCTTTGTCCCTTTAAAATGTTGTGTCCCCCAAATCTGGAGGGTGAGGGACACAGACCTTTGGATTCTAGGCGCAACACTGCATTAGAGATTGAATGGTGCTGTTGTTCAACCTACCGAAATAACTTCAGATAAATTGGGTTGTTCCACTTAGTGTACTTTACCTATGTAAATTAGCCTAATGGGCTCTCGCTCAGCAGTGCTCAAAGGACTCATCACCCTAGCTATTGTGAGCCACTTCAGTAAATCTCTGAAAGGTGTCTGTTTATCTCTGACCACCTTACCGTTTAATTGTCTCTAATACAGCTGTATAACTTGCCCCGAGGATAGTTTTATATGAGCTCTGAGCAAGACTGTTTACTGTTGATACGTCCCACAAATTACTGGCATATATCACTGTGGTCAAGAAATGTACATTTTTTTCATATTTTTTTTTTGTGGGAAATTTTTGTTTTTTTCTAACATTGCTGAAAATCGTGTTTTCTGAAACACGACCGTGTCGGGGGGTTTGGGAGTCCAAAATCGTGTTTTTCGCGTTACTCGTCGTGTTATGGCATGTATGTGGTTGTGATCCCTGCATTAATTTGAAGAACGTTTTCATGATTTGAAGAAGGTTTGCACTGTCATAAATATATGCGTATTAATTTCATCAGAGTACATGGAATTGCCAAATAATAATGTCGTAATTGTAGGTCAAAATGGTACACTGAAAAGAACATTATGTCTTAGAGCTGTATATGTATGACATTCTAATAGAAATAGTTCGGCTGTTTCGATATAACTCCACGTACAGTACCTATTGTTGGAAACATGATTTAAGAATAAATCGTTATTTAAACTACTTCATTTGGTTCACAGTGGAGTATGCTGGACTTGGCATAAGCGATCATCATTGTTAGCATATGTAGGAGCAATATCTTTATCCAGGTTCAGGTAAGTTTTGAAATTTTCTATAGATAGGTTACTTATAATTTCTGTTAGTAATGTGTTCCACAGTAAAATTGTAATAGGCAGTAATTAATTTTGATGCAAGGGAGCTCTACAAAACGGAGTCGAATGATCGAGTGCTGTATGTCTCATTGTTAATAACAAAAGGTCGAATTACATCTTTGTAAATAGTTTGGAGCAAGACCATTGTCCATTTGAAATAACTAATCATATTTCGACCTCTCTCTTCTCATTAACAAAAAATCCTAGGTGATCTGACTGACGCAAGGAATGCAAGGCAATAAACAGATAAATGCAATAATTTGATACTAGCTGTATAGATTAGTTCACAAGTTCTTCTTTCTATCATTGAATTCTGTTTTACGAGAATCACACAATTGAATAGCCTGTAGTTATCCAGTATGATTCAACAAAATTCTCATTCATTCAGTCAAATAAACATTGTTCAGTTATCACCAAGTAGATTGTTTATTGTCAACATAATGGCAAAATAAACAAACTTGCAGAAGAGCTGCTGTTGTACATTTAGGTTATTAGTTCCCACATCAAATTAACACGTCAGTGGCAACGAAAACAAACCGTGCTTATGGCTTCTGTTGCGCTAGGTTATTGGCTTGCACATGAGCATCTGTCTTCAAAAAGTGTACGCGTGAACCTACATGTATCTAGGATAACTTTTTGCGACCATTTGTGATAATAATAACACAAAAACGCTACTTTGATAATTAATACAAAATAGTACAGTTTAAATTAAGTAAAGACCATGCCTGAATGAGGTCATAAACAATAAACAAAGCCCATTTTATCGTGACCACGTCCACTCCGCGGTGGTCATCGGATGCGTGGTGTGCCGCGGCAACTCCGTCAGGACGCGTCTTACTCTTTGTCATTCAAGCATTTGAATCTTGTCCATTTTAAAGTTCATTACATGATTTACACAATGATTTTCAGATTTGATCTGAAATTTTCTTTATTTATCTATAATAATAATAATAATAATAATAATAATAATAATAATAATAATAATAATAACAATGATGATGATGATATTTACAATGATGCTATGTTGTGATGGCTATTAGTATTATTATTATTGCTGTTATCGTCAGCATCATCATGTACAATTTATATAGCTTACACCAAGCACATTTTGGTTTTACTATGCTGTTTATATTAACGGTGGTTGTCACACAAAGCAAGCGTATGAGTAACTTGCAAGCTGTCAATTTTTTCCTTATTGTTTCAATTTCGACATCACATTCATACATTTCTCAAACCTTGGTTGCTTCAGAATTAGCTGAGCAAACACAGAATACCTATTAAATTCTTTGCTATTATCCTGGAGTTTAAAGAACCCATTTATTTATTTACTTATTCTGTGCAGAAAAATTGAATCACTTTGCACATTAGAGCCATCGCAATACGAGGTTAAAGGGGTTTTCATCACAACAAATTAGTCTTTCCTATTAAAATACCAAAAATAATCAACAACCGTCATTGTAACGAAAGCTGAAAATTTACAAGAAGGTTAATTTAAAAGAACAGATATAACTGAGTATTAATTAAAAAGGACTGGGAAAAATACCGAATTATTTTCATAGGTAAAAGGGAATAAAAAGAAGGGATGTGTGTTCTCATGTGATTTGACTGCAAAATAGTTACTGTGAGTTTACCATTTGCGGTATTTGCCTGTGAAATTATGTATATTGTAATGCAGCATTCAAGATTAGCAGTGAATATTATACCAAGAAAAGTTATTTTATTAATTATGTATGGTTTGATCCCTGGGGAATCATAATGCATTTTCATATACTGTACCAATGCAGGTCGGATTCTCGCCTCTGATGGCACACTCTCTAAGTTTCCGATTAATTATAATAAAGTTCGAAAACTGAGGCATGAGAATGCATATATAAAAGAACAATATTTACAAGTTTTGAAATAATCGAATCATAGCAAAGTCAATAACACCGTAAGCTACACAGATGTAATATAGTTTAAATACAGACCACATATATGATACCATTAAAATACTTTGATATTACTATAGCCAGAGACTAACATACGTTATTTATTGTCCCCGCTAACTATTGCAGTTTATATGCATAATTTAAAAACAATCTCATAATATATCCATCACATCATTATAGTAAATTGCACATATCTAATCCAATTCAGAGAAATAAGCGTACTTCATATAGATTAAATAAAGTATTTCACAAACAAAAGTATTCTGTATCTTAAATTAAAAAGTCAAAATTAGATTTCAAGTAAGCAACAGTCAGTATGGCAATGTGTATGTGGTAGGGTGGGTTGTGAAAAATTGCAATCTCGGCTGAACAATGTTGAACTAACTACTGCAAAACATGGAATCTCCAGAGTATAAGGTGATTTTATAAAAAAGAACTCTAAATATTGACCAACTGTATATTTCTGGGTAGTAACCAATCAAGATGAAGGTCAGACTTGAGTCCGTATTGCTGCTCTTTGCTCAACAAGAGGGTGGGGTGGGGATGACGGTGATTGACAACTAACAGGATACTAGGATGAGATAGGTTTTCTCTAGTTTACCAATAATCATTTTGGAAATCTCCCAAACTTTTAGATTGCGGAAAATATGCATACAAAACACACCTGTTATTCTCTCCAGATTTTCGTCTAAAAATAAAATAATAATAAAGGTTTCAATTGCCATTTTTGCAGTTCGTTTTAAAGCTTTGAATATCTGAATGTAAAATCCTTACAAGAAACCATTTTAGTGTTAATTATAAAACGCCGAAGCTGATGCGCTTTATAAGATAGTACTTTGACATACGCTACTGTGTACACCGAATCACATACAAGATGTTCCAATGAAGCACTAGTGCAATGTTATGTCACGATAGAATTTTCAAGGAATTTTTATAATTCAAATTTTTATAATTTTTTCTATCGTTTAATTTTCAAGGAATTCTTATAAAGACTAATTTTTGTTTTAAAATTAAAATGCTTTTAATTCTTAATAAAATAAAAGTTGAAGCGCTTGAGTCCTATAATACATTACATTACAAAGTGTACTGCATTGATATTTTACGGTGAGAGTAAGAATTAACTAACAGTACACAGGTAAAAGATTACATAGGCAAAATTATGCTTACGCTAGCAAATTCAAAGATCAGACAGGCAAAATTGTGCTGATGCGAGCGAATTCTTTCACCTTTACGTAAATCAACAAGTTCACCGAGCCAAGTCAGCAACCTAGATGTAGAAAGGCGTAAGTTTAACTTACCTGCGACCGTTTTTGGAGAGGGGAATGCGTTATGTAAGAATCTCGCGGCTCTAGGGCTGGAGAGAATCTGTTTCGCCCTAACTCATAACCTTATATAGAATAGATTACGCATTCCTTGACCAAGAACTGTATTTAAGCCGTTGCGCACCTTGAGAAAATAGTTGTTACGCCTCTCTACATCTTAGAGTTCTGACTTACTTTGCAGGTAAGACAAATTGTTTTATTATATTCTAAAAGACTTTTTGTAGGACTTTTTAGGTGCTGGAAGGTATTTTTTTCTCTCTCTCTTGAAACATGTGTTTTTTTATTCTTTAATATTAATTGTAAATTATATTCTTTTTGGAGTGTGTCGATTTTTTTTAGGAATTTATATGCATTGTAATTGTGAAGATTATTTATTAGGAATTTGTTTGTATTGAAATTGTAATATTTAATTATTGTAAACGATTTGCTGCCAACTTCATGTGTTTGATAATTAATTTAGAAATAAAATATCGTTGGGTTGCAAAAACATGATACACGATTTTTTCGTTATTTAAGGTCCAAACATTTGATTTTGGTCTTAGTTCGAAATATTGATTTTTACTATATTTTAAGTTATTTTGGCTATCTTTGACTTATTCAATATTTAATTTACATCATAATTCAAAAATACAGAAATTAGATAATCGTATGAAGTCGGCAAGCTTTGAATCAATATATTAAGTATACGTGTATTTCTGTATCTAGAATATATATCTTCATATGTATTTCTTATCTTGGACTGTTGTCAATCTAATAAAAGTTGTTACTCCTCTCTACATCTTAGAGTTCTGACTTACTTTGCAGTTCGAACCCGGTACCCCTCTCGGACCCCAGCGATGTAACCAGCAACATCGCAAGGAGTGACACCTCCTGAATGAATGAATTTGAATTATAGACGTGTGCGACGAAGACACCTCCTGTGCTAGTCTGTCAAAGTTATTAGCCAAACAAACCAATCGATTGTCAAGCCTAACTCAAAGTAAATGTAAACCAAATTGCAGATTTAGTTTCTGTGTGAATTTATAAACACAAGGTTCACGCTTATTACCTAAAGAATTGGGGGGGGGGGGGGGGATACGATCCTATCCCGTGGGACCTAAGAGTTACTATCTTGTACTAGTTCTCTGTAAGCCTGGGTACAGTCGTCGATAAATGTTTGCTTTATCAATATGCTTTACCAATATATCCTTTTCTTTTTATTCCCCCGCTGATAATCCGTCGAAAATAGATTATCATTTATTAATGGCACCCTATTGAGATCGGGTCGATATCGACGCCTGGGGACATGCCAGGTGTTTTCTGTGATGATTAATCTTATTAATAGCCAATATACACATTACGTTGACCTTATCTAAATCGAGACAAAGATGCAGTCTATTTCGGGACAACTTGATCAGAGTTATCGAACGTGAAATTAGTCCATTGAATCCGAGTTTTAAATCAGAGGGCGCTGCGCTCAATTTTCGTAGGTCCACAAGCCGTCAATTCTTGAGAACTTAAACGGAATGTAACACAGGCTTTTCTTTCTTTCGTTTGATTAACGACGTGTGCGGCCATTCGGTCATTTACGTCGAATAACACAGGCTAGTTCTCTGTCTCAATTTATACCATACTTGGGAAAGGTAAACTTGAGGTAGGGTATTAGTCTATTAATCTCTTATCAGTGACAAATTATTAGACTGGTTTTTGTATACATTCTTCAGCTTCGGCGTAGTCGAAACAGTTTAGGACACCAGGCTGCGTCATAGATTGTTTACATTCTGCTAGTGCTTAAAATCTTGCGAAACAGTTCCAAAATTATGCAGGAATGGATTTGATTTCTAAGGTTTGATTTATATAGTTGGATGGCCCAAATACATCTTGTTGGATCGTGGTTGCTAAAAGGATCGCATTCATTCAAACTGAAGTTTTAGTTGTAAAAAGTATGGAACCCCCACCCCTACTCAAAGCCTTTATTTAGTCGACGAAGGAGGTTGGGGTACTGCGAAACAGTTCCAAAATTATGCAGGAATGGATTTGATTTCTAAGGTTTGATTTATATAGTTGGATGGCCCAAATACATCGTGTTGGATCGTGGTTGCTAAAAGGATTGCATTCATTCAAACTGAAGTTTTAGTTGTAAAAGTATGGAACCCCCACCCCTACTCAAAGCCTTTATTTAGTCGACGAAGGAGGTTGGGGTACTAATATTATAGTACTGGCCTTTATTCCATAGAGCGTCCACCAAACTCAGACTCTGTTGGAGATGCTTAAACAGATCACAATGGATGCATCTTTTTTAAAATCTAGTAAGGTTCAATCCATTAGAAACAATGACCAAGGAATTCATTGGTGTATCCTGGACTCCCCTATTTTGACGCACATGATAAGTACTTGCTTTCACCTTGTCAGAAATATACTCCTTTCATAGTGATACCTCTCATTACTTTAAAAACATTAGTTATTTCAGCAAAGTATGCATAAAAAGTGACAATGATATATTCCCTAATACTCTTCTTTGCAAGGTTTCAACCAGACGACCCCTTGTCGGAAAGTTTGTGTATTACGTCACCCAATATGACGCACTTCACAGAAGTCTGTTTCTTTTTGTGACACCATTGTACATACGCTGGGGTAAAAAAATATATATATATATATTGCAGATCATTAGGACATATAAAACTTAAGTTTATAGGAAAAATTACAGAAAGAAATTTAACTTGGCATTCCTAAAGCATTTCTTACATTTATCATACATTTGATTTTGGTACAGATTTTGTCTCGAAAGCAAAAAGAATCAAATTTGGAAAAATCATGATGGTATTATTATAAAATCGTGTACTTATTATTAAACAATTATTAGATTTAGCATGTGACTTTTTTCCTAATACTTAATTGGCATTGTGAACATGCAGAACCTCAATCCTTGAATGTACTGTTTTTTGAAAAATCAAATCTGTTTTGCATCCTTCACAACTTTTTTTATCCAGAATGCAAATAATAACAGACAAAAGACATAAAGTTACAGGAAAAGGTTTTATTTTCATTTATTATCATTTGTGCCATTATCAAACAAATCTTAAAAAAATAAATTGGTCAAAATAAGTTAATTATCAAGAATGTCTTAAAATATTATTGAAAATTTACTGTTAAAGTAAAATTGCTTACTTATCAGATAAAAAATCCTAATACTTTGATTGAAATAAGCAAAAATGTAAAGGATACTAATTTAATTATGAAATATATTGTAAAAGTATATGTTTCTTGTATATTTTCACAAATTATAATAACATAGAACCACTTCTGAAAATCGGTTATGACAAATCCACATCAAACTGTATAATACTGTACACCTTTCTAAACAGTGTTACTGATGCAGTTATCAGCTGTGAGTCACGTTGCTAACACATGTTGAGTAGCAGACTGGATGCCTATTATGGCAGGAAGTTGATTTGCCCCGTCAGAATAGTTAGTAAGGATTTTTATGAGGGCTTACTGATTGAAAAAAAGAGAATTAGTGAAATGGCGTTATTTTCAAGGTATGTATTTTTGTTTCATTTCACAACCGATAAGGATAGGATTTTAGACAAATTTTTCTGTCTGTGTGACTCGATGTTGATCAGTGTAAATTAATGTTGTGGTTGTGACGTCATTGAAAGATGCGTTCTCTCGAGAACTGGGAGTTTATGATGCTGCGTTAAAATAGGGGAGCGTCAAAATAGGGTGTGGGACGATATACATGGCAAATCCCATATTATATTATAGTCCGAGTTTCCTTACTTTTACAATAACTGGACTTTGCATTGCAAATCCAGGTCCTTGCAGGGTAGTTTTGTCCCTTAAACTTTGTTACTAATTTTACATTAGGCATTTTCTTTCATCTCCGAAGTTTGTTTTTTCCTTTCTGGATTTATATTATCCATTACTAGACAGATGTGACATGTTGGTTAAAGGCCTCAGTTGAGATTATATTGCACTGAATCAAGCATGCTATTCACCAATTCAACATTAAGAAATCAAGCTCTTGGGGGGCTAAACTTTATAAGGGCTGATGTTTTTCCAAACTAATCACTTTCATTTAGGCATTATGGAATTACAGACTACATACAAAATTTGCTTACCTATGAAATTGAAAAGCTTAACAATGTGCAAAAACTATGCACCTCCAAAACTGAAGATTTGACAGCTGAAGTGCTCCATTGAGCATGGGCAATTTTACATTTCACAAAAAACACATGTTGACATGCTTCTGTGAAGAATTTTACTTAGTTCAAATTACATTCAAGACATATATTAGATTGACCATAACATTTTCATCACAACAAAACAAAGTAAAGGGGACAAGTGTTTTGAAACTATTTCGTTAGACTCATTACATACATGTGTCCACAGAGCTGGTCAGCATAGGGATATTATTTAAAATTATATAGTAAATCGCTAGATAGCAGAGGCGCTTATTGAGCAGCATTAGTGTAGAGTGCTCAGGTGTTGCAATACAAAACAAGACTTTGTAGGTCAGGGAGATACGGCTTTCTTCCCATCTTGGTCTTGATCTTAGTTGGATTACGGTTTAACATCAAACAACATTTCCTCAAAGAACGTGCATCAAGGAGCTATGATTTAATAACTCTCCCCCCCCCATATTATATGAACGAAAGTTGGAACAGGATCTATAAAGAGCTGGTGTTTAGTGATTACTTCCTGTGATAAATTGTTCCAGTCGTGGATAGCATTTTTAAAAACAATTAATTTAAAAGCAAACGTTTTGGCATAAATTCAGTTGAATTGTTCACAACGAATATTATTGTTTGTATGTTTTGTTTGGGCTAAACATTCTAAAGGTAACGATGCTTGATGGTTGAGGGCTTTGGAGAGAACAATTAAGCAGTTTTGTTTTCATCTGTCTTTATTACTGTGGTAGTTTGGCTTCAGTTACAAAAGTAGTCATCATTTCCAGTTTATAGGTGTACTAGGAAGCTGTAAACCTCACTGCATATTTATGAACATTCTCTAGTTTATCTAGGAGACAAATTCTGTGTGGATCCCATGCTGCTCTTGCATTCTCTAAGACTGGTCTTATAAGTTCTTTGTATGTGGGTAACTTCACTTCTTGAGGACAGAATGATAAGTTCGTTCTTAATAATCCTAAGGTCTTATATGCTTTGTTACAAATTTTTAGTTGACATGTATTCCAGTTTAGGTCATTAGTAATATTGATTCACAGGTTTTTAATTTATGTTAAAAATTCTAGTTGTGTGCCCTTAAATGTGTAGTCATACTTGATGGTTTCCTTCTTGTGAGCATCATTATACTGCATTTAACTGGCTGGAATGTCATACCCCAGGTGGTAGCCCATTTTCCTCATTTATTGATGTCTTTCTGCAGCTCTAGACAGTCACTTCTGGTGTTGACCTCACAATAATATGGAAGTGGCTATTTGTATATCGGCCATGTTCTAACTTTTATAAATGTATTCCCATGGCTGCCATGTACCCACTGTACCTAAGACTATCTGCATGGCAACTGAAGAATGCATTAAGGATGAGTCCAAAATGTTCCAAGTGAACTGGTATCAAATTGGATTGCATGCTATTTGTCATGACCGACTTCACAAAAGGAGATATGTTTTGACAGTTATGTCCATGATTTTTTTGCCATGTTGCAACACTTTTGATAACAAGCACAGTAAAAAAGTTAATACCAAAGATCAGGAATATTTTATAAAGTAATGATTGTGTGGTAACTGACTCAGTTAGAAGTATAGCAGATGATGGTAAAGGTGGAAATACCTGTGCAAGGCATTTGTGGGTAGTTTCTGCAAGGTATTATCGATATGATTGGTATTGGCTCTTCTTAAATTTCTATTGCTGGGGGGGGGGGGTAAAAGTATGACCTACATTGACTTGCAAAAATGGCAATAAAGGTAACACTGGTCAACAGTTTTTTAGAAGTCGTCTGCTTCAGAGATAAAATGTGCTATTTATTAGGGATTTTGATGTGCTGAATTCAAATATGACAATTTAAACAACTGATTGGCTACTGTTTCCAAGATATTTAAGTTTTTATATTTTATGTCTATGTATATTGTGTACATAGTAGAGTTTTAATCATAAATTGTAAACCTAGGTCTTTTCATGTGTTTATGGTTGCATTACATGATAATATTTCACCTGTCCTGTTTATGTAACACTTTAAAAAACAGCAAAAGGGTTATATAAATAAAAATCATATAGAAACAAAAGTAAAAAAACTCTTGTATATATAAGTACATAGTTTAGTCCTTATTCAGTGTCTACTCAGCGCTTCTTGGCTTGTCTCTTGTATTCATTAAATGGAGCATCTCTTGTCACTGTCCAGCAATAGTCTGCAAGCATTGATGGGCTCCATTTGCCCTGATAGCGTTTCTCCATTGTTGCAATGTCCTGGTGAAATCGTGCTCGTCGGCTCCGCAGTTCGGTGGAAAAAAATCTAGATGAAAGTGCAAAAAATATATCTTTAGTGACATGTTGCAACCAAGGCTTTTGTATGCCTTGAGGAAGTTTTCCACCAACTCCCTGTAGTTGTCTGCATTGTTGTTTCCGAGAAAATTTGTTGCCACTAACTGGAAGGGTTTCCATGCTGTCTTTTCCTTGCCACGCAGTGCACGGTGCATCATCTCGAAGAAGTTCATGAATCTGATCACCAACAAAGATACCTTCCTTTGTGGCGGACTACCCTCATTACAAGGTGTGTACGCTTTATTTGGTTGGTTATTGTTATCTAGAGGATGATCGACCTCGGTGTTATTGCCCGGATCGAGTAAATAATAATATAAATTATGAAATTTATAGATGGAATAAATAGAGATCTGAGCTGATATATAGAACAGAATAACACGAGCCTCCGTACATGAAATATAACAATTTAATAAATTACATAAAACAAACTGAGATAATACATTACATTAGGAAGATACACTTCTTTTTGAAATAAATAATTTACTGAATTTCAACACAAATGTACTGATGCAAATAGTCGATCTGTTTAAACAATAGAATTAGTTCATCATAGAATCGAGTGAACAATCGAAGTCATTGCCCTACATAACCTGCAATAAGCTGGTCCCTCCAACTTCAACGTTGTTCTTTTTGTTCTTTCGCTTTTCCCCTCCTCGGTCTCTCTATCTCGCCTCTGTCGGCCCTCAACTTTGTGTGGGTAGGTAGGTGGATACGCAGGTGAAGCTATTTCCCTTTCAAAATAAACAGAGAAGCAACCTAAATCTTCCGTCAAATATCCTACTGCAAATAGGACCTTACTCCACTCTCGTTACGTCAGATATCGTCCTATCGGAATTCAAACAGATACCAAAGGCTATCTGGTCAAACAAAGCCTGGCAGACCATAAACAAACCTAGTTTCAGAAGATTAATGTATTTCTAACGGCTATTTCATCCCTAATTCACATTAACATCACACGAGACATAACAGTTTCAGTTCCCATCTCAATTATACAAATGAATCAATGAAATTCACTTCAGGGCTTAACTACATTAATTTCAGTGAATACTCAAGTCTTTATCATACATGAAATCATCTAAGACAACTTGTATCAAATAAAGTAATGCATGAAATTCTTAGAATACATGATTCCTATAACAATCAAGACGATAAATTCAAACAAATGGTTTCTGTACCCTCTCAACTATGACATTTTTGATACCGAGATCTAAGTTAACCTTTTCCTTGACCGTTAAATAATGAAGGCTTAATTAAGAATCCATCTCGCCCCTCTAACACGGACATTAAAACCATCGCAGTCTAGCAATTTAATACGGTATCTTCCCTCATAAATCTAATTAATTGTTCTCTGCCAAAACTAATGAGCTCTATATTCTCTGCTGTGCTCTACCGAATACATCAACAGAAATTTGCACCCTTACATCGGTACTTGAAAGCTGCTTGTGTTTTGTCCATGGCCTTGACAAAGTTCTTCATCAGACCCAGCTTGATGTGCAAGGATGGTAACAAAATCTTCCTTGATTCAACAAGTGGTGGATGCTGAACACTTTTCATCCCAGGCTCCAATGACTGTTGGAGTGGTAAAGCTCTCTTGATGTAGTGGGAATCTCTTGCACGACTATCCCATTCGCAGAGAAAACAGCAGTACTTTGTGTATCCAGTCTGCAGACCAAGCAAGAGAGCAAGAACCTTGAAATCGCCACAAAGCTGCCACTGATGTTGGTCATAGTTTATGCACCTCAAAAGTTGTTTCATGTTTTCATAGGTTTCCTTCGTATGGACTGCATGACCAACTTGAATTGATGGCAAAACACTGCCATTATGCAGCAAAACAGCTTTAAGACTCGTCTTCGATGAATCAATGAACAGTCTCCATTCATCTGGATCATGAACGATGCTGAGGTCTGCCATCACACCATCGATGTTGTTGCAGGCTACAAGATCACCTTCCATGAAGAAGAATGGGACAAGATCCTTTTGACGGTCACAGAACATGGAAACCCTAACATCAAATGCCAGGAGATTCCACTGCTGTAGTCTGGAGTCCAACAGCTCTGCCTTACTTTTGGGTAGTTCCAAATCCCTGACAAAGTCATTCAGTTCACCTTGTGTTATGAGGTGTGGTTCAGAGGAGGAGGATGGGAGAAAATATGGGTCATGTAACATTGATGGTTCAGGAGTAGAAGTTTCATCCTCTTCCTCTTCCTCGTCCGACTCAAGTGAGAATGATTCTGGTGCATCAGGAACCAGCAGTCCTTCTCCGTTGGGCACTGGGCGTATAGCTGATGGAATGTTTGGATAATGCACAGTCCACTTTTTCTTCTTTGACACACCTTGCCCAACTGGAGGCACCATTCAGAAGTAACAATTGCTGATATGATCTGTTGGCTCTCTCCAAATCATTGGCACTGCAAAAGGCATATATTTCCTTTTCCTGTTCAACCACTGGCGAAGTTTTGTTGCACAAGACTTGCAGCATATGTGTGGGGCCCACCTCTTGTCCTGATCTCCAATTTTGCAGCCAAATAAAGGTGATAGGCTTTCTTAACCATAGTGGTTATAATGAGCTTTTGTGGTGCAAAAGTCACTTCACCACAACCATAGCAGAAGTTATCTGCATTGTTCACACAAGTGCGAGGCATCTCTGCTCACTTTGGCTAAACAGAAATGTGTCCCTTTGCAAAATCAGACACTTACAAATAAGAGAGCACAACACTGTATGATTTGTAGAGCTGATATAGGGCAATTTCTTCAGCAGAGTGATGTAAGCTTAGTTATGATTGCATCATCCATGAATTATAGGAATAACATAATGCAATTCATATCATGTATGATGCAATACCATCATTCATTGTTTTGCCTAGAAAGCAAGTACTGTCCAAACCCAGTCATAGATTTATTCATAGATCCAGTCAAAGATGTATTTTAGTCATTTCTGGTTTAAATTGAGATCCCTTCCCTTTATAACTAACTTATTGTCAGCCATTCCCAAGTCAAGGGTCGTATATACTGACCCAGTATCATATCATTAAAACTAGAGCCAATCAACAATTTTAAGCATTATTTTCATTCTCAGTGACCCAGAATTAGTAAAGTTTGACAACATTTATTGCGGAAGCATTTTGGCTGTAGACCAGTGTAATCAGTTTTGAAAATGAGTATATTTTTAAACTTATGATTTTCTAACATCTTTAATTCTTAAATGCAAAAATGTCCATCACATACTAAGTATAACATGGATTAGGCTAGTTATTCATGCAATTGGCAAACAGCCATGCAAATAGCTTTATGTATATCAGGGGTCAAGCTAGACTTGAATTTTAGGGAGAAGTGACTTCACCTTTTGGACAGAATATGGAGAAATGAGAGCATAACAGGGAGAAGTGGCAGCAATGCAAGAAACGCAATATATATATATATATATATATATATATCAGGGTTGAGCAAATCCCATAGCCCGACGTCCCGGACTATTCATTTTCGAAGTCGGGCAAGTAAAATTTTCCAAGTTGCTAGTCCAGGACTAGTGCTTTTTAAAAAAGTCGGGCAAGTCCTTATTTTCGTGCTTTAATCAGTATATCTACCTTTATTTGGCCAATCATGCCCTCCGGGCGTACTGAATACTTGATTCTACCCCTCTTCATGTATACATTTACATCCTGTAGAACACAAAAAAAATGTGGTCAGTGATAATTGTCGCATATGTGCATGTTCTTTTACCAATTGACTGCATATTGGGCTAAGCGACCAAATTATCGGCAAATCAAAACACGTCAAACAAAAGAAAGCCAGTATGATCAATTAGCAGTGTTTTAAGCGGCTTTGTTGCATTGTGTTTACTCAAGCTAGATCCTCACGAGTGGCTCACTATGATTTTAATCCAGCGAGTCCGTGTAATTAAATTAATGAAAGGTACTTTACCAAGATCAGTGTTGGTTTCCTTTATGAACTGATTAAATGACAGTAATGATTCTTTAATTTTTAATTGATTATACAGATGATTAACTTCCACATGTGATATTGCGTTTGAAGCGAAACAATTACGCTAATTAATGAGCTGTCTCTGTTTGTATTTAAAAGAGAAAATGTATGTTATGATCACTTTAGAAGCAGTTGTCAAGCAAGCTGATAGTTACACTGTGGATAAATTGAGTTTGCTAAATTATTTTCGCAAGGAAGGTAATAAGGCGATTTGGGGAAGGAGAATTTTTGTGAAAGTGGAGGAATAAAACGTAAGATTGCTACTGAGTGTGCGGTAGCTATTTCTCCTATAAGATGTACATGAGAGCAAATGCACAGGTGTCTTCACACCATAGTGTTTATCCATTCAAACCAGTGGTCATTGATGTTGTAGATGAGTAACCTGAAGTTTACAACTACATTTTTAGGGAGTTATTTCAAAATTAAATTTGAATCTTTTGGATTGTCAATTTTTGGTTAAGTTTTAAAAAGAAGAAAAATTTAATTGCATGTTCTAGTGGCAGTTCTTTAACTATTTATATCTATTTGTAATTACATTGATGTTATCTACATGTATGTACTCATATCAGTTAGAATTAATTACAATATATAGTTTAAAATGTACTCATGTGAAGTCATATGGCCAGAGTACATGGTGTAGACACCAAGAAGGGCACATAAACTTTAAGTAAGGGACTGACCATTTAATAACATCAAAACTTTGATGTTTAATTTCATTCAGTCTTCTCCCGAGGGCATTTTGCCGTAGCTGACCCACTACACTATTGTTTCAAACTCCGATAACCCCGACGCTTTAGAACCTGCCGCTACGCTATGCTCTTGTGCCGCTACGCTTTGATGTTTCCCACTACCCTTATAAAATTAATCTGTTAAACAAACATCCTGTCACCTAATTCAAATCCCCACTCAAATGACACCTGTTCTTACGTCTTCTGGGGTATTTTATTAAGATAATCCAGGATAATTGCTCACTCACTTAACCATTATCCTTTGTACCTGGCTTGGTTTCGTCTGCACCTAGTCACTTGATTGGTCAGCAACAATGGAGTCTACTGGTAGTGTTATATATATATATGTCAGTCGTTTTCATTAACAGCCAAAGCAGTTACACCGATTAAATTAAAAATTATTGTGAAAAATGAACACACCACCTTCCAAGAAACGAAAAATTACCCAGCGCCCAGCTAGCCCCATGTTGGCTTGGTTACAACAATCAGAAATTGGCATCACGAATAGTGGCAGTGATTCTGATTCCGATAGCACCAGCATGATTTCCCAAAAGAATGATATCAAGAAACGAAGGACAGGATTTGGAAGACGTTATTCCCTTGGGTGGAAATTGCTGGATCGAATGGTAAGTTTTCCATATTGCTAACTTAAGTGAGTGCTGCCCTATTAATTTCTCATTTCTCTTTTCTGTCTATCCAAGTAATAAATGGAACAATTTTTATCTTCCAGTTTTACCTCTTTTGAAAAGATGTAAATAAAAAGTATTCCTTTATAAATATAACTAAAATAATTTCATCCATATTCTTACTTATTATTCAGTGAAGTCATGACCTCAAAAGTTTATTCCACCCGGTCTATATCAAATTCTTGAAAATAAGACTATGTAATTACATATATATTTTGCAGGTATGCTGTGTAAATTGTGCCTGAAGAATTTTTCCATGGTAATTAACTTAATTAGGATTCAGGTATATTTGTCTCTTTTTTGTACATCCATTAATAAATTTTATGTTCCATTTTTTTCAGATTGTGAAAGGTCATTCTCCTCAATGAATAGAATTAAGAGTGTTTTAAGGAACAGGTTGTCACAGAGGGTACTGAACTACCTGATGACAATCAGTACTGAAGGACAACCCTTAAAAGACTTTAATTGTGATGTTGCAGTCAGTTTATATGGAGAAATGAAGAATATCATTTATTTAAATTAAGAAATAAATGAGATATGCATTGTTTTTTACTGTTATAACCTAGGTAAATAAAAAATACTATGTAAATATATGCACTTCTTTTTATTTCATTGATATTAATTTGTTTCACTTTTATGACGTTAACGCGAACTTTGTAAAACATTTTATGACCCAAACACGCGTACCCCGATGCTATCGAAAATTTCTGGGGAGATCACTGTCATTATTGCTGTTGAAACACATGACCTGAGCTATTCATCAACAATGAATAGAAGCATTAAAGTCAATATATGAATGAACTAGATTCTTCTTTCCAACTGAATCAGCACACAGCCAAGAACAAATATCTAATTTTAGAAACTGGGATTTTCTTGCTATGACCACTCACACTTTCTAGCTTCGGTACAAGAATCCATAGATAGGATTGCAAATTTATGGTTTTAATATTTGTCTATGTACTTGTAATAACATCATGCATTGGTTAGATATTATTTGCTTTGCTGCTTTCTTATTTTCACAAAAATGATAGATGTAAGAAAATAACCTAGACCTTGCAGCACTAAATGAATTAAACAACATGGTATTGTCCCATATGTTTCTGACCTATTTTGTTACCTCTTGACAGATTAACTTACAGATCAAACTGATTTTATGAAGAAAATAATGCAAGCATTACAGTTAAAATCTTCTAAAAATATATTTTAAAAGTGTTTTCACCGATTCTATTCTTAAAACACAAATTGTTGTTTACATGTTGATGTTTTCAATTTTGAAACACAAGTTGATATGTTTTCATCATCCAATGATAACTTGCAGAAATCAGGCAGTGATAACAAATGATAACTTGTGGGGGGAAAAGGTTAATGATCAATCATCTATTATAAGACATACCTGTGAATGTGTATCTGCGCAATTGATATCAACACCTGCTAAGGTTGTATGCAATACATTTTGCCTGGGGCTACAACACTGTAACTACTCGGCTGGGTCAAGGAAATAGTAAGCGATTGAAGCATGACATTATAGAACAAGGAAGTTGCCTAGCTATGACAGACTTGTTTCACTTACTTTTACATGTCAAGTGGAGCTATTATGTATGTAAGATCAGTAATCCAAAATTATTAGAAGGCAAATGCACATCGCTGACTTTTTATTTACCAAAGTCTGCAAAATCAACCTAACAACTTTTTGCCTGAAGATGATAATACTGGTAACAAAGCAGATTCTGAACAGACCCCTACATTGATCATGAATCAGTTAGCACCGAATCTGCTGAAAATCAGTAAAAATCTTAATAGAAAAATTCCAATAGAAATGGTTAGCAAAACTGGCATGGCTGTACAATTATTACTCACATGGAAGGAAAATATTGAACAGTATTTAAAATGAATCATTGCAGTGACTTTGTAATACTTGTGACAAGTGTGATAAATGTATCAGTATTTCATTATCTGAAGCCTGTCAGTTATAAATTATTTATCTTAGAACAATGAACATATATTGTAATTCATTACTCTGTCATCAATAATTCATGTAAGTTCTTCATTTTGGATTATAAAATAAATTTGATTCATTCTTTATGTAAAAGAGAATACTATATTCTGCTATTAGAGGAATAATTCATATTTTAAGCATAATTTTGGGGTAAATTTATTATCTAATCTTCATGTACATGTAAGCACTAGCCAAGTGATGAGTAAAAAGTAGTTGCCATGTCAAATTCTTGGCGGTTTCATTTGAAAATATTGATGGGGCGGTGATTTTGGCTTAAAACCAGATGGATGAGTGACCAATTGATCTTTCACATTCTGGTCCCTAGGTATTTTACTCAAGATCACAGAGGGTGGACAGAGAGTAATTAGGCAAGTATTCTATGAATTGCTTTAGGCATCTGAAAGTTCTGCCATGTATAAGCATTTCATATTGCTCATGGCTGTTTCAAAGCATTATTCTAAATGTTTTACTAGATTTCTCTCATTGCAGTTTCCTCCAGTTATCGAGCTGAATGTTGGTGGAACACACTATACCACTAGTCTACTTACTTTGACAAAATGCAAGGACAACATGCTGTCAGCCATGTTCAGTGGAAACTACAATGTGACTCAAGATAAAGACGGACGATACTTCATTGATGCAGATGGAGATTATTTCATCTATATCCTGAATTATCTGAGATATGGTGAACTTCCACCTCCTCATCTTGCAGAGAGAGTTTACAGGGAAGCAGTTTATTTTGGAATTCATGGCCTCATAGAAGAGCTAAATCAATATCCAAACATCTTGGCAGCTATTCAGAGAGATAAGTTTCGAGCACAGTTCCCAGGTTACTCAGACTGTATTTCATCCATACTTAGCACAGCCCTGCGGATGAATTCTGAAAAAGTAGACACCTCCTCAGATGTCTTTCTTCTGCTCTATGCAAGAGAAAATCAGTCAGATGATGAAGATTTCAAACTCTTCCACATTTGTCTCCATGACTCAGATGAGCAAGGGGAGATAACCTCTGATGCAAAACTTGGTCCATGGAGGAATACTTCATCTGAGCAAGAAGTTTTCAAGTGCCTTCTATTTGACTTAGAAAAGAAAGGTTTTATTGTGACTGGATACTATATGGGAAAATGCAATTACAAATGTGGACAAGATGAGTGCAGGAAACTGTACTACAAGCTGACTTTTCACTGGTGGAAGTCTTAAAACTTGATGATTTAATTACACTTCATTTGTTCATTTAGTTTATTTTGTTTACTGTTTTAAATGTATATAGTCCTTAATTTGCTCAAAAAACCAGTTACCAGATATACTTGTCTGCTTCAGTATTAAGTAAACTGTAAATGTACAAAAGAAGCTCTGAAAGTTAAACTTGAAGCTATACCAGGTAAAGCTGGGACAGAGTGGACTGGTTCTTTGGTCATTCATAGGAATAGTCAGTAGGGCCAGGTGGTCATGACAAATAGTGGTGCACATGCATTTTTCATTATTGATGTCAAAGAAATAATCTGTCTGTGCTATGTAAGCAAGATGCAAGTAACTCAACCATACCAAAGCTAGGTCAGTGTTACCTAATTTGAACACTTTAGTGAATTTGGTATTGTTAGCTGTTTGTTCATTCCAACATCAATATCATGGACCTTACTTCACCTACATTTATGAAAACTGGCACATGAATACATCTTGATGAAAGTAACTCAACCATGCCAAGGCTAAGTCAGTGTGACTAAATTTGCACACTTGACTGACTTTAGTATTTTCAGCTGTTTATTCCTGCAGCATCAATATCTTGGTGCCAATTTTTATCGGTGCTATTTGAAAATTGGTATGTGATTACAGCTCTATGGAAGTAACTCAACCATAGCAAAGCTATGTCATTTTGACCTATTTGTCATGCTTTAGTGATTTTTAGCTCTACTGATCATAAACCAGAGGAGCTTTTGGGATGGCATGTTGTCCTGTCATCTGTCTGTTAGCACAAGTTTGTTATTGCTACTCATCTTAAACTAACTGGAGGATTGCCATGAAACTTTACACACACATTCCTCCCAAGGTTTAGTTGGTCCTAAATGAAAATTGTGCCACTCGGACATCCAATATGGCCACCACAGTGGCCATCTTGAAAATGTTGCTATCACTATTCCTCCTGAATGGATGGCCGTATCAACATGGGGTTTTCACTAAAAAAACTTTCTATGATATCTGGTTGGTCCTAAATGAAAATGGTGGAGATCTGATATCCAGTATGGCCAGCCATTTTGAAAATATTGTTATCGCTACTCCTCCTAAATGGAAAGTCATATCAGCATGATGTTGTCAACAGAAGACTTCTTATGGTGTCTAGTTGGTCCTAAATGAAAATATTGCTGATGTGACCTCAAATATGGCCTCCATGATGGCCATCTTGATAATCTTGTTATCAAGACTCCTTGATGGATGGTCATATTGAAATGGAGTTTTCACCAAAAGACTTCATATGATGTTTAATTGGTCCTTAATGAAAATGGTGTCAATGTGACATCCAGTATGGCTGCTGTGGCAGCCATTTTGAAATTTTTTTCTATCACCACCACAGTGACCAACTTGGAACTCTTGTTATCACTACTTCTCCTGAATGGATGGTCATATCAGCATGGGGTTTTCACCAAAAGACTTCATAGGAATGTCTATTTGGTCCTAAATGAATATGGTGGAGATCTGATATCCAGTATGGCCATCATAGCAGCCATCTTAAAAATCTTGTTATCACTACTCCTCCTAAACTAAAAGTCATATCAGCATGGAGTTTTCACCAGAAGACTGTTTATTATGCCTAGTTGGTCCTGAGTGAAAATTTACCTCAAATATGGCCACCATGATGGTCATCTTCAAAGTCTTATCACTACTCCACCTTGATGGATGGATATATTGAAATGGGGTTTCCACCTCAAGACTTCATATGATGTCTAGTTGGTTCTGAATGAAAATGGTGCCAAGCTGACATCAAATGTGGCAACCATCTTGAAAATCTTGTTATCACTACCCCTCCTAAATGGAAAGTCATACTGACTTTGAGTTTTCACTAGAGAACTTTATATGGTGTCTAAATGAAATTGATACTGATCTGACATCCAGTATAGCCACCATGGTGGCCATCTTGTAAATCTTGTTATCACTAGTCATCCTGAATGGATGGACATATCAACATGGGGTTTTCAACAAAAGACATAATAACGTCTAATTGATCCTAAATGAAAATACTGCTGATCTGATATCAACTATGGCCACCACAGTGGCCAGTTTGAATATCATGTTTTTTGTTCAAGGATATTACAGTGGGTTTCAAAATTCAGCAATTACAAGAAATGTCTTATCTTGGAATCACCGAAATTCTTTTCAGGCAGTAGAGTGTCAGTCTCTTTGAGGGACTCTTGTTGTATTTTCATCTGTTTCTTCATTTTGCCCTCAGTATCTTGGACCCCATTTCACCTACACTCATGAAAATTGCTATGTGGATACATCTTGAGAAAAGTAACTTAACTGTACCAAATCTAGGTCAGTGTGACACAATTTTCCTGCTTGAGTGTCTTTATTAGTTTCAGCTTTCCATCTGCTAAACCTTCAATATCTTAGATGCTATTTCATCAGATCTCATGAAAATTGGTATGTGATTGCATCTCAAACAAAGTAACTTAAGCATATCAAAACTGGGTCAGTTTGACCTACTTTTCATGCTTAAGTTTGTTCATTATACCCTCAGTATCTTGGACCATATTTCACCTGCACTCATGAAAATTGGTATGAAGAATGATGTTAATGAGAATAACTCGACCATACCAAACACTATATCTGTGTAACCATATATTCAAGTGATTTTTAAAATATTTTTAGCCATCTGTTATTTTTACATCCTCAATATCTTTGACCATGTTTCACCTACACTTATGAAAATTGCTATGCAGATGCATAATAATGTGAGTAATCCTACCAGACAAAAACAAGGTAATTGTGACTTAATTTTCCTGCTTGAATAACATTTCTGTTTTCAGCTACCCATTTGTCAGACCCATAATATCTTGGATGCATTTTTACCAGTACTCATAAAACTTGGTATGTGGATGCATCTCAAGGAGAGTTACTCAGCCATACCAAAAGTAGATCACTGTGATATAATTTTCAGGATTGAGTGACTCGGGTAATTTCCCCAATACAAGCCTGTATACCATTGGCTCCTCCAAATGTGCTGCTGTTGGCGAAGGGATTCGTGTTTATGAGTAAGCAACTTGTTTAACATTCAGTTGTATTCATTTGTCTGCGAACATCATAGACTTGTTTCTACTCCTTTGTCAATCCTTATTTAAGCTGTAAGTTTCCCATTGCAAAATGCATAGTAGCTTCAAGCCCTGTACATACAGAATAGTTGTCATTGTTGCCTGTTGTGGTCATCATTTACAAATGTTAACTTGGTACTTTTTAGGTCCAATTCTTTCTCACAGTTGCCCACAGAATCAAGATAGTTTACAAACATGTGCATGCATTTTGCTAAGATTATGAACAAATATCAATATTTAACACATGGTCAGAGATCAGATTTCTGACATGATATTTAGGAATGTGTTTTTTTTAAAGAGATGGCTGGCATCATTTTGTAACACAATGAATTTAGACTACTGCCACTTATTAGAGCCAATAGAAAAATCTGAGAAATTCTACATAATTGATATTTGAATTAAATATGTTCATTTTTTTCCGGCATTTTGGAGCAGTTTTTGACCAATGTCTAGCATTCCTGTATGGGTGATAAGATCTCCAGCATTTTATATGGTGTAGAAAATAATATTATATGTATCAATATTTCAAATAATGTGCATAATATGGGTGTTTCTGTTCAAACACATTTTGACTCTTCTGTACTTACAAACCTATTTATGTTATTCTCATAAAATTATATTGCATTGTTTGTGAATTATTGCATTTAAAAGTGAGACTCTTACAAAAGTTGCACAGGTATTACCTGCCACAGATATGTATGCAGAAGTGATGTATCACTACAGCAAAGATCTTGCTAACGTAGAGATTGTAATATAGGAATTGGGTGTAAATTATTAAATGAACAGTGATCTGGTGGAAATTTCAGAAATTGAAACAACTTCTGCTATACCTACAGTGATTTTCTCTTTGTTACTTATATAATGTAATATATTATCAAAAGATAGAGAGAAAAATGAAAACTAAAATATTGACAGTTGGAAAGAATTACAAAAATACTGTGCAGTAGAGCAATCTAGGCTTTTTGGGAGGAAATGTATTTGTTAAATATTAAACTATACAAGTGACAAAGAGAAAATATATTTGTGGTCAAAATGATAGTAATTCTTCAAAAGTAATTGCAGTTCTTTCATAGGTAAATGCTCCCTTTCCTTTAAATGTCACCTCATATTACCTAACATAATCTTTTGCATTTTCTACCTGGTATTCTTTATCTTCTTCATTAGTCACTAAAGCAAAGGTTAAAAGAAAATATCTTTTCAATTTAAATTTCTGTACACCATGAAATGGGATAACTTTTTTATCAGTATTCTTCATCTTCTTTCTTTCATTTTTCCAACTGATTACCAATTTTTTTGTCTCAGTCCTTTTTCCATGTTTAGAAGGATTTGTGGTAATTCTATTGCTGGTAATATGCTTGGAAGAAAATTTAGGCTGAGCAGTACTCACATAGCTCTTTATGATACTTCCCAGTTTGACACATTATTATCGGCAAGTCCATATTTTCTTGCCTTTCTTCCTTTAGAAATTAAATCATTTGCCTTTTTTCTGTTTTTGATCACAAGTTGTGACCATATGCTGCACAAGAAAAATGTTCCATTTATTTGAAATCAATACACCTTTACATTAATGGATGGTTGGCTTGTTCTGGAATGACATCACATAGAACAGCAAAATTAGCTTAAATCAAGGGAGGTAATGCAGTCGATAATTGTAGACAATCTAACTCTTCATTGATTTTACCAGAGAAGTGGATTTTAAATTAACATATATTGTTTACCAAAAGACATAAAAGATTTTCTTATTGAATATTTTCTCCATAATTGACCTCTAATGATAATTTTTGGACTTCTTTTTCCTTAAAAATGGGTGGGTGGGCTTGACATCAGGGACATCTCCAATCATCTCATGTGCGGGAAATTTGTGTTTCTTTGTATGGAAATATGTATCAAGTTTTCATTGACCTTGCTAAAGTAGATTATGGCTGGTTGGCATTTGCTTTTGGAGAATTCTCCAGCATTCTGTTCAATCTCTAGCATTTTCAAGCATGGTCTCCAGCATTTTACCTAGAGCCTGTAACATGTATGTACATATTATGGTTTTTATGTCAATATTTTGTTGCACTGGAATCAATTTTTTTTATACACTACAGCCTACTTCTATGTGCAGCCTTAACAATGTACTTTTTGAGGGTACAGTAAATTGTGCCAAGAAAATTTCCCAGCTTGTGTTGTTGGCTCCATCTAGAATATCATTTTTTGTTTAGGTCTAGTTCAGTATGCTTTTACAGATTTGATTTTACTAAAAACTTTATTGCTTGTTACCGATTATTTATGTTTTACATGTGCAATCAGATATATGCATTGTGATATGCTTACTGCACGTAATTTTTTTTATAAAAGCCAATTAAAAATTTTGGCATAGTGTCACAGTGTCACAGATATAAAAAAAAACATGGTGATGTTTATTTGATATGGATTACAGGGAGTTTATTTGCATTGAATGTACATACACAACTACCTGTAAGTAAATGGACCTTTCTTCACCCTCTCTTCACCACTTCTGTAACACACATATATACAGCAGAATTTAGAAAACTTGATGTGCTGTGGGCCCAAACATTTGGTTAAAGTAGTTTGCATGTTTTTAACTTTTTGAGGTCACACAAAAGAGATTTATACAGTGGCACCAAGCAAGCCCATTGAGTGATGCTAAGTATATTAGTAACTGAAGTTTCAAAATCATGCTGCATTTCATATATTTTATATTTACATGTAAACACCAGTTAACTGTAATAATTGAATTACCTTTGAACATGAAGAAAAACAACTGATAGTGCTTGAAGAATGCAAATATAATGACTGCTTTATAGGCTAAGGTTTCTGTGCAAAATTTGGAAAAGAAACATAGTCTTTATAATTTGCCACATATATTTTCAGGAAGCAAAATGGGCAAAAGTAAAATTGATCAGATTTTATGTATTTCACAGTAAATCTAAATCATTTACAGGAATGTTATTTTGTTGCCAGTGAAGATGTTCAATATTGATAGCTTGTGAAATTCAGTATCTACATGTATTAATTCAAAATAGTTTAAAAATCCTGGGGACAAAGTTTTTATAAAAATAAATTTCCAGAAATTATTTCTGTAAAGTAGAATTCACCTTATTTTGTGCATCCTTATAAAATGATCTATCTATCTATTGTGCATCCTTATAAAATGATCTATCTATCTTTGCTTTCTTGTATTCTTAAACCAGATTTATTCATAAATTTGTAAATACGCTGTGTTGTATTCTGCATAGATTTATATCATTACAGTTACATGTTTTAGTTATATATTTTTACTACTATCTGCATTTTCATGGTCAGTTGATTTCAAATTGTTTGTTTGTTAGAGGACTTTTTTTACAGTATGTTAAGACGCTCTGCTTTAAATTCTGCAGCTGTCATATGAGTTATCTCATTATCACATCTTTGCCGTTACTAAATGACTGGTTAGTGACTGGTAATTAGTTATTTGTAATAAAGAGAGAATTTCTATATATAATCACACAAGTATAAAAAAACCAGTTGAAATTGAATTAGTGATATGATTACGTAGAATTCTTTGTACCATATGAGTTTTTAGTGATTAAGTTCTATGTGTTTTAGAATTTTAGGTTAATTTGACAAACAAAGTTTCCAAGGGGCAAAAGATTAAAATTTAGCAATTTGGACTAATATCATTGTGAAATATTCTTTGTCACTGTGTACTTAAATGACAAAATAATCAATATATAGTGGAAGCTGTGCTTTTAAGGTTGGCCCAAAAACATGCAGAAATGTATCTTTAACACAGATGCATGTATTTTACACATGTATCTTTCAGAGGTTTTCTTATTGATTCAACTTAAATTTTTCATCAGAAAGTAGTCTGAAATAATACTGCCTATCAGAGTAATATGCCATTCTTGTGCTAAAAAAGAATATACCTTTGTAAACTGAACGTTTATTTTGAAAATTCATCCTTATGTAGATACATTCCGACTTGTGCTTTGATTATCTGCTTTTATATCTTTTTTTATAAATCAAAGTGACCATTTGAAATTTAAACTATGAAATACAGTATCAAAATTTTACCACATAAAATGTTTCTGTATGAATCTTACATTTTTTAGATCTTGAAAATCTGTACCCTGAGATACAAAGTTTTAGCTCTTATTGAGCCCATGATGTTAAATGCATGTTTGCAGATCTTTTATTTTAGGTTGAACTTTAATATTAGTGTTGAAAAGTTTTAATATGTGTTTTATTATGTTTTACTGTTGTTAGAATTAAAGATTTTAGTATTAGAATTGGAGGTTTTCTTTGTATTGTTTTCACTAGAAATGTGAGAACATATAGTTCTTAAAGTTTGCTATTGTTTCTGATTGTCAGAATTGTACATTGTTAATTCTTATCGGTATATTTTATGGAAATTGTTTTTTGGTCATATAGAAAATCTTTGTATATAATCCTTGACCTGCCATGGTTTATGCCTTTAACATAAATTTTAACCGTTACAATCTAATATTGCTAGAAACTACTAAAGTCACTAGTTACGTTGTATAACTATATATGCTTTTGTTTGGCATTCCTCTAAATTAATTGTAAATTACCATTTTTCCGAGCGTGTGGAAGTTTACTTATTTCCAGAAGTGCATCCATGGTTTGTGCCACTGACATAAAAGTCAAGTGATGTAAGACTGGAATGTGCCAATTAGGCCAGGCTATAGAAATTCATAGTTTATAGTGTCTACATATTTTAAAAATGTATTAAAAAAGAATTTAACATGAAACATTATTTTGTATTAATTTTAGCTGCAGTTTGTGCAGTTACTTCTACCTGCCTGTTATTTCTAACTAGATAAATACATCAAGAGATTGAGCGAGAGAGAGAGACAGACAGACAGATGGAGGGAGGGTTAAAAATATTGAATGATGGATGGATACATTTTCTTAAAATATATTTAATATCTTTTGATGTTGAATATTTGTTTGTTCTTATATATCTTGAATTAAATTTAATCATCATTAAAATCTTTCTCTTGATTTTGTTAAATGGAGTGAGATTTATGCTTGTTCAATTTCTTTTATGTATTTTAATGTAAGTATATTTTTCAATAGATAGAAAATGTATAGTTTTATTATCAGTAATACCATACCTGTTGCTAATGCTGGTACTTTTCCGGGAGGAAAATACCCCGACCATATGAAAATAATTTGTCCTCCCATTAGGGTGAAACAGAAGATTCCAGAACAATGGATCACCTCTGGGACACCCCACACTTATTGCTAATGCGTGATGCCACTCTTTCGTTCTTTTCTCTGTCAACATGTTATGATGTCCAATATCGTTTACGTCAAGAAGATTTAGCCGCTGCTTCATGGGTCCAATGAGCGAATTACTATTTCTTTTGTGTGCTTATTCTTCTTAAATGTTACAATTATACCCTGATTGAGTTTTATCACTGTTTAATTAAGCTCTCTTGCATGTGGTGTATGGCTTGGCATTTTATTTTATTCTTTTTACCCCTTCACAGGGCGTTTGTGTTTCAAATTTGGTTGTGCTTCCTCTTGCTAAGGGTAGGTATTTTGTTTAAAGTTCCCTATCCTTGCATAATTACATTCTACGGACTCGCCTTTATCCATTTTATTGTTCCTTATAAATCTTACCTTACCTATATCATGAATTGTGCTAATTTTTATATGTGGTAAACAGGTCGCACACCACTTTTTACCTTCATATCTCATACTAGGTTATCAAACATTGTTTTTTTTCAATTTTAGTTTTGGATAGCCTTCCTTTATTTTTGTCCATTATTATTAGCAATCGTAACCTACTTTCTAATTTAGTAGTCCCTAACTTTCTTTAAGCCTGGTTGACTTGTTTATATTGCATTTTTCTGTTCTGAGCTTAGCGTTGCCTTCTTTTTAGCATATAATCTTGTGAAAACACCCAAGTAAGGTGTCTTCACTCTGAAATTATTATATTAGCATAGACTTAGTACAAGCATTACTCTGTGTATACTGTTTGTTGCATAGAAGTTTTTCGTATGAAAAATCTTCTTTTCAGCTCTATTTTACTGGAACAATGTCTAAGCAAGGTGTGGGTAGGTGTGGTGACAGGAAATCCCCCAGGGACACACATCCCACTTGTTTTTATTGCACACGCTGCGAGAGGACAGATGGTTGTCCCTTCTGTAGCCTATATGGTCGGGTGAGGTCTGGGATCTCGTCGAGAGTAGATGCACCTATAAAGTGAGGAAGAAGGTATTGTTGTCTTCTTCAGAGTTTTTGGGGTTCTCATTCTCAGTAAAGAACTGATTGTTGTGACTGTTGATGAATTGCCAGAAACTACTGTAGGAGGATGAAACTCTATGCCTGCAGCTATGTACAGTAGGGAGGGGTAAGGTAATTCCCTTTTTCTCATCAATGTTGTAAATCAAGTATGGCCATTCCTTTAGGTTGTACTTGGAAAGTTCATGGTCAAGTTCGACAATGTATTTGTTGACATTCTGGATGCTCGTTGAACTAGCTCTGTGTGCTTCCAGGGCTTTGGGTTTGACAACTTTCAAATCTGTCCATCTCATGATAAATCCCCTAAACTATTTCTTAGTCAGTGGTTGATTATGCTTTATCTTCCCAGTCTAAATGGTAAGGTCAGTGGCAATATCTGTAACCTCCTGGCATGTATATCCATACCCTTATTTGGCCATTTCTTTTAAGTGATTTGCTAATTGAACCTCCTCCTTTTGGTTCAACAATGGAGATTCTATTGTCTAGGTCTACTTTTCTAAGTACACAGTCTCTAATTGTTTGTGTTGGCACTTAAAACTCTTGAGATGCTCTTTTCACTGCCATTACATGATCTTTTACTGCCAATTATTCATTGGTAAGGCTAGTGGGACTATAAAGCCTGTGTTGTGACTTTTTCAAATGAAAGGGGTTAACCTAAAATAAAAAATTCAATTAAAAACAAATTTGAATTGGCCATAATTTTTCTTTCTTTCAGATTTGTTAGAAATGAGAACAAATTTAAACTTAATTTTTGTGATATTTTATTGCCTTCCACGGAACATTCAGCACAATAAAACATCGATAAATAATTAAATATTGATGATGGAAATATAAAAATATAAAAAATTAAACAAATATGGTGCATTTCTTAGAGCCTTCGAGATAAACTAATAAAACTTGGTATACTTATATATCATCACTAAAAGATGTGTCGCATATCACATTTTGGTTCCAATCTATAAAGTCATGATCAAAAGTTAATATTTTCAGTTTTCCATCCGTAACTCTACAGTTGTTGGAGATAATTGAATGAAATTTAGTATCCTTCAATATTATAACTAGAAGGTGCATTATGTGTCACATTTAGAGTCCTATATTTAAGGTCAAGGTCACAAGTTAATATTTTAAGCTTTTTGTTTCTGCTTTATAACTCAAAAACTGTTTGAGGTAAGGGATGAACCTTTGTACACTTCAGTTTCTCAATTGGATATCAAGGTCACTGATCAATGGAACTTCTTCACTTTATGCTCTTCAACATTAATGACATTTGAGTTACAGAACCTTTAAACTTGGGTACTTTAAATGCCTGCCCTCAGTAACGTTACAACCAGGGCCATCACAAGTTTGCCCAGGATGAAATGGCACCCCGGGCAAGCATCGCCTTTGGCTCCCTCCACTCAGAGAAAAATACCTCAAACTCTGCGAAATGTTGCCCCCAGGCTTGGCGTCCCAGGCAGTCGCCAATTTCGCCCACCCCTTCACCAGGGTCAAAGTCAGAGCTCATCATTGTAT